>CM060962.1:41236014-41477259 GCA_030765045.1 Tenodera sinensis
ATTATTATTATTATTATTATTATTATTATTATTATTATTATTATTATTATTATTATTATTATTATTATTATTATTATTATTTACAAAATTGAAAGTGTAAGGTAATACAAATATCACTGGTGGATACTGGGGTTGTGACTTTAGCTATCTCTAGGCCTACAATGGTCGCGCCGAGGCCAAGTGGTTTGACCGGACCACTCCCAGGCGACCGCATGTGTGAATTGCGATGGACAAAACGGCAAATGCAATCGTGTAGAGGAAGAATATAACAGGAGTGATAAATAATATAGTCCTCGAGAGCCTTATTATATAGAAGTAGAAAATGATACCGATGCTAGAAAAAATTTATAATGATCATGGTAACCATGTAATTATTCCTACTGCAAAAACCCTATCAGGCAAAAAACGGGCACATATGGTCCACAATTTCATTAAAGCTGGCTGCTACTTGCCCCACATCCAGGAATAAAATTGATTTCATTTCAAGGGCGAACTGCCGTGGCAAAACGTGCCGAAATGTCTATGGACTCTTTTTTGCTATTTGTAAATGAATCAGTGATTGATAAGATAGATACACACACAAATGATGAAATAACAAAAAAAAAGTATTACTGCCTATAAACATCTTGTGAAACTTGTCCAGCTGAAATAAAAACATATTTTGGTCTTCCATTACTCGCAGGAGTTTTGTAAAATAATCACCTGAGCACTGTAAGATTTGAAGCTTTCACGGCGAACGTTAGTGATCAATTCTTCACGGGTGATCAGCCGTGAAGAATTGATCACCTGAGCATTATCGAGCTATTTGACACCAACTTATATGGCAGTAAATCTGTTGCAGGAATGAGTGAGAGACATTTCAGCTTCCTACTCTGCTACTTGAGGTTTGACCACAAAGGCACCCGTGAATTTAGAAAAAGGGATGACAATTTTGCAACCATAAGAAAAATCTGGGAACAGTTTGTGCAGAAATGTCAAACAAATTACAAGCCAGGAACGTACCTATTGAACAATTATTAGAATTCTGCGGCAGGTGTACTTTCGGAATGTATATACCATCTAAACCTGATAAATACGCCATAAAAGTTGTGATGGTGTGTTATGTCAGAACCAAATATATGTGTGATGCTTCACCATACTTTGACAAATACACCAGTACTAATGGCTTACCTCTTTCGGATGGATGGATGGGTGGTGTTTAAGGGCCCGTCGACAACTAAGTCATTTGGGCCCGGAAGTCCAAAGATAAAAACAAGCACATTTAAATGATAAAAATCACCCTAAAGTACTATGAAATGAAACTTAAAAGAGGTAAAAAAATCTAAAGATAAAGTAGCTAAAAATTAAAGTTAAAATAGCTAAAAATGGAAATTAAAATAGCTAAAAAATGTGAATTAAAATAGCTAAAATTTAAAAAGGTAAAACGGGACCTATATTCTTCGCAAAAGTTAAAGGCATACGGAGGCGGGTCTTACTGCAGACTCCAGGGAATCCTAAGCTTGTCCCTTCTACCAGCGCTGCTGAATGTGGTACACGCATCTCACGAGCCCTTATGTACACAACCTCTGCCGGTACACGCACTACGCTTGGCAACAGCGCTCTGCTTGAGCATTGGCCAGCGTTCACACGCCTTTAACTTTTGCGAGCAGCATAGTAAAAACGCGAGCTATGAAGACGGTTTAAAGCAGTAAAACAAGTAAAACACCCCAAAACTCCAATAGTCTAAAACATCCAATCTCTAAAACATTAAATATGCTTCGCGAACCCAATGTCTGCGACAAACCACAGTGTCTTATCTGCAGCAACTGGGTCGTCGCCCAAAATGGAACGCAGCGTAACACCTAGACCATGGGACTGGCGCTCTTGAGCGTAACGCGGACAATCGAGGAAAACGTATGATACAGAGAGTTGTACGTCGTACGTCGGACACATAGGCGCCGGGTCGTCACGCAACAGATGTACATGAGTGGCATGGGTATTTTCTATTCTTTATCGTGTTAAAATAGCTTCCGACATCCGAGAGACCCTGCAAGATGTCAGCCAGGGATCTATGATGTCCTTGATGGTCCGCAATTGTGTACCAGCTAACGCCTCCCAAGATTGCTGCCAAACCGAAATATGGCGAAGGAAGTACCGCTGCACATCCGTAGGAGACAATGCCCATGTGGATAACTCCGGCAAACGGCATGCAAACTTGGCAGCCGCACCTGCCTCCTCATTGCCGGTAATACCCACATGGTCTGGGGTCCAAGTAAAAACAAACTGGAATCCGCGGGAGATTAACTGGGAAAGGAGTGTCTGAATTTTTACGATTAAAACTGAGGTGCCTAGAAACTGCTGCAGGGCCTGGATAGCGCTCAGAGAATCTGAGAAAATGATGAACCTTCCAGGAACTGAGTGAGAGATAAAAAGTAAGAAATAAAACACGGCAAGCAGCTTGGCACTAAAAACTGAGCAGTTGTCCGGAAGCCTGTATTTGTGAGTCTTGCCGCTCGTACATGAAACTACATCCCGCAGCACCACCAACCTATGACAAATCGGTAAATACCGGCATATAACTCCGGGAACGGCCCAGAAGTTTAGCGAAAAGTTTGCGAAAAACCGAAGGCGAGGTAGTCAACTTAGCACAGTCCGATAGCTCCAGGTCGTACCGCGCACGCTGGAGTTGCCAAGGAGGAGAGCGGCAAGGAGGGTATCGCTCTACAGCGGGCAGTTGGACGCCACGTTCAGCGAGCACTTCGCGAAATCGAATACCGCAGGGGCGAGATACACAACTATTTCGTATATACCGGTGGGTGAGGTCTGGAGGCAACGCGGAATTAAGAGGATGATATGAGTGAGCTGCCAACCGGGCCACGTAAGATCAAAGTAAAAAGAAGCGCCGAACAGTCAGTGGATGTTCGCCAGAGTCAGCATACAGACACTCAACACCAGTGCGGAAAGCCCCAGTAGCTAGACGGATAACAGTATGATGTATTGTGTTTAAAAAACGAAGCGTAGAAGCGGACGCTGCACCATAAATAAAACTGCCGTAATCTAGTTTGGACCTGACCAATGAACGATACAGCCTCAGCATGACAGTGCGATCGCCGCCCCAAGATACTCCAGATAAAACTTGGAGCGCTCGAAGCGAACGATCGCAGGAAGCACGAAGTTGACGAATATGGTGCTCCCATGTGAGCTTGATGTCGAGGTTAAGGTCCAAAAACTTGATGTGCGGAACATACGGCAGAGACGTGTCACGCAAACGAAAATCTGGAGGGTGTACACCACGAAGTCGATGAAAATGGTCACACTGTGTTTACGTAGGGGAGAACTGAAAGCCGGTGCGAAGGGCCCAGTCGGCGATGGCCGTTATGGTCAGTTGCATTTTATTTTCGATGTGCTCAAGACTATACGAGTGATAATATATCGCAAAGTCGTCAACATATAGTGACATCCGGATTCCGCTACATACGCAATGCCGTTAATGGCATCGGTGAAAACCGTGACATTAAGAATCTACCCCTGGGGTACACAATTCTCCTGGATCCTCTCGTGCGAGAGCATGGCTCCAATGCGGACACGAAAGCGGTGCAGTTTTAAAAAGTTAAAAACAAAGATCGATAAATGACCGCGTAATCAGTAGCCGTGCAGAGTACGGAGAATCCCTTGCGCCAGGTGATGTCGTAGGGCTTCTCCAGATCGAAGAAGACACCCACGACATGCTGCTTCAGAAGAAAGGTATTTTGGATGCAAGGTTTCATGCGTGTCAGGTTGTCAATACTAGAGCGATGGCGACGAATACCGCACTGAACATTGCTCAGCAGGTTATTCGTCTCTAGCCACCACACTAAACGAGTGTTAATAATTTGTTCGGTCTTGCAAACGACAGTCAGGCAGATAGGTCAGGAGCTAGAGGGACGAATCCGGTCTTTTCCGAGTCGAGGGATAGGGATGACAAAGTCCTCTCGCCAGGAAGACCGGAAAACCTGCTGGAGCCAGATTTGGTTGTAGATGCTCAACAGGGAAGAGAGAGCCGCAGGTGGAAGATGAAGCAGCATTTGTCGGTGGATGTCATAAGGACCAGAAGAGTCCTTTGCGAGGGACAAAGCTCCGCTTCTAGGGTGCGTTGAACGGTTCACTACATTCGCTCTTAAAATCGTGAACGATCCACTCTGCAGATTCCTTGATATGTACAAAGGCTCTATCGCAGCTATCGGTTTGGCTAGTGGCAGCGAAAGAACAGGTAAAGGTGTCGGTGTGATGGCAGCCCTGTACGGCAAGATCGGGAATAACCGTCCGGCGACACTTGCTGTACATACGCCGAATAGCAGTACACACCTTTTGCGCCGAACTTTGACGGGAAAGGAAGACACATAGTTTTCTCACGATCTGCGTTTGGCATAACGGAGTATAAATCGCCCTAGCATGAGCACGCTTAAAAGCGACAAAGTTCGCCTCCGTGGGATTTAATGTAAAAACACGCAGAGCACGCTTGTGTGCTTTAATAGCCAAACAGCATTCCTCGGACCACCAAGGTACAGGAACATGATGTGGTGTAGATGAACCTCGAGGAATGGTGGAATCCGCTGCGAGAAGGATAGAGCAAGTAAAATACTCCACCACGTCGTTAATGGTGGTAAAACCGTCGCCGGTGAGCTAAATAAGGGAACGAAATTTCCCTCAGTCAGCCTCGGAAATAATCCAGTGAGGATATCGTGTTGGCACAGAATTGTGAATAGGTGAATGTTAATGGGGTAATGATCACTGCCAAATAAGTTGGAGAGTACCGACCAAAACGTCTAGCGCGGTGTGCGTACCATAGGCAGATGATAGAACGGTAAGGACACCAGTATTTAACAAAAGTAAGCCGGACACATCGCAAACGTCTGCTACAAGGCATTCACGAGCATCGTCAGTGTCGGAGTCCCACTGACTGTGCTTGGCATTCAGATCGCCGAGAAAGATGAGCGGTAGCGGAATCTGTGCCAAGAGAGCCCGAAGATCATTCTCGTGTACGACACTGACCGGTGGCAGACACATTGCAAACAGACAAGCACAGACCCTGCAACTGGACATGTACCGCTACCGATTGCAGCGGGGTGTTAAGGGGTATTCTGGTGGCAGAAATGTTATGCGCCACCAGAGTAGCAACACCATCACATGCTCGCCTACCAGCTGCAGAGTCGTACTGGAATGCTGAAAACCCAGGGAGATGGGGAGAGCGAATAGGCTGCAAGTGGGTTTCCTGTAGACAGACGATTGATGGAGAACGTTGAAAGACTAAGAGCTGTATGTCCGGAGCGCGTGCCCGGAACCCATTATCATTCCATTGGATTATTTCCTAGGCGGAGAAGAGATTGGTCTTCATCTTTACCTTAACCGACTTCAGACAGGGGATGTGAATGTCGCTATCCTCCGGTGACTCCTTCGATTTTCGGGAGTCTGAAGATCCCCTGCGGCTCGCGGAATGGGACTTCGTGGACGATGTGTGGCTGCTGGCGCTAACAGTAGACCTAGAACAATGGCTGTCGACAGGTGGACTATGGCTAGTTGTATTGTGAGCTGGTGTCTGCACGACTGAAGATGTACATAGTGGTCGGTGCATGTGTGGCACGAGACAGTGAAGGGGTACTCACTGGTAGGTCTGTCTGTGTGGAAGCATCTGATACAGGAACGTGCTGAATGGCTACAGTGTTGAAAGGAGTGCGTTGGGCAGCTAAGGCATAACCGGTGGTGATGACAGGTTTCAGCTGCTCAAAGCGACGACGTGCTTCTGGAAACGTGAGGTGTTCTTTCACGCGCAATTCCTGTATACACTTCTCATCCAGAAACTTCACACACTGACATGAGCTGGATGGATGATTCCTTCCACAGTTAACACAAAAAGCATCACGGATACACGCCGTGCCCTCATGTGTGGATAAGCTCACAGACAACACGATGCTTGCAGGATGCCTTAGTATGTCCGAACTTGTGGCACTGAAAGCAGCGCATAGGATTCGGAACATACAGTCGAACTGCGGCACGTTCGTAACGGAAGATGTATTCTGGCAGAACAGTACCGTTGAAAGTAAGAAACACTGTCCTTATAGGGTAGTCTTTACCATCCTGGTTGCAAGATAGCCTTCACGCTTGACAGACGCGCTGATCAGAGAGGCAGGTGACCATTTCCTTGTTAGTCAGATCGTCGATACCAGAGGTGATGACGACTCCCCTGCAAATGTTGAGCATTTTATGAGGGGCTACCCGGATGGGGTAGGAGCCCAACAAGCTCGCCTTTAGTAACTTCTGCGTCTGGTCTGCAGTAAGCACCTCTATCAATAACGTACCGTTTCTTAGCCTTGTCGCATTCTTTACCGGGCCACAAATCCTGTTCACTTCTTTTTAATGTAGAACGGGCTGATATCCTTAATCGTTTTACCTTCACGTGCTAAGGTCATAACCAAATACGAGTCAGTGGGAGGGTTTTTGCACAGATACATTTTGGATTCGACACCTTTCCAGAGACATCAGCGTTAGCCTGCCATCCAGGGCTCAAAGGGAAAAAGACACCAAATCTCCATGGTCTGTGCCACCACGAAGACCCTTCCATGAATGATCTCTACTGCTTGTCCACATGGGTAAACCGTTCACCATGCACACCCTGGCTTAATGCACCTACCACAGGAATAATGCCTGTGGCTCCCCACTTTAGGCTACACTGCCTCAAGGGAGTCAGTGTGCATTCAGGGGACTTGTAGTTCATTTACCCAGGGTTCAGTCAGCAGTGGCATGTCAAGCCGGTGATACTAACCCCACGGCACATGGCTGTCAGGGAATAAATAAAGGCTGGGCCCTCTGAGAGCTATGTGGGTGTACATGACAGTGTGGACAGGCTCCACATCTAAGGCTTCACATGGGGGCAGTGTTAAGGGTTCGCCCAACCTTTGCACCTGATATCTCCGAAGAGCATACAAGTCGGGGGCCGGGCTGAAACCATGGGACAGACCATAGAGATAGGAAAGGTCTCTGATGGTGAGACAAGAGTTATAAACCTATGATCTTACAAACTAAGAATCATAATAAGCCTAGAAGAGGAAGAGGGTGATGAAGAGTAGCAACATAAGCAGCTACATGTGGCAACAGTTGATGGAAATGGAAAGGGTGAAATGATGGTGAGCGGCTCGGAACCCTGAGTGTGCCCCCCTAGTAGGCCCCTGTGGGGGACCTCTTTTGCAGTACTACATTAAATTTTTGGCTAAATCCTTTCTGACGACACATAGGAACATCAAAGTGGACAACTGGTTCACTTCTGTGAAACTAGCAACAGAGCTTTCGAAAAAAAGTATATCAATTGACTATTATGGGGACTATACAACTGAGACGGGAACTTTTATGTATATATTTGTAATTTTAGATTAAGAATGTACATAAATATAAGATTTTAGATATAAGTATAACTTGGTACTGTGCAAAGAAGTTGCCTCTTGGAAGTAGGTTGACCTGAGCCAATTTCTGAAGGAAAAATGACAAAACCCCCTTTTGTTCTTTTGTCATCCCGAGCCGAGAGAAGGTTGCCTGAAGTCCAAGGACACAGCTGGGGGAAAATACACCCCTCCTCCATAACGGGACTAGAGAGAAAGTGGGGGGGTGAGATATAAAGAGAATAACGTGGAAGCTGACAGTTGGGTCTGGGTAGCGATGGTCTTAGGAGGGTAAACCTCGTATCGCTGAACAAGCATAGCTTCGCGCCAAAAGAAACGTCGAGGTGTAAAATGCGACAGTGATTAGTGTAAAGTAAAGCAAATAGCAATCTTAGAACGAAACACCAGAAACTTGCTCAGGTCGGCACTTCGAGGCAAATGAAGCGATGAAGAATAAACTTAGTAAAAGTCTGTGTTGTGTTGTCATCTAACCTCGCGCCCGAGAAACAAACTCTCATGCCTACCTAAATCTGGCACCCAACATCCAGAACCCGTTACAAACGGCACTCAAAGTCACGACCCCGTTACACAACAGAATAAATCTGAAATTCCACCTCTGATGATTTAAAAAGATAAAAGATGGTAAGTTAGAATCTCACTTTTTGGTTTTGTCAATTGTGTCTTATAAGGCAAATGAAAACAAAACTCTTCTCTCCACAATGCATGAGCAGCCTGAAGTAAATCCAAACTCAAGAAGCCAGAAATTTTGGAATGCTATAATAACACAAAGCATGGCATAGATACAATTGACCAAATGTGTCATAATTTCTCATATAGTAGAAAAACCAAACATTGGCCACTTGCTGTGTTGTTCACGATTCTGAATATTGCAGAAATTAATTCCTGGATAATTTATACAGATAATATGCTGAGGAAAGATCAGAAAGTCCTATCTAAAAGATGCTTCTCTTCCAACTTTGTGAAGAATTGATGAAAGCTTGGCTGGAGCATCGCCTGACCTCACCAGGACTACATCAAACTTTGAAGAGAGCTATTGAGAAGAATTGAAACAGCGAAACACAAGATGGTCTAGTTCAACCACCAATGCCGCCACCACATGAAAAGCAGACTGTTTGCTACATATTTCCTGCAAAAGAGAGGAGAATGACAACCATTTATTATAATCGGGCTATGACATGTGTCAATGCAATTAGTGATTGGACTTAAGTGAAATGTACAGTAGGATTTTTAAATAATGCTTCCCACATTAAAAAAAGTTACTTTTTTGCTTTATAACCCCTAATGCAACAGCACTAACAGGCCAAGGCTTACTGCCCAGCTGCTGCATCCCCCACCTCTGACCGCTACAGGCATCATGAGTAGCTTGCAGTACAGAAGGATGGGACCCGTTTTTGCTTTATATCTTCTTGTATTATTAATGTCTAATAAAGTAGTAAAAATTATAAGCATTTACCTTTCATGCATACTCAGTGTACCATTACTGGTCTAGGGTTAAGATCAAACTGAAAGAATATTTGGTAATGAGAACTCTGTGCAAAATATAGGGACTATAAGATAATATATGAATACAATATGCATGTATATTTTATTTATTAAATAATGTTTAATACAAGTAAATAATTATACAATACAATAAAATAATATAACATATAAAACAAAAATGTTGTCTGTATGATATATGTAAACAATTATAAATAAAAAAACTGATTATATATATATATATATATATATATATATATATATATATATATATATATATATATATATATATATATATTTTTACCTGGTCTACATGATGCTCATTTTCTCTATAACAAATACATTAACAACATGATCTCTGGGTTTGGTATGTTCAACAAATACTTCTTTAATTCCAGCGAAATTCTCTTATTGTTATGGAGTTATAAATTACAAAAAGCCATACAAATTGAACACTAAATTGTAGTTCTTTAAGCCTAAACAAGAAGTTACAGAATAGCCTGGAATGACTATGTCAACTTACTGGTAGTCAACTATTTTCAACATATTAATATACCATAGAAACTGTCTGCTTCTGCCTATTGGTACTGTAGGTAACAAAGTATTCATCATCTATGATGCAAAGGGATTTAAATTTTTATCATAATCATCGTCTTCTTCTTTTTCATCATTATTCTCTGCAAAAGGATTTGTACTGTCATCATCAGCAAATGGGTTTTTGCTTTCATCATAGTCGTCTTCAAAAGGATTAGATGTTCTAACTTGCTGCTTGCTTCGAGGAGGCATGACTTGGGTAAACACAGGAGAATGATGTATTGTTTTGGATTGTTGTGAAATAGATACTGGAGAACCATGTGCAGGAGAGGGTGATGCCTGCGAAGTACTTGATGATTCAGACTTTGGTCGTGTTAAATTTGCTTCGAGTGAGGAGCCATATGAGTCCACACGATGACTTTCCTCCAGTCTCAGTCTGCCCTCTGAGGTAACCTGCATCTCAGCATTACGAGGAGCTGTAGTCCTCCATTCAGGTGTTGAATGGGTCACCGCTGCTGTAATCATTATAATACTTCTTAACAATGTTTGACATAATCCATTTTACTATTAATAAACAGCACTACTAACATAGAAGTAGCTGCACTTAACAAAATTATCACAACGGTGTATGTTTTCAAAATTATGCAACACTGTTACACTTCTTTTCACGAAACACGTAAACAATAACAATTTATCACTGTTCAAGTAACACAGATGCCATATGTTACCGTGGTTAACTACAATATTCACTAAAGGAAAGAAAGCACTAAGTGCAACAGCTTGATGCTATGTGCTTGTTTCAGGCAGTCAGCATATGTATCTTATGGTCCAAGCTCCTGATATTCTATGCCTGAATTTTTTTCTACACCACGGTTCTCAGTTCACAAAGGAGATTTGGTCCAGATCAAATGATCTTAGACTGCAACTGTGTTACAATTGTAATAATGTTTCATGGAAACCACTGTATACTGCATTAAAGTATGCATTACATATTTACAAAGACTACTTCATAAAATCAGTACTTCTATTATGAAACTTTTTATGGCAAGGTTTAATAAGCATTATATCTGCTGGTGTTGATTTACTGCTTTGTTCCACAATATACTAGGCAACCCGAAAAAAAAATGCTTTTATGTTATTGTTAGTGCTGTAATTCAATATTTTCCATTAAAATTTGAATACAAATTTATAGCTCTAATACTTTGGGTATATCGTCTGCTGTCATTTTGTTGTTAAAGGTTTTTGAGTATCTGTTCAATGCTTATTGCAATACACTTTCTTTTCATTGAAGTATTAACCTCTTGAGCGATGGCCATTTAAATGTCCGCGAGCCGAGAACTGCTAGCATTTAAATTCTTAAATGCGCTTCGTATATACACAGCTGTATTTTGTGTAAATATTAAGTTATTTTAATGAAACAAAAACTGGTATAAAACTCGTTATTTGCAGTATAAATGTACGTCATCAGCAAAGTTGAGTTGTATTTACAAAACGTTGAAATGGCACAATTTTGCTTCACTGTGGTGAAAAGTCAACTTTGCTCTTTCGAATGCATCTAATATTCGTTCTCGGAAAGATTCAGTAAAGAAACACCCATTGTATGTGTGGCTAATGCGTCAGCATCCTGTATAATAAATCGCTACTGTATGCGTGGTCTCTTGAGTCATCAGAATAGATCAACATTACAACTTTTGCTTACGCGAGTTTCGTAACTGAGTAGAGTCCGTGTCTTTCTTTGTTGAAATACATACGTATTCTTTCCTGCTTGTAGCTGAAGGGAGAAGTGGTATAAAAAGGTGTTTTTGCACCAACTGGATATAACCATATACAATTGTTTGGGGATTTGGACAGCTCTCTAAACCCACACAGGGCAATGACCGACCTTGACTACCGACTATAAATAACTCGCAGCCTAATTGAACAATACCACGTTGGGGGTTGAAAATCCAAAACCCCTGCACCCCTCAGACTTCAAGGAAAACATTATCCTAAAAGGATACCACCAACAGCAAAGAAGTCCCGCCCATTTCGAAAGTGTTTCGTGTGCCGCAAGAAGGGAATTCGCGAATGTGGAGATGTACCTACCCTTGTGTGTTTATCCCTGTTTTGAGGTAAATCACTGCAGAACGAACATATTAAGGTAAGCCAATAAAGTATATAGACCTTACTAAAATGTTTCATAAAGGGAAAATTATAATAAGTTGAGTTGCATAAGGGATAAATAAGGGTTAAATGCTTAAACGCACAGGACGCCCACATCGCTCATCCGCCATTTTAAATGGACGTCATATGACGTCCATATCCCTCAAGAGGTTAAACACATATGAGAAGGTTACAAAGGTGGTTAAATCCAAAAGTGGTTTTTTCAGGAAGCTGTTGTTGTTGTTGTTGTTAGCTAATGCTGGATTTCTGACAATGAAGTCATTAATCCTCTTGCTCTCCAATATTTTTCACAATGATATTGAAGAGAGCAATAGCAGTAATAGTAACCGTTTTTTAGAGAGCACCATATTTTTATGTTTTGGCGGTCACATCGCTCTCTCACAACCACCAGAATGTCTGGAGGACCACACCTGTCGTTGGTTTACGGGTCTCACCGACCTGACCGGGAGAATTATCAAAATAAATTCACCGACCATATCCTCTGATTACCAATTAGAGGACGTATTACATGCCATGACAGGTCAGCATGTTGGGGTTAAGATTTTATTGGAAAGTATGCAGCAAGCAATTGTGCAGAACCTACGCTTCAAAATTTCAGAACTCTCATGTCAGTTTCCCCAGATGTCTTGCTTGCTTTTGCACGAAATTGTCTCCCAGTGGCTTGGTTTTCACAAAGTGTGTGCAAGATGGGTGCCTAGACAACTGACAGATGTTGGCCACAGCATCGACATTCCTACAGTGATACGCAGTAGAAGGTGACCAGCTTCTAGACAATATTGTCACTGCGGATGAAACATTGGTAGCACATGCCACACCACAGACAAAACAACAATTTATGCATTGGCGGCATAGTGGTTCACCTGCGAAGACCAAATTCAAGCAGACAATCTGTGTCAAAAAAATCATGTGTGCACTGTCTTCTGGGAACGGCGTGGTGTTCTCTTGTGCAGCTTTTTATCAAGAGGGGAGACCGTAAATGCTGATTGATATTGCCAGACATTGCATAAACTCAGGCAGGCAATCCAGAACAAGAGATGTGGAATGTTGACAAGAGGCATTACGCTTGTGCATTGCAATGCAAGACCCCATACAGCCAACACTACACGAAATGTATTGAAAAAGCTTGAATGGGAGGTCTTCGAACATCTGCCCTACAGCCCCAACCTTGCTCCAAGTAACTCATCTCCACCGTCTCATGAAGCATTTTCTGGCAGGAAAATATTTTGACAGTGACGCTGAGGTGCAGAATGAATTGACTTAATGGCTGGGGACATTGGTGGCAGAACCCTATGATTTGGGCATACAATTAATGGTGTACCGTTATGATAAATGCCTCATGGTGGTGACTATGTTGAAAAGTAGCCAGTAGTCAATCTAATTATTCCAATAAATATTTTTTACTTAGTGATGTTCTTGTTCCCTTTATCAGTCATCAGGACTTACTTTCTGGATGCACTTCGTAAGTATATAGAATTTAATAATATTGTTTGTTAAACACATTGATCCAATAAAAAAGATAAAAAGCAATCAAATCTACTAGATGCATCATAAGAACCAAAAAGTCTTCTATTTTGTATGTAGCTACTGTTAATTTCAATAAATTGCTTTATTGCAGATTTTTGACTCTTAAATGCCATTGTAATTCACAATACATGTTTTGTTTTCTTAATGTGTTGCCTGGGACACTGTAACTCTTTCGACTATTTGAAACAATACAATTTAGAAACCAATACAATATAGAGAAATTCCGTGTGTGACTGACATTTACACTACATTTTCTTCTTAAAATGTCTGTCTAATGGCCAATATAGGTGTAAAAATGTTATTTTGATGACATACGATTATAGAGAATACATTGGCGGTTGTGATAGGAAAGATAAACAGGAAGCGGAAAAAACTATAATAAGGCTTCACTTCACTCAAATGCAATACAGATTTTTATGGTTAGCACATGTTTATAGCCCTTGATATTGTAGTATAAACAATGTTTTTCGTACGATTTATAGAAGTATTTGAGTTGACTTACAGACACGTTTAGTTTCACTTAACTTACTTTTCATCCAATGTATTTTGAAGTCCATTGTCTTTATTAGCAATAGTTTCTCAACTAGGTGTGAAGAGGAAGAATCTGTTGTGGTTGTGACTGTGTTGCTATCTGGGTTGCTGGATGTAAACTTCAAGATGTTGTCTACTTGTGGTGTCTCAAAATTCATGGCTAGGTGAACATTCTTCTTTATGTGTATTTTTCCCAAATTATCAGTTCTGTAGTTTTTACATGTTTTAACAGTTTGATATCCTGTTTTATGGTGCGCTGAGTTGACCAGAAATGATGGGCTCTGGCTGATTTGCCAATTTGTTTAAGTTTTATGTTCCTGGTGTGTTCCTTAAGTCTTGTTTTCAGGTCCCTTTTTGTTTGGCAAATGTATATATTTGGGCAATATTTGCATTTTTGTTGGTACACACTGGATTTTGAAGTGGCTGGTACTGAACATTTTTTTTTGTATGGTCTAGCAGGTTTCTCAGGTTGAATTTGTTGTGCATCTTTAGGTGGTATGTGAACTTCCTGTATGTGGTTTGGATCCATTGTTCAGTGTTAAATGTCTTGCATTTGTTTTTGTCTTTTATATTTTCTCATGAGTCTGTCCACTAAATCTGTTTTGTATCCAGTTTTTGTTGTTATTGTCTTGATGTGTTGGTATTCTTTTTTAATTCTTCATCTGTCAGTCTTGTGGGACAAAATTCTGGCACACCGGCGATGCTGATGTGATCTTGGCGATTGACAGCAACATTAAACAACAAAATAATTTAACTTCATCTGTCAGTGGTGTGTTTCAGTTAAGTGAAACTAAAAGTGTCTATAGGTCGGCTCAAATACATATAAATCATTTGAAAAATGTCACTGTTTATATCACTTTGGACATGTTAAGTGGAATAATGCTTTTCTTAAATGTTTGTTTACAGTTTACAAGGGAAGACGTTTTGGATTTACCTGGTTTTGTTTGGCAGGGTTGGATATATCTGACTTTGATTGGAAATATATTGAAAATGTTTGTCTTTGATCATAAACTAACATTTTTCTCACAGTGTATCATATCTCAGACTTAAGTTTCCTTGTATTATGGTACTACTTTATAATACAGTGCTCTTTAAAAATGACTTTGTGTATAGTAAATGGTTTTAATGCTTGCACTTAAAAATAGTTCAACTGAAAAAAAAGCGCATTGTAAAGGCAAATCATATTTGAATATTTCTGTTTTATGGTTATTTAAAAAATTAAATGCCTTAGTTGTTTACTTATCAAATGATTCAATGTTCCCTACAGATTTTTCTATTACATATGTTCCTTACCCAAAAAACTTACTCCTGCATAACATAGAGGGAAACAAGTGTAAGGAGGGAGGGAGGGAGGGAGGGAGGGAGGGAGGGAGAGAGAGAGAGAAAGAGAGTGGGGGAGAGGGAGAGAGAGGGAGAGAGAGAGACAGAGAGAGAGACAGAGAGAGAGAGAGAAAATATGTATATATAACTCTTATATGCTTTCTTTGCTGTTCAGAGGACATGGGAGCTATGGACTCACCTCACAGTTTTGAAAGGCAATATTTCAGCAATCCATCCACATTAATGGGCAAACATTGCAAATTTAACTTCAGTACACCTATAGAATGTATTTTCTTATCGTTTTTCTATTAAGGGGAGGTATCGGTGAAATTTGGACAAAAATGACGAAAAATGCGATTTTTCGTTTTTTGCCTTAAAATTATGTCTGTACCTTGTACTTTCAGAATCTATCATTTACTACTCATCGCCATTTAAAAGGCCGCTATGCCATGATTTAAATGCCTATGTGCGCATGAGCGTGGCTGCTGAAATGCATTCATTAATCCACTGCAGCAAAATCGCGTACAATTTTGAAGTTTAAATTGGGCGGTCTGATTCAGTTCTGGTGGATGTAAGCAGAGACATCTTGTGGGGTTTTCTGAAAACATTCATGCCAGTGAAACAAACGAATGTTTCCTGTTTTAACATGTGTGTACCACGTGGTTGTATTTCTCTGAATTTTATTCAAGATTACACAGCTTGAAGAAGAGAGAAGTCATCTTTATTGTGTTGTACATTTAGATAAGTAGAGTTTAGAATAAGAATAAGTATAATATAGAATAGGATAAGGCAGGGAATACTAAATAAGTGTCTTCTTGCTGTACCTAAGTGAAGTCGGTCTGGGTGGCTCAGTTGGTTAGACGCTGGCTTACTGATCCCAAGGTCGCGGGTTCAAATCCGGCCCAGATCGATGGTTTTTAAGTGTGCTTAAAAACAACAGCTCCGTGTCAGTAGATTTACTGGCATGTAAAAGAACTCCTGCGGGACAAAATTCCGGCACACCGGCGACGCTGATGTGATCCTGGCAATTGACAGCGTCGTTAAAAAACAAAATAATTTTAATTTTTTGTACCTAAGTGAAAATCTAAATTCTTTATTTAGCTGTTTGTAAACACACAAGCAGCTAAGTCTCTTCTCACTATTATAATTTATTGTAAAGTTGTAAAGATTGTACATTAAGTGGACCAGATTTTTATTAAATTATTATTAACTGGTATAAAAATATTGTAAAGTGGGTAAGCAAAAGCAAACAAAGAAATCTCTTGCAGCAAGAAAAAATATAATGCCTAGATGGCAAACTGGCAAATCTCAGGGGGAAACAAGCATAACTAGATCTACAGTAGATCTTGAAGGAGCAGGTTCAAGTAGTAAAGAATTGCAGTGACTTCAGCTATCAGTGAATTTAAGGAATTGTGAGCTCTGCTTTCTATTTTTTCACATTTTTCAATCTTCAAAATGCATCTTCTAATACAGTTCTTAATACATTTATTTTAAATTTTGCGCACATGTTCTTAGATAGTTGCTTCATAAAACTTGGTATTTTAAATGCTGTAGATGTAGTAGTTTAATTGTTATTGAATTTTTATTTTGAAAATTATTAATAATTTGAAAAAAAAATGGACATTGAGGTATTCAATATTTTTTTTCTCCAAAACTGTTTGACATAGCCAAATAGAAATACCAGGTTTTGTAGATATAATCTAGGGAAAAATATAGCCAGAGTTTAGTTTACTTAGAACAAATAATATTTTATAAGAAGCGTTTGCTATATTACCCTAAAATTGCAGCAAAAAAAACAATATTTTTTTTTTTTTTTTTTTTTGCAAAAGCTATCTTGCATAGAAAAGTGAAACTTGGTAAATCTTCTAGTTATGCTTTGGCACACATGCATACAAATTTTCACATCATTGTGACAACAATTGTGGATTTTTGTCACTTTCACAGATGCCTCCCCTTAAGTCACGGACAACAACTAAAAATGGCTCCAGTGTTGGGTGCTAGGCTTACACACATAAGTGTAATCAGTGAAACTAAGTTTGTGTGTTCGCTGCAACGGAACTGCCTAAGGTGTGTTTGTTCAACTCGCCAGTGGTGGGCTAACATTAGTTTGAATCCCATTTAACATTCATTTTTTTATTTCTGTTTTTTGTTTTTCTTTCTTAATGGGAACATTATATAACCCATGTGAAATAGAAAATTATACAAACTAATGGAATCTATTTCTGATCAAGCTCCTCCTTTAGGTGTTTTTATTCTGCATACCATTGTAACTTTTTCCCCTGTCTTCTAATGCTGCAGTATTGCAATTTTACAACTGAATGCTTTATAAGATATTAATTGCCATTGCTAAACATAAATCAGGGAATACACCTACCTCAATTGTCAATCATTCTCTCCAAAATTAATATTTCCCATTATATATTCAGATTCAAAGGCATCACTGTAAATTTCGTAGACATTACCCTGTTAAAATGAGGAGATGTAAGCAAAGCACCGCTTGTATCACTCCGAGACCACGTGCATTCACAATGATGTAACACAGTTACCTACCGCTACGTATAGGTATAATATGCATTTTACACTACTAAAAGGATATATTTACTTGATCCGAATAACACGTAGCACATGAAAATTAACTACTTCTTATGTCATCTCTGTCTACAATAACACTTTTTCATTTCCTGCTCACAATCTCGAAACCAATCTCCAGAAGCAGCTTGTGGAGGGAAGTTTGATTTAAATCTGGAAGATCGGGTTCAGAGTTAACTGCCAACAGCACTTTAAGGTGGGGGTTCATTGTTAACAAAGAAATGGTGAACTTTTCGATGGATTGCAGATCTCACAAATTCGTCGCAAATTACATCCACCATTTATCTGGCATGTGGTCACTTTTTGCCAGGATCTTCACCAACTGGCGATTTTTCTTTGTGTGTGCTGTAAATACTTGCTACTGACACACCAGTAAACTCGGATGTTAATTTCATCACGTCTTCCATAGCACGTTTGGGATATTTCTCGTAGAACTTGTTAAACACGTTCAATATTTTGGAGGTAGAATTGGAAGTTGAAAGTTCAATGCCACAACTAGGATGCCAGAATGGTATTAAATTCTCAAACCAGTTCGTATTTCTGGCAGTTTGTTACAATAGCTCAATGGTTAGAGCAGCCGCCTGGTAAGCGGAAGGTCTGTGGTTCAAATCCCAGTTGTGGCATTGAATTTTTAAGTTCCAGTTCTACCTCTAAAACTTTGCCCACACACGGCTTGTGTGTTTAAAAACACCAACAGTAAGTTTGTTGGGATAAATAAATAATAATTACGTTCAATATTGTTGTCTTTTCACCACTTCGCATCGGTTTGCAGCACATACGTTTCACAACACTCACTTAACTGCATATTTTTACAGTTTAACTATGCTTTGTACACTTAGTTCAAATTTACTCTCACTAGATTGGATGATGCATGTCAAAGCTTGCTTAAGTGCAGAAATTCCGCAGGAGAATACAGAAAAATATTTAGGAAGTTTCAGTTGAAGCTTCTTATCTGGGGTAATTACAGCGCATCCGTTGTCGCTGTTTGGAACCATCAGTGTAGATAAATGTATGGTTAGAGTAGACATTTGTTATTTCTTGAAACAGCTGTTTATAGGAAGATGCATATGTATGAGATTTATGGCAAGCTGTAATATTCAAATTTAGTTGAGCAGTCGGTATTCTCCAAGGTGGCTGACAATGAAACCTTCTGGGCATTATGGCAGGAACTTTTATGTTATGTTCTTCAATGCATTTGCTTATTTTAGATTTAAAAGCCATTTCTTTTTGTGAGTTAGCCTGTAAACGTTGGTTGGATGTTTCCGGGAGGACGTACTGGTATATCATTGATTCGGGTCTTGCTAAATATTTAAGAGTTTACTCAGGGGTCTCCGTCTAGGGGATATGTGAATAGCGACCACAAGGTACCCAAGCTGAGCAGAACATTACTTCCACTTGCTGGTGTTTTGCTCCTCACTGTAACTTTTCTATCTGACCTTACCTTTCGTCCGATATGACACAATGTTGGAGGACGTTAATTTAAAAAAAAAAAAAAAAATGACCTCACCTTGGTCAACTCTTGTTCTCTTCCGACCCCGATGCTATTAGGGTTCCCGAAGGCTAGGGAGTGTTTATTTTTCCAACCTCTCCATTTCTCTAATTTCTCTATAAAACCTTAACCCCTAACATGCTGACCTGTCATGGCATGTATACGTCCTCTGATTGGTAATCAGAGGATATGGTCGGTGAATTTATTTTGATAATTCTCCTGGTCAGGTCAGTGAGACCCATAAACCAACGACAGGTGTGGTCCTCCAGACATTCTGGGGGTTGTGAGAGAGTGATGTGACCGCCAAATCATAAAAATATGGTGCTCTCTAAAAAGCGTTTACTTTTATTGCTAAGTCTCTTCAATATTTATGCAATATGACTCGAGGGGTAAAATGTTCCGGAGTTAAAATAGAACCCCATTCGGATCTCCGGGCGGGTACTACTTCTCGAGAACAAAAACATTATATTAATAGAAGATCTAACATCAGACTTCTACAATGGAATGCGGGTGGTCTCACACAAACAATAAGAGTAGAACTGAATAAAATTGTATATGACTACAATATCGATCTATTTTTCATACAGGAAGCAAATCTAACAAATGACCAGCTTAAATACTTCAATTTTACTGGTTTTCTACTACACCTACTACCCAAAAATAGACAGATAAGTAGTGGAATATTAGTTGGAGTCAAAAAGGATATTAAATCCTCCTTTGAAATTGTTAAAGAAATGGATAACACAGATAAAAGTGAATTAACAAAGCTAAACTTTTGGGATAACAAACCACATCTACATTTATACAGTATTTACAATCCTCTCAGGAATGAACCAGATCTCTCTCTTATTGACCAATTAAATAAAACAATCGTAAATTGGGGATTTCAATGCTCATTCCAAAAGATGGGGTTATGAAAAAGTGGATTCTACAGGGAAGATAGTGGAAGAATTTTTGAATACCACAACTTTTGGAACTTCAAAAAAGCAGATTGGATCAAATATAAAACTGAACTGGAACATAAATTTAAAGAACAAACAAACTCACAGCTACATGACCAACCAGATCATTTGAACAAAACTTTCTGTAAAGTCATCCTAGAAATCGCAAAAAAACATTCCTTGGGGAAGAATAAAAAATGTCAAACCCTTTTGGAACCCCCAGTTAGAAGAACTGAAAAAGCAAAGGGATATAACTAGAAATACAGCTGAACAAACAAAAAACATATTGGATACACAAATATGGCGGAAGAAATGTGCCTCACTAAAAAAAGAAATTAATACTGCTAAAAAGAATTACTTTAATAATTTCTTAGAAAAAATGGATTATAGGACAGATGGTAACAAAGCTCATAAGTTCATAAAAAATGTCAAGGGTAGGAAAGAAAACAACAGCACACCTATCATACACAACAATAAAATATTAACTAATGATGTAGCCACAGCCGAAACATTCAATAAATATTATGCTAATTCACATAAAGTAACAAGAAATAATAAAAAGCAACGTACAGAATTTAAGAAAGATTTGAAACAAGAAAGAGAATGTAATCCTAACACTCGGTGCAATATCCTTTTTCAAAATTTTAATATGCAAGAACTGAACATTGCAATTAATAATCTAAAAAACAAAAAGTCTCCTGGACCTGATCACATACATCCAGAGTTCATAAAAAACCTTAGAAAAACAGCAAAACAACTACTAAAACTCTACAATCTATCCTGGAAAACCACTGTACCTGCTGAATGGCGAAAGGCAATAATTGTCCCACTCTTGAAGAAAGACAAAACAGCATCAGAAATAAAAAATTATAGACCAATAGCTCTTACCAGCATAATAGCAAAAGTGATGGAAAGAATGGTGTCAAACAGGTTAAATTGGTTTCTAGAATCAAAAAATTTAATTTCCCCATGTCAAGCTGGATTCAGAGAGTTCCACTCTACAAATGAACAAGTCTTACTTCTCAGTCAAGAAATCAAAGACTCCTTCAATAGAAAAGAAGATAATTTATGAGTTTTTATTGACTTCCAAAGTGCATATGATTCTATATGCAGAACAAAACTACTAAAGAAAGTAAAAAAAATAGGGATACAAGGTCCAATGTTTTCATGGCTATGTCATTTCCTAACACAACGCTTTATTGCAACCAGATATGGAAGAAACATATCTAAATACAAACAAGTACACCGTGGCTTACCACAAGGCGCAGTGCTAAGCACAACACTTTTTAATATATTTATTAACGATCTGCCACAACAAATACAAGAATCAGGTGTGAAGTGTGCACTATTTGCTGATGACTTAGTAATGTGGACTTCAAAACCAAAAAGCAAAAGTACAGAACTAGAAAAAACCATGCAACAATCCTTAACCAAATTACAAAGGTGGACCAAAGAAAATTTAATGACTGTTAATACAACAAAATCAAACTACCAAATCTTTTCACTAAGAAAAAAGCCACTAAAAATAAAACAATTTTGAGGGTCAACAATTACCAGAAACAAAGGAAGCAAAGTATTTAGGAGTTACATTTGATACTAAACTTACATGGACCAAACAAATCGAAAATGTAATACAAAGAGCAGAGAGGCGCCTTTCACTGTTAAAACGTCTAACAGGAATGAAGTGGGGATGTTCCAGAGCAACTCTTAACACAACATACAATGTATATATAAAGCCATTATTTACTTACTGCAGCGAAGTTCTTGTAACAGCAAACACAAAAAAGATTGAAATCTTTCAAAACCAAAGTCTGAGATTAATTACAGGTGCTATCAAAACCACACCAATAGTAGCTATGGAAATACTAACCAACCAATGCCCCATTAAATGTGAAATAGAAAAAGCGGCTCTTATTCAACACGAAAAGTTGATCAGACTCCCATTCAATACATGGCACAAGAGAAATTTTACACATACACTAAAGACTCAGGAGAGCTTTCTTTCCAAAATTCAAGACATCAAGAAGAATGTATACCTTCCTAGTTCAAAGGAAAACTTCATATCTAAAGTCAATCCGACACAAACATTAGACATCACATATTATTTACACCTGACAGAAGAAGTTAAAAAAAGTGATACTCCAACTAGTGTTCTAAAATTATTGGCATTAGAGACAATCCATACTAGATTTCCAGAACACGAATGGCTCCATATTTATACTGATGGATCATTTATATCAAACCAAGATGGAGCAGGTGCTGGAGTCACATGTCACCTCTTGTCCTATTACAAATCTTTAAGTTATGGAACTACAAACTTTGATGGAGAAATTGAAGCAATTCGAATGGCCCTACAAAATCTTTTGTACAGAATTTCTCATTTTCAGCAAGCAGTTACTCTCTCAGATTCCAGGACAGCAATTATAGCAATTACTTCCAAGTTGTCACCAAAAAGCCAAACAATTATAGAATGTTGGAAAATCCTTACCCATCTAACAGCACTTCAAAAACACCTAGTCTTCCAATGGATACCAGCTCACTGTGGACTGAGTAGTAATGAGAAAGCTGATTTTCTTGCAAAAAAGGGTACCAGCGGTGTACAAAAATCTATAGTTAATCTACCATTTTATGCAGCTAAAAGATTAGTCAACTCTGAATTCAAAAAAATTATTGCAAAATATTACTATGAAAAATCAAAGAATAAAAGATGGGAACTACCAAACATTCAAACAGTAATTCCTGAGTATCCTCGAAAAACAGCAGTTGCAACCTTCAGGTTGGTTACAGAACATGATTGTCTGGCAAAACATTTAAACAGAATTGGGATATATTCTTCACCACTCTGTCCTCTATGTGATCTGCAAGAGGAAATGGATCGAGACCACCTTCAAATATGCCCGGCCACTTCTAACGCCCCATCCATCAGTGTGAAAAATATTGGAGAGCAAGAGGATTAATGACTTCATTGTCAGAAATCCAGCATTAGCTAACAACAACAACAACAACAACAACAACAACAACAAATTAATAAGCATTTAATAGTGTAAAATATGGTTTTAAGCTCTTGAGCGATGGCCATTTAAAACGCCCGCGAGCTGAGAACTGCTAGCATTTAAATTGTAAAATGTGCTTCGTATATACACAGCTGTATTTTGTGTAAATATTAAGTTATTTTAATGAAACAAAAACTGGTATAAAACTCGTTATTTGAAGTATAAACGTACGTCATCAGCAAAGTTGAGTTGTATTTACAAAACGTTGAAATGGCACAAGTTTGTTTCACTGTGGTGAAAAGTCAACTTTGCTCTGTCGAACACATCTAATATAAGTTCTCGGAAAGATACAGTAAAGAAACACCCATTGTATGTGTGGCTTATGCGTTAGCATACTGTGTAATAAAGCACTACTGCATGCGTGGTCTCTTGAGTCATCAGAATAGATCAACATTGCAACTTTTGCTTACGCGAGTTTCGTAACTTAGTAGAGTCCGTGTCTTTCTTTGTTGAAATACATACGTATTCTTTCCTGCTTGTAGCTGAAGGGAGAAGTGGTATAAAAAGGTGTTTTTGCACCAACTGGATATAACCATATACAATTGTTTGGGGATTTGGACAGCTCTCTAAACCCACACAGGACAATGACCGACCTTGACTGCTGACTATAAATAGCTCGCAGCCTAATTGAACAATACCACGCTGGGGGTTGAAAATCCAAAACCCCTGCACCCCTCAGACTTAAAGGAAAACATTATCCTAAAAGGATACCACCAAGAGCAAAGAAGTCCCGCCCATTTCGAAAGTGTTTCGTGTGCCGCAAGAAGGGAATTCGCGAATGTAGAGATGTACCTACCCTTATGTGTTTATCCCTGTTTTGAGGTAAATCACTGCAGAACGAACATATTAAGGTAAGCCAATAAAGTATATAGACCTTACTAAAATGTTTCATAAAGGGAAAGTTATAATAAGTTGAATTGGATAAGGGATAAATAAGGGTTAAATGCTTAAACGCACAAGACGCCCATATCGCTCATCCGTCATTTTAAATGGACGTGATTTCACGTCGATATCCCTCAAGAGGTTAATGGTCATAAAATGCATTGTTACAATATATGGATGCTAGTGAATAATGTAATTAATGATACATTAAGCAGAACAGAATGTAGTTGTAGATTACAGGGTGAAGCAACCTTTGCACCTAGCAAGGTTGCCATTTCATTTATTTCCAAGCACTACACAATGTTGCCATGACCCCATCAACTCAATTTATAGCAGTGTGCCTTCATCCAATTCTGCATTCCTGATAAAAACTGTAGAGAATTAAACACATCTGTTAATTTTGTATTTCAGAAAATAAAAATGAGAAAGGCAAGGATCGAACCCCCGGCAGCTAGCAGTTCTGAATTCCACACTCAGCGACTCAACGCTCTCGGCTGTTCTTCACTTGGGCATTCCCTCTGTATCATATGATATATTCGTTTACATTTATTTAGAGGAATAAGAAAAGTTAATACTTCTATAACAAGCACGAATATGGCAGTGTGAAGTTTAAGTTTGTTTAGTTTATTTTTATTAATGACAGACAAAATGATAATGAAATCGCTAACATCAATAATTAATTCATATTTATTCGCTACTCAGAATACACACCTATCTTCAAGAACAGAAACGTCTTTAAGATGGTACCTGCCTTCAAGAATGCTTTTAAAAAGCATCAATTTTGAAACATTTATTTTATTTAATATTTCTACCAGTTTAAGGTGATTTTAATGCAAGTGTCTCAATTTTGTTTTTGGTCTTCTGTGCAAACAAAGTGATTATCGCAGCACAAATTTTATTTGCTAACATCCTCTAAACAAGGAGTACCTACATATAATCACTTTGATTTCATTTACACACAGAAAATACTTAATTATTTCATATTTTCAGTTAAGGTTTTTAAATCACCATGCTCTGATAGATTATTTCCATTAAATTTCCTTAATGTTAGAATACATTGTCCTAAGAGAGGTGCTCTGCCATTTTTCACATGAGCCTCAAAGGTTAGGTCAGCCTATATATTAACAGCTACAGAAATGACTACATTATATCATTGGTGTAATGATCATGATTCACCACACTCATTTACAAAACACGTGTTCACAACTAATATATACTCTTAATTTTTTTTGCCATAACTCTCTATAATAATACAAGTGATTTTCTGTTTTGATAATTACTTACACCAAACAACAACTCATATCTAAAGATGAATGACTCATTATCAGTATTCCAATTAAATAAATAAATTGAGACATGATTGAAACCCTGAAAGGAAGATAAAGTTACTGATTCCTTACCAACAAGATTCAATTTTAATCTCCAGTTTACAAAGCAAACATCTACTGCTATGCAAGTAGACCACTAAGTTAACATTATTGAAATATCAGATAGTATCACATCTTATGTGTGTAACATCACTGCAAGTATGACCACTAAGTTAACATTATTGAAATATCAGATAGTATCACATCTTATGTGTGTAACATCACTGCTACCAATAAATTATCACGTATTCAATATTCAATCCTTCTGATGTATGAGCGTGAATCTGTTGGACACTACTTTCAATTAACGATACTTTTATCAATGGGAACGTGCAATTAATATTATATAGTTTTCTCTTTGTCTGTCGTTCATGAAAATAATTAAAGAAACAAACTCCACACAGAACACTGTGATACGCTTACTATAGAAATATTCACTTTTCTTATTTCTCTAAATCAATGTAAACAAATATCTAGAAAAAAAGAAAATTTTTAAACTATTTCCAAAGGTGCTACGAACTTTCCACCTTGCAGTGAAATTAGCTGCCAAGTTAGTAACAACAAGCTTAATATCATATAAATGATATGAGTGTGAATGCTCAAATGAAGAATAGCCAAGAGCGTCACGTTGCTGAATGTAGAATTCAGAACTGCTAACTGCCGGGGGTTCAATCCTCGCCTGCCGCACATTTAATTTCTGAAATACAAAATTAACAAATGTATTTAACTCTCTATAGCTTTTTATCAGGAATGCAGAATTGGATGAAGGCTCACTGCTATAAATTGAGTTGATGGGGACATGGCAACATTGTGTAGTGCTTGGAAATAAATGAAATGGCAACCTTGCTAAGTGCAAAGGTTGCTTCACACTGAAGTAATCTACAACTACATTTTGTTCTGTTTGATACATCATTCATTACATTATTCCCTGGCATCTATATCTTATAACAACGCATTTTATGATCATTAAAACCATATTTTACACTATTAAATGCTTATAAATTTTAACATGGTAATGTCTATGAAACTTATAGTGATGCCTTTGTATGTGAATATGTTGTTGTTGTTGTTGTTTTCTAGTGCCTTGCGTCTGGCAATGAAGCCATTAGCATTCGTGCTTTCCAATACTTATGTGTGTGAATATTTAAATGGAAATATTAATTTCAGAGGGAATGATTAACAATTGAGGTAGACATGTTCCCTGCTTTATGTTTAGCAATTGCAATTAACATCTAATAAAGCATTCATTTGTAAAATTGTGATTGTACTGCAGCATTATAAGATGGCGGGAAAAGTTACAATGGTATGCAGAATAAAAATATCTATAGGGGCTTGATCAGAAATAGATTTCATTAGTTGTATAATTTTATATTTTGCTTGGGTTATATAAATGATGTTCCAATTATAAAAAAGGAAATAAAAAAATAAAGGTTAAATGGGATTTAAACTAATGTTAGCCCACCATTGGCTTTAGCCTGTTCCGCTACAGCGAACACATGAACTTAGTTTTACTGATTGAACTTATGTCTGTAAGCCTAGTACCCAACACTGGAGCCATTTTTAGTTGTTGTCCACACTTAATTGAAACACGGTAAGAACATACTTTCTACAGGTGCACTGAAGTTAAATTTACAATGTTTGCCCATTAATGTAGACGGATTACTGAAATATTGCCTTTCAAAACTGTGAGGTGAGTCCATGGCTGCCATATCCTCTGAACAGCAAGGGAAGCATAGGACTAATTTAATTCTCATACCATCTGTTCAAGTATGCCTGAGAATTAGGTGACCCTTTGCGCAGGTCTCTCTGGAGTTGGGTATTTACTTTTGTGAAAGATAGTACAACAGAGCACACAGGTTTTCATCTGTAAATTGCGACATGCTTTTAGTTTTCACAATCTTCAGTTTAGAAAAAATTGCTGACACATATGTGTATTTCTATAGTGGAAAGACATATGAACGGAAAATAATGTATTTGCTTTGTATTTTGATAAAACAGAATAAAAAATTCTTGAGAAGAGCTTATTCTGCGTCTTGAATTCAGCACCATGTGGTAAATAATAGCAAGACCAATCACAAAATCATGGAGGCAGTGAGCCTTAGGCAATTAAAAAATTGATGCTGGTTGTGTATTATAGTTATCTGATATTCAACAAAGAATCTGTAACTGTTTCAACTGGATATCCAATATTTGCTTTGAAACAAGTTTTTAGATGTGACATGCTCAGCATGAGGAGTACCTCTTACTTTTAGCAGTACAAAGCATTTTTAAAGCACACTTACAAAGACTATGGCCTTCCTTCAACCTCAGGTGTGCTTCAGCACCTGGACCATAGGTGGGCACATTAGAAATTATTGTTCTCTTTCCAAGACTTGAATCTGTAATAAAGAACATTATAGAATGGTAAACAAAATATGGATCATACCACTTGCATCATTATAATTCTTTACAGGTATACTACAAGTTACTACAATATTACATTTGTGTTCAGGCTGCGGAAAGACTTTTGTTAATAAGAGGAAGGAGACGCTTTGATTCCTTCTAATAATTGAATATTATTATTGATATTTAATAATTAATTGAAGGCTTAATGAAACTGACCTGGACAAAAGCCTAATGTCTGATCCCTCACCTTCACATGGTGCAGCTGTTAATAATCACATGATAATTTTGATATTAACAGAAAGGAGACCCTTTAATCCCTTCTAAATTTGAAGACTTAAAAGGAAGCGATCTGAACAAAATCACGTGATCAATTAAAGGGAAGGGCTGCTCACCAATAAGCACCGGTCAGCTTGGTGAGTTACTGACTGCATTAGTATTTCTTCCTCTTCCTATACCAATTCCCTCTTGAAACTTTCCTATCCAGTCTCTCTTGATTGAACTCTTGTTTTCTTCGACCCTGACACTATTATAGCTTGTCTCACCCTTAGATTACAGTATGGAGTTAAATGGGATATATCTGTCTCCATCTAGCACATACAAGTTGCTGTTAGCTTCATCCTTTTCTACTCTTGCGCTGTTGCCAGGTTTCTAATAGCCTGGTGTAAATATTCAATTGTTATAAACTTCAGGTTTGAACACATTATCCTATGCAGAATTTTTTTTTCTATCAGCTTATATTCTTTTTAGTCATTATACCTTTCTATAGGACCAAATTTATACAGAAAACGTTCTTTTCAGTAAAAGTCTGATATTTGCTGTTTCTATACTCATCACACACTAACAGGCTAACTGCTAGAATATGTTTATATTTTTTTCTAAGCTAGAGTAAACTATGGTGCTACTACCTGCCTGCTTTGAATTCTCTATGTTTACTCAGTCAACTGTTACAATTTTTAAATTAAATGTTTTCGGAAAATTTTATATCTGTATACTGCAAAAGTTATGCGGTGGGAAACCTTTTTATTATTGAGTTTACATTGGGGACCAATCAAAAGCAAATGTTGAGGAGGGTTAGAGACAGTTTTTAAGATAAACCCAAAGCCTGTAATCTCTTGTTCTCATTGTGTAACGCAAACAAAAGGAATTCACCTATTCACCTAAAAGGAGCCAGGCATGACACGTAAAAGTTAACATCAGTTCATAAAGAAGCATATGTGCTTATACTTTGTGGAACCTGTGCAGTGTTATAACGTTATTTATTTAACATTTTCTGTAAATATTTGTAATTATGGAGGGGGAAGCTAGGAAGAGATGATATATTGGTAAATTAAGAAGTAAGGAACACCAAATAATTATGAATCTGTTAGATTATTTTTAAGTCAAATGAGTCTTAATAAGGCAGTAAAAGAAACAGCTAAAGCTATCAAGCGTTCAGAAGCAGTATTGTATAGGATTAAACAGAACTAATGAAAGGACCTCTAAGAATGCCACAAAAAGAAAGCAAAAAGGGTAGGACAACACTGTTAATGCTAGGTTAACGCAACATGATGGAGTAATGCAAAGTGGAGTATGGTGAATTTTTCATTCTTTGCTGTTTGAAAATATTTCACCCACATTGAGTATAATTTTGTCACGGTATTATCATGGTGATGATAACCTAACAAATTTCTTAAGGGCCACTCTGCATTGGTTCTTACATGATTTGGGGTTCGAATATGAAAGAAGGCATACATATAGTAAATGTTGAAACCTTATGCCCCAATTAACGTGTACTGTCTTCTAAGATTGAGACATGCTTTAGAGAATTCGATGAATAGGGGATCATTTCAGTTTCTTTCCAAAAAATACTTTCTAATATCGGGGTGACAAAACCTCAAATACATGGTGTCCAGTACATAACGGTTGCAATTTGTTTATTACAAGCTAAATATTGGAGTGCAAGAAAATGAATGATTTCATTATCAAGCGTTTAACATTAGATACCAACCAACCAAACCAAACACATTTGTGTTCATTCTAATCACTGCATGAATATCATAGCTTTTAATCTTGTTGAAGTGGAAGAAAAGACATGAGCATATTTTTCAACTCAACTAAGGACAGATTTTGAGAAAATGAGTTACACATAAATGCTGTTTATCTCTTCCATGAGAAATCAGATGTTGCACATCTCAACATTTGTGGTGAATAAAATGAAACCCAAGAGCCTTCACAAAACTAAATACAGCAGCTGATACTGTAAATGGGCCAAATGGGCCAAACTTTTTCAAAAACTGATACAGCAAAATGCTTCTACCTGTCTCATTTTCTCAAGTTTTCTTTCAACCAACATGACACATATGAGTCATTCCATGTCAAATCGCACAAAATTTGACCTTCATGTCTTCGATTTCATTAATATTAAATGTACGTGTTCTGTGAATGAAAAAATGATACCCCTATTTTTTTGTTTGTCTGTAAATTAATTATTTTGGTAAATATAAAGCATTAAATTTTCGGATATTTCTCGCACACAGTTCTACATAAACATAAATATCTCTGGTATTATGTTTCAGATAAATATGACCTGTAGCTCATTTTAAACATCGAAATGTGTACTTTATTTATACGTTAAACAAAAAACAATTAGTTTGATATTTCCTATTTTTACAAGGCCATTGACACTATAAACATCATTAACAATACTTACTCTACACTAAAAATTTCCGGGAAAATTTTTAAAACGTAGCTTGACGATGCCATGTAATCCTAGAAAAAGTTCAGAATGGAATTCTAAATACATGCAGAGAAATTAAATAAGTTAGCAAGCCGTGCAGACTGGAGTAACGCTTCATCCACGGCTAGAAGGTATACACACCGCGTGCAGCTGATTGCGAGTCATGTGTTGTGCTTCCGTCAAGGTCAAACTCTTAGCATAAACACTGAAATGGGTCATTTCACGTCAAATCGAACATTTTTAAAACTTGACATACTATTTTCTCCATTTTTTTAATCTTATCAATAGATGAGATTAAATAATCCGTATGTTTTCTTTTTGGTGTGACACGTTTATTTTGCACTTTATTAATATTATTTTTATGGCATATTCGCATACTGTATTATATAAAAATCATTATACCGAATACTATTTGAAGTTTAGAATTTTCGTGGTTGCAGCAGTCTAAAGTAAACAAAATTGCAGTTTTGCATGCCATTGTTTTAGGTTCACTCAAAATATAAAATAGGCCCCTTTTAGGGGGTAGTATTTTTAAAATATATTTTAATTACTAAATGCTTACTTTTAAAAAAATGAGAAACTATAATTATAGTCAGAAGTATTGTGCATTGAACTAAGCTCGTTTCAGAATGGGATTCGAATAAGATGTGATATAAATACTTCACCAATGACGTGAAGCGTGGTGAGTCATTTGTATCGACTGATGAAAGGGCTGTGAACACATGGGCAAGGTGTCATTGTACATCTGGTGTTTATTGTTTGCATAATATAACTTTACCGCTAGTTGACCCTTATATAGTGTGAGCTGTGGTGTTGATTGTGCTTGTGTATAATCTTGGCTGATTTGGTGCAACGGAGTTGATAGTGTGATAGTTGCCACATGAAAATTTCAAAACTTCCAAAGGAACAAACCACCACCAAGTTATGTGTGCCTAGTGCTAGTGAAAGTTTAGTAGAAGAACATGACAGTGACGGCTCCTCATCCTCTAGTGACGCAGTAAGTATAGTCCAAACTCATGTAACAGATAAATGGAATGACAGTTTGGCTGCAATAGGAGAATTTCCAAAAATAAAAAGAAAACTCGTAAAACGCTACCCTAGAGAGAAGTTGCAGAAAATACCACAGGCAATGAAGCAGAAAATATTTCATGCTACAGACTCTGCTTCATATGAAACTTCAGATAATTGTGAAATTATACAAAAATTATCAGATTCTTTCCATGAAACGGATGACAAAAATCTTAAAATACAAATACTGACGATTTTTGACGGCTGGTCGTTCAATAAATTAAAACATTTTGGTGTCTCAACTCACATGATACGAATATCCAAACAGCTGGCCAAAGAAAGGGAAATTTTAGCAACCCACCCCAAGTCCGGAAAACGTTTAGACCTTACAAAAGGTTTCTGAATTTTATTCAACGTTTAGTAATTAAAATATATTTTAAAAATACTACCCCCTAAAAGGGGCCTATTTTATATTTTGAGTGAACCTAAAACAATGGCATGCAAAACTGCAATTTTGTTTACTTTAGACTGCTGCAACCACGAAAATTCTAAACTTCAAATAGTATTCGGTATAATGATTTTTATATAATACAGTATGTGAATATGCCATAAAAATAATATTAGTAAAGTGCAAAATAAACGTGTCACACCAAAAAGAAAACATACGGATTATTTAATCTCATCTATTGATAAGATTAAAAAAATGGAGAAAATAGTATGTCAATTATTATTTATTTATGCCAACAAACTTACTGTTGGTGTTTTTAAACACACAAGCCGTGTGTGGGCAAAGTTTAAGAGGTAGAACTGGAACTTAAAAATTAAATATTTTTAAGTTCCAGTTCTACCTCTTAAACTTTGCCCACACACGGCTTGTGTGTTTAAAAACACCAACAGTAAGTTTGTTGGCATAAATAAATAATAATTACCATGTGAAGGTTATTTAATCCTGGGATATAAAGTACTTGCAATAGTAAGTCACCATTGGGGTAATTGTCTCTGATGTGAGGCTGCCTTTGTGGTTTACCAGGAGAAATACGAACTGGCTTAAGAATTTAATGTCATTCTGGCAGTTTGTCACAATAGCTCAGTGGTAGAGCGTCCGCCCGGCAAGCGGAAGATCTGTGGTTCAAATCCCAGTTGTGGCATTGAATTTTTAAGTTCCAGTTCTACCTCTTAGTATGTCAAGTTTTAAAAATGTTCGATTTGACGTGAAATGACCCATTTCAGTGTTTATGCTAAGAGTTTGACCTTGACGGAAGCACAACGCATGACTCGCAATCAGCTGCACGCGGTGTGTATACCTTCTGGTAGTGGATGCAGCGTTACTCCAGTCTGCACGGCTTGCTAACTTATTTAATTTCTCTGCATGTATTTAGAATTCCAATCTAAACCTTTTCTAGGATTACATGGCATCATCAAGCTACGTTTTAAAAATTTTCCCGGAAATTTTTAGTGTAGAGTAAGTATTGTTAATGATGTTTATAGTGTCAATGGCCTTGTAAAAATAGGAAATATCAAACTAATTGTTTTTTGTTTAACGTATAAATAAAGTACACATTTCGATGTTCAAAATGAGCTACAGGTCATATTTATCTGAAACATAATACCAGAGATATTTATGTTTATGTAGAACTGTGTGCGAGAAATATCCGAAAATTTAATGCTTTATATTTACCAAAATAATTAATTTACAGACAAACAAAAAAATAGGGGTATCATTTTTTCATTCACAGAACACGTACATTTAATATTAATGAAATCGAAGACATGAAGGTCAAATTTTGTGCGATTTGACATGGAATGACTCATATGTGAGGGTATCACAAGTCATTCACCTATGGCAGGCATAACCTCATTAGCACATATATAATTGTTTTCCTTTGAAAGCAACTGAAATAGCACAGCTCACCATAGATCTATGAATGGTTCAAACTAAGAAAACTACATAAAATGTGGTCAATGGAGGCAAACTGTGAGTGTGAAACACAGCTTCAGAAAAAAAGATGAAGCTGTTTTGCTAATTGTGCATTGTTTCCAGGGCATATCAGGCATCTGATGTTTCCATGGCTGTTTATAAACATCCCAGACCTAGCATTAGAACAAGCCACAAAGAATGGGTTTCTCATTTGTACAGTAGATAAATATAATGCTAAAGGGAAAAAATAAAGATGAAACTTGTGCAATTTTTTGAAATGCCAGAAGAAGCAAAAGGAATTTATGAAGACAACCCTAACATAGCCAATTTAATCATGCTATTCTATGAGTAAATTCTGGTTCTCAGTTATTCACTTTAATTTTCTATCCAATTACAGTAAAACCTGCCTAAAATTATTCCAAAATTTTTTTTCTTCATTTTTACAGGTTTCTGTCTTTCAAGGGGTTGCATTTTAATAAAATGAAGTAGAAAAGATCTGGTACATATGGTATTTTAATGAAAACCGATAGAACAACTTTTGAGAAAATAAAAATTTTAGAAAATTTTTCCATGTAAAAGGTAGTTTGTGTTAGGGAGATTTTCTTGAAACTCTTTGTGTCACATCCTTGGAAGATTAAACTTAAATACCAAGTTTGGTATTTTTGGTATTCAACTGACTTTTTGTTTTAGAATTATACACATATGCACGCTCATGCAAGCACAGGAACATGCACACGCACGTACACAGACCTTTTTCAAAAATGCTTTTTTTGGATTCAGGGTCACAAAACATGTTGTTCTGGTGAAATCCCGCTATCAAATTTTTGGGTAGAGCACAACACTTCTTCTAGTTACTGTTAAGTAAATAGTAGATAAAATAAAAATTTGATTGCATAGAATTACAATGAAGGAATAACAAAGTAAAAGTCTGTAAATAAAAAATAGATTTAAATGTGCATTTTGTTGCACTTTCAACTTACATAAAATAATTGCAATTTCTCTTGATAGTTTCTCTGATCCTACAAAACCCTTGCTGATTTTAATCTCGCAGAAACAGTTCTTTAAGCTTTGCTGCAAGTACAGTCATGTTCAAAATTAATGGCTATCAGTGTAAAAATTTAGCACTTAGCTATGCATTATGTAAATAATAGTCCATCTTAATCAGGTTATTTAAAAAAAACTTTCAGAAAATTATACCGTTTCAGGTTGGGCAGTTTTCTGGTTTAGAGTATTATTTAACATGGAAATAGCTCTGTTGCAAGATTTATTTTCCATTTGTGCAGGTTTCAGTATATAGGGGTCTGGTTTAGACATGTTTTATTGTAATAAACTGTATCACTGTTAAACAGCTTAATGTGACAAATAGGTGTAGACATATTGCTATAGTTAAATCACTTTGTACTCTATAAATGTTAAATGCTGACATTCTATTTATAACATTACATACATATACAGGGTGTAAATGGATAACATTGCATTAATTTTACTGGTGATAGACGGTTCATAGGCAATCAATTTGAGATAGGAAACCTATGGTCTAGGATTACAAATTACAGAACTGTGCCTTAAAATTGTTTGAGGATATGCACGCCACTGATCATGCCCACTGCAGCTATAACGTATGGTGAGGAAACAAGCAGACGAATTTTGTAGCCTGTCTATTTAGCCCAATGGTTATGGTGCCTGGACACGAAAGCATTCATGTATTAAAAGTGGAGATTCAAATACTCATAATCTCATATTTTTATGCTCTTTTTTTCTTTCCTTCTTCATAAGGTATGCTTAATCTAATTTGATTTACACAAAACATTTGTGTTGCTTTAATTTTTCGTTTAACTAATGTTTGAACTTTTTGTTTCAAGTTTAACTATTATATACGCTTGCATGACCTAAGTAGTAGGCACACACTGAGAATTTCGTTTCCACTTAAATGAGATGGTTCAAGGCTAATGTAATGTTATTGTGTGCTGAAGTAAATAGGAAATGAGATGTGGATGACTCGAGTCACCATATGGTGATGTTAGTGTCAACCAGGATTATAAAGGTACCTATTGGCAGTATTAGATATTTGTCATGCTAACAGATGTGTATTCAGTGTCTCTTTCGGGAGTTGTACTTTGTGCTATTACTTGGTTCAACATTTTACGAACTGTTTACAGTAGGCCAACTGTTGGAAGGAACATTTCTGTTGACATAGACAACTAGCCTACAGTCATCTTCAGACAAATGGCAATACATAACCCCCCCACCCTAAGTCATCAGATCTGAGAAGCAAAAATAAACAATACTCTTCACTGCATATTGAGACAGAATATTAGAAGACCCCAAAAGAAAATTGTTTATGTTAACATTTGTTAAAAGTGTAATTTGTTTTTTGATGTTGGTATGATTTGGTTAAATGGCGAAAACGTGTTGCAAATGCTCATTATTACGAACAACTAAGTTAGCTTAAAGACGTCATAAATATTTCCATATTTGATTTTCATATATATGTATAAATATTAGAATTATGTGTTCCATAGTAAAAGTAAGGGAGGATGGTTAGGGATCGCTTCCCTAACAAGAAGGAACTATTTGATGGACGCATACGCGGATGTATATGAAAAAGGCGGTGTCACATGAGGACGCCATAAAATGCCCATTCGCGTGTGTGTAATCTAGAGATATGGACGTACTGGTGTGACGTGTGGGTATGGAATTTTCACCAGACTTTCATCAAGCATTGGTTCCACTAAATGAGAAGGTGGAAGCGTTTTAAATCATTTAGAATGGTGCTGAGAGGAATTATTTAATGTAAAGTATCGATGAAGTGTTAATAAAATAATACATTGTGGTGAAGAAACATCGTGTGATTTTTCATTCAATCCGTTACTACACCCTGAGATCACAAAGATCTCAATATCTCAAAGACACAACGTCATTAATAATTACAAAAAAACCGCACCAAATGGTGCCCAACGTGGGGCACGAATTTTGGATGGAATGGAAATTACGGGGAATGAACTTACGCGAAATACCAAGTGACGCCATATCTTCGCACCAAAAAGAAAGAAGACACCATTAGACCATCGTTTGATATTGACATCAGAACACCGAAGAACGGCTAATCAACGCGGGAAAACACCAGAGATTGTCTAGCAAAGCCAACTGCCCAGGAGACGCATGTAACTGGACAAATCAATGGAAAAAAAAGTATTTTTACATTCAGTTTATTTTTATTTTTATGTTACTACGAAGTGGCAAAATAGCAGGACTTTTAAACCACAGCGAACTGAATAAAGAAACTATAATGTCGCGAAAAGAGAGAGATCTAGTGACAGGAGTAGAGGAAGGGGCAGATAGGCCTAGTTATCAAATAGAACCAGAAAGTGAGGAACAGGTAGCAATAGGAAAAGACCAAAGGTTATTAATGATCATGTTTGAAAGACTAGAACAAAGTTTAGGTCAAAAAATGGAACAAAACAAGGTAGAATTAGGTCAGAAAATGGAACAAAATAATGCAGAATTGAGACAGAACATAGAACAAAGTTTAGGTCAGAGTATAGGCCAAAAACTAGAACAGAATAAGGAAGAGAGGTCAGAAAATGGAGGAAGTGAGAAAGGACTTAGAACAGAAAATGGAATTAGGAAAACAGGACTTAGAGCAGAAAATGGAATTAGGAAGACAGAACTTAGAAAAGAAAATGGAATTAGGAAGACAGAACCTAGAACAGAAAATAGAATTAGGAAGACAGGAGTGTAAAGAAAATATGAAAGTAATGGAAACTAATTTAAAATTAGTACATAAAAACTTAAATGAGACAAAGGAAGCCTTAGAAGCTAGGATAGAAATCATAGGAGATAGGATGGGAAAAATAGAATCAGAAATGAGAGAAAACAAGATTGTATTAGAAGGAGAAATTGGTAGATGTAGAGATGGAATAACAGAATGTAATGCAAATGTAGACTGTAAGATTACAAATGTAAAAGCAGAAATAACTGAGGAATTAAGGAAAGAAATTGAGGTAGTAAAGAAAGACATTATTAATGAAACTGTAGAACAAATTGTAATTCCTAAAATTAAGACTATGGCTGATGTAGTACATTCGCAACAGGATGCTATAAATGATATGAAACAAAGTCACTTAGAAATAAAGAATGATTTAAAATCAATTTGTGAAGAAATGAAAAAAGGAAAAGAAAGTTTGGCGAATGTAAATGATGTGAATGCACTACAAAGGCAAGATGATTTAGATGTAAGTAATGTACAAGATGAGAGTTATTTGAATAATGTACAAAATGTTGACTCACCATACAGAGAAAGAGGTTCACAACCAAACAATGACACAACACACAACACATGTTACACCAACAGCATACTACATGAAATCACACCACCTACATTTGACGAGGAGAAGGGAGACGATCCAAAACTCTTTGTTAAGGAGATGGAAGAGTATTTTAAAGTGAAAAGGATACCAAATGAGCTTAGGATGATGATAGTTAAGAAAAGCTTAAAAAACAAGGCATTGGAATGGCTTAGGCTAACACTAGCTGGTCATGAATCGTATAGCTCATTCAGAAATCTATTCCTATCAAGGTATTGGGGCCCAGCTAAGCAAAACCAAACTAGGGTAGAGCTAGCAACAGGTAGATATGATCCAACCAAAGGGTTATCGCTAGTCAATTATTTTATGAAAGTGGCCAACAAAGGGAAGCTGTTAGGCCCTAACCTGTCGGAAGCAGAGCTAATTACCAGCATAACAAGACATTTCCCAGACACGGTGAGAACAGGGTTAATTGTTGCGAGGCCAGTAGATTTTGCAGACATGATAGAATTGCTGACAGCCTTCGAAACACAAAATGGTCGGCCTAATGAGCATAGACATAGGAACGGTCACCCAAACTCACCCATCTTAAACCGGAGCACGGCTACGAACAACCAGAGTGAGGGAGAAGATAGAAATACTAGGAGCACCCATGACAGGGGGAGAAGGGCACACTATTTCCCACAACCACACAATCATGGCGAGAGGATGGAGAACACAAGACAGCGGTACCACGACACAATACCGAGGGGTGAATCGAGATACAGAACGCATAGATATGATCGGGGGAGACCAGGAGACCGTACCCATCAAGTGAATCACATACGATTCTGTAGGGAATACTTAAACAGCCAAAGGTCATCATACAATAGGGGTTCACGCCAAAGGGGCAGAAACCAATGGAACACCGACAACGTAAGACAACAGGAACAGAATGAAAATGTGTCGAATAGGACCGATGCTGCACAGAATACAGAAACAACAATCACCTCTAACGCCCAGGAAAACTAAGTACAAGTCAACTTTGTGTCCCGGAAGTTGACCTGTGTGGCAGTAGGGGCAATATTGACCAACACGTTATAGGTACCTTGAGGAGACAGGCAAGTGAAAGAAAGGAAATAACCAATCCACCAATGATTAGGCTGAAGGTATGGGGTATCGAATTGCCAGCAATGATTGATACAGGAGTCAGCACATCAGTATGTGACGAGCAGCTATTCCAGGAATTAATAACGAAGAGAAATGCTGAATTCTTGCCTGTGTGTGGAGTGTATTGCAGCACAGCGATTGGCAAGAAAAAGGAACATGTTAAATACCAGGTAAGGCTGGTAATAGAAATCGGAAGCTGGAAGTTCGATTTTATTGCCCTGGTAATATCTAGACTAACAGCTACCCTAATCATTGGCAGTGATTTGCTTAATCTTTGGAGGTCGGTGATCGATTATGACCTACATGAATTCATTATCAAGGAAGGAACCTCAGAATGCACCGCGAAGTTCCTGGAGGAAGAAACATGCCAGGAGGAACCAGACCAGACAGGGATCCATCCGGATGAGCAGTTCTTTGTGGAGAACATCAATGTCCACAAGAATAGGTTGGTAGACCTAAGGATAAGTAAGGAGAAAACAGGTTGGACGAGCGAGGAGGAAACTAATGTTTGCAGCCATTGGATCTGCACAGAAGACGAGTATGTTACCTCGAACAACTACCAACAGATGAAGAAGAACCGACGTCACAGCTAATCGACGAGAAGGTCTGGGGAGCACATGGCATCTCCGAAGAGGAAAGGAACCAACTTAGAAAAATATTAATTAAAAACAGGAAAGTATTTAATAAAAAGCCAGGTACATGTAATAAGTATGTACATAATTTTAAAGTCAAAGATATCACCCCCTATTCACATAAATCCAGGCCCATCCCCAACTCCATCAGGGAGGAAGCTGACAGAGTGATCCAGAAGATGTTGGCGGACGGAATAATAGAACCGTCGGACTCATGTTATGTGAATCCAGTGGTATGGGTCCATAAGAAAGAGGTAAAATTGCGGATGACCATCGACGCAAGGAAAATAAATGCGCATACCTTGCCAGATCACTACAGGCCTGAGGGGGTAGACCAACTGATATCAAAATTGAAGGGAGGTCAACATTTTAGTAGTCTTGACCTGACAGCATCATTCTGGCAAATTCCTCTTCATCCAGACGTCAGGAAATATACCTGGTTCCTGCACAAAGGAAAGGTGTACCATTTTTTAAAATGTGCCTTTGGATTATCGACCAGTAGCAGTGCACTACTGAGGGCTCTAGACAAAGTTTTTGGGGATACTATCGAGGCTTTTTTAACGCAATATGTTGACGATTTTTTAATATACAGCAAGAATCCCGAGTCACACTTACATCACATAGATTATTAATTGTCCAAGTTTCAGGAAAGCAACATGACCCTGAACTTGGAAAAGTGTGAATTTTTCGTAAAAGAGGCAGAATTTCTAGGCCACATCATTACGCCTGATGGCATACAACCTAATCCGGAGAGAGTCAAGGCAATAGAGTATATACCACCCCCACGTAACTTGAAACAGTTGAGAAGGTTTCTGGGCATTTTACAGTACCAGTCAAAATTTGTGATCAACTACGCTAAGGAATTAGTACCCCTTAGAGAACTGTTGAGAAAGGATACTAAGTGGGAATGGAATGCCGAACACCAGGTAGCCTTTGAGAAAATCAAGGAACTTTTTAAGCACAGTATTCTCCTGGAACGACCGGATCCAAATTCACCTTTTCTAATATACACCGATGCTAGTGCGCACTCATATGGAGCAATATTGGCACAAGAAGATGCAGATGGCAACAAACATGTGATTGCCACAGCTTCTAGATTTCTAAACAAGATAGCAGCCAATGCCTGCATAATGGAATTAGAAATAGGTGCAATCCATTTTGCGTTACAAAAGTTCAGGCAATATATCTACCATTATAAAATAATTATATATACTGATCACGTAAGCCTGTCCTTCATCCAAAAATGCAAGCTAACCAACTCCAAAATCTCAAGGTACATACACGAAATAACATCGCACGACATAGAGGTCAAACATATCCCAGGCAAGGAGAACATCTTTAGTGACTTATTATCAAGATTAAGATCGGAGAGTCACATACCCGAGACGATATACAATCCACACCATGAAATTAAAATCATGCAGATAAATAATAAGGAAAGCAACGAAATCTTACAAGACTTCAAAAACATGGCGAAGCTACAGCAAGAAGACCCTGAATTGAAAAGGCTATTCGACAAGGCTCCAGACATCATACCAAAATTGGGAGCCAAGATAGGAAAATTTAGGAACATCCTGTTTAAATTACATGGTCGCAACGTAAGGAAGTGGAAAATGATGGTACCAAATTCCTTACAGGACAGGGTTATTTTGGCATTCCATCACTCGATGCTTCACTCTGGTACTGAGAGAACAATGCTTGCAATTGAGGAAGTACTGTACATCAAACATCTTGGCAAGAAAGTCAGGAAGTTAATTTCCTCATGCGACCTATGTCAGAAGGCCAAGCCAATTAATGCAAGATACGATGTCGTTCCACAATCCATCGTGAGAAACGAGAAAAATGCATTGGTGTGCATCGATGAGCATGGCGAGCTACCAAGGGGGAAAGATGGAAACAGATACATCTATGTCATGTTTGAGGTTTTCACAAAATTCACTAAGATATACCCCATTAGGAACATTAAAAGCAGAACTTGCCTAAATAAAATCATCAAGGACTACATCCCAAAATATGGGAATATAAAATCCATACTATCAGATAATGCAACAATGCATAAAAGTAAATTATTCCAGGACACCTTAAGAACATTAGGAATAAAATTATACTATTCCTCAACATATCCTCAAGGAAACCCGACAGAAAGAACGATGAGGGATATAAATATATATTTCCGCCTACTTTGCCACAAAGACCACACTTCCTGGACGGAAAAATGCGGGTACAAAGAGGAGGTGATTAACCATTCGGTGAACCCCACGACCAAGTTTGCCCCAATCGAATTGATGACCAACACAAAACCCAAAAGGTTGACAATTGACATTGACACTACGATGGCTGCTCAAAGGGAATTGACAGAGAAGGAAAAATGTCAATTGGCATTCAGAAGGTTACAGCAAAAGGCCGAAAAAGGGAGGAACAAGGTAAAAAGATTTATCAGGAAATGGTCCCCACAAATTGAAGAAAAGGTGCTCTTAAGAAGCCACAAAGCATCCAAGGCATCTGAGAAAAGATCTGGAAAAATGGAACTACTGTACACTGGACCACTGGTCACAACAAAACAGCTGGGTGGCCATACGTATGAGCTACAGAATACAAATGGCAAGTTGGTAGGAAGATACCATAAAAATAAGTTAAAACCATACAAAGAAAGGACCAAATAGTCTTTGCCAACAACCATGTAAGGCAGGAATAATAGAGATGATGGAAAATAATAATTTTTAATGGGTTACTTATAGAAGATTATGTTCAGATTAGAAAATACAACAAGAAAGAAAATCAACATAGTCATTGGCTATATTGACCACAAAGATCATTGTCAACAAAGACAGATGAGGGCAGTGATTGTCATTAAAGAAATGAATTATAGCGATGGAAAATAATGTGTTTTTGACATAAGGATGTCAGGGACAAAAATAAAAAGGAATCAATTGTGATAACAAATATAAAATATTTTGACACAAAGATGTCGAGGGTGAATTGAGAAGAAAAATAATACAATTGCAGAATAATTATAAGTATAGAAGTTTTCTCTTATAGAGATAAGAGACAAAGAGGTGACAATTAGTGAAGTAAGAAAAACCATAATCAGAAAAGCAATGCCCATGAATTAAGATGGATATAGCCAATGCTAAGCTTGAAGAAATGTTGAGCCAAATAATAATGAATAAGAACCCAATTAAAAAATGGTACCATTAATAACATCAGAGTTTAAGAATTGACTCAACGACCTGCCTATACATAATAAGCTTACAAGACAAAGAAGGCAAAGAACTGAATAAAATTGCCATAAATATGATCATAATCATTAGCTCAAAATTTGTATCCTGTTTTTCTCTCCTCATAACAAGGAACATAAGTCAAAAGCCACACAATAAACCATGATACACTTAAATTATATTTGTGTCAATGTCAAATGTACAATAACTGAATATGTGTTGTATAATAACTGAATGTGTTGTATAATAACTGAACATATGTTGTATAATAACTGGATATGTTGTATAATAACTGAATGTGTTGTACAATAACTGAATATGTATTGTATAATTACTGAATATGTATTGTATAACTGAATATGTGATGTATAATAACTGGACATGTATTGTGTAGTAACTGAATATGTGAAATTTATAAAGACTTGCTGTGTCATGCCAAAACAAAAGACAAAGACAAACAGCGAAGAAGACTGTAAAGAAAAAAAAAAATTGTACAAAGTGATTGCATCAGAGGAGTAGGGAGAAGTATTGTATTGTGTTTCAAGATTGTAAATATAGGTGACAACTTGAAAAACAAAACAAGGGGCATGTGAGACAGAATATTAGAAGACCCCAAAAGAAAATCGTTTATGTAAATATTTGTTAAAAGTGTAATTTGTTTTTTGATGTTGGTATGATTTGGTTAAATGGTGAAAACATGTTGCAAATGCTCATTATTACGAACAACTAAGTTAGTTTAAAGATGTCATAAATATTTCCATATTTGATTTTAATATATATATGTATAAATATTAGAATTATATGTGTTCCATAATAAAAGTAAGGGAGGATGGTTAGGGATCGCTTGCCTAACAAGAAGGAACTATTTGATGGATGCATATGTGGATGTATACGAAAAAGGCGGTGTCACGTGAGGACGCCATAAAATGCCCATTCGTGTGTGTGTAATCTAGACATATGAACGTACTGGTGTGACGTGTGGGTATGGAATTTTCACCAGACTTTCATCAAGCATTGGTTCCACTAAATGAGAAGGTGGAAGCGTTTTAAATCATTTAGAATGGTGCTGAGAGGAATTATTTAATGTAAAGTATCGATGAAGTGTTAATAAAATAATACATTGTGGTGAAGAAACATCGTGTGATTTTTCATTCCATCCGTTACTACACCCTGAGATCACAAAGATCTCAATACCTCAAAGACACAACGTCATTAATAATTACAAAAAAACGGCACCAATATCATGGTCATATTTTGCTATTTTAAACCAAACGTACAACATTTCTCTATGGAAAAGAACGGAGAGAAAAAGAATACCTATCACCTCTTCGGGTTTGAACTCGATTTCATGAGGTCCACAGTCAGCCAGCTTAACCGTGCGGCCAAAGCACACACTTTAAAACCGTCCTATGTTTGTGTAGCTGTTTGCCACAACTTTTTATCCATTGCAGTGGCATGCAGACACAGGTTAAGTGTCCAATTTAAGTGCTTTTCATAGCGCTACAATTTAAAAGTGCTTCTTCAGAGAGACAGCAGACAGGCTTCACTAAATTCCTAATAAGCACTATTTTGTTTCCAGTGGATAATATATATATTTCTGGTGTCCACAATCTCGAATTACTTTGAATATGTATAACTTATTAACTTGACGTCGTAGACCATTGGTTTCCCATCTCAAATTGATTGTCTATGAACCCTCTATTACCAGAAAAATTTGTGTGGTGTTATTCATTTACACCCTGTATATATACACACACGCACGCACGCACGCACGCACGCACGCACGCACACACGCACGCACACACACAACTATCAAAAGAGTGAAAACTAATAAAAGGTTTATTAAGAATAAAAACGAACAATTCTACAAGAAATATTTTTCTCTGAAGAACTATCTTCACTGCTATTTAAAATAGCCTCACAATAAACACCTATCCTGACAAAAATGCAGTAAGTGTAATAAAATTTTCTAAATTGCAACCAAAAAATGTAGTTTCTGCAAAAATAATTAAAAGGAGAGAGAGGGAGAGTAGAGAGGGATGAATGAAACATTTAATATGCTCAGGAGTAGAAATGCGACAAATGTGCATTCATTTTAATGTGTATAAATAAATATGTCTGTGGAACTGGCAAGCAATACCTGTTCAGTTGTCTCTGCTACCATGCAAATTTGCCAAAGTGCTAATGAGAACTTGTAGAGTCTGTTTAGTCAACATGTGGTCAATTTTTGTAGTTTCCTTTACAATTTGGTACCATACAGGTATACAACTTTCTGCCTGTATTTTTGTTTTTGAAAACAGGTAAGCACTGAAACCACCAATTGAAACACTAAATAAACATTTCACAATTAGTAGGCAATGATATCACAGTAACATAACACAAGTTCAACCATGGCTCGTAAAACAAGGGAAGAAACAATCTAGTCTACCCCTATATGTAATTATGTCTCAGACATTTCCTTTTACAAATAGAAAGGCCTTCTCTCTTGGTGGAGATGCTTTTAGGCTGCTCACTTTGCTTACACTTGCATAATTACCTGTTGTGATACTTTCTGAAGTTGGAGAATCAGTGATGACAGTCAGTTTATTGAAAACCCCATGTCCAAAATACTCTGCTACTAAGGAAAAGCCATCTTCTGCCTTTTCTAGTTGGCTATGGAATGTTTCATGCAAATCCCGATTCTGTTCCTAAAACATTAACAAAATATTACCAAGTATTTAATATGAACAGTAAAAGAGTTAAACATTTTATATTTAAAATAGTTAGCAAATGCTTACTATCTCATATCTACATTTCTCCAAGAATATGGGCAACTGGAATAGATATTAAACTCTGAAGAATGTCCTGATATTAAGATATTTGTCTTTTCAGAATCAGGGAAATCTTTAGAATGACCTTAGGTGTCAAAGTCAATGGAGCAAAAAAAAGAGACCACCAACAACTTGGAATGATCTTACCCAGCCAACTCAACTCAGTTGACATTAGAACTTGGGCATTTTGAAGATTACAAACATTCTAAACTCCTTGTAATTGAAAACACAAGAAAGCTTACAATGTGCTTTTAAGGTTTCATATCAAGTCGCTCTGGGATCTTTATTTTTGTCCAGCCTTTAAGTTTGTAATGTTGTTCGCCTGTATGACAGTTTGCTTGTGCATGTGCTTATTACAAATCGAAAAGTAAGAGATACATTTTTAATTTATGTTAACAGAACTACCAGACTGAACTATCAGGTAAATGTTGGTTGTTCCGACACTTTTGCACATTAAGTAGTCTCTTAGAAGTTGCATCCTGTGATAGAGCTTAGTTTTAAGAAGATTAGGAATTGCAAAAGAGCACTGGCAAATCTACTCTTACAGATATTTGCAGTCATCTGAAATCTAAGTTAACCAAAGCAATGATTCTAACCAACCCCTGAAAATACTTCTGGGAATTATTGAAAATCTTATTACTCTGACTAACTCAGAAGTACGATACTCAGATAGAATTAGACTTTTCATTCTTTTTATTTGCAAAAATAACACCATTACACAGTTTTATTTACCCCTATAAAGCCCACTCATCATGACATTTTCATTTGCCAAATATTAGGCGTCCCTAGACATTAGATATCTTATGTATAACTCTGCAGAAGCTTATGTGCCTTAGATGGCAGACTTTTGGCACATAATTGATATGCTTTTATTCTAGAGATTATGTTTTCAGTTTGTTATACTGAACAGGCATACTTTTGTATCTGTTTCAAAACTCGTACTGTTTTGCATACTCACTCCCTATTCTAAGACAAGATCATAACTAAACTCATATGAGTCACTTTTTTGCATTAACCTTCAATTTAAAATGTTGAAAATACTGAAATGTTTTCTCATTCTAGGTGTTGGGAATGTACAGTACTTATAAAACATATTTACAACATGTATTACACAATTTCTTTTTCTACTATTGCATTTGATACTTAAAATCACTTAGGTTTAGACATAGTTATTAGAACAACCATTCCTAGTTGTCATATCTTCATTTACATGTTCTACAATTTTTTCATGATTACTTAATTGTTACTACCTCCTGCATCACTTCCTCCAGATTTGACTGTACTATTAGAATCATGAAGGCAGTGACTGAATGCTGTTCATTTTTGTAAGTTCTTGTGAACTATTATAAACTGGAACAAGAAGAGGAGCAGAGAGTGCCAAGTAGTGTTTAGAGTAAATTAGGTTAATTAATTGTATCAGATTTACTTCTCCTTCTTCAGTCACCAATGGAAGGTGGTAGTATTAACAGGAAAGTGGCTTTGTGCTATTCCAGTATCATCAAAATGTTATAATGCTTAAAATATCTCCTAAAGGTATGTAAAGCACAGTGCTGTAAGGCTTAACCAGGCTTGTTCAACCTCAGAGTAATTTTGATTATCAGAATTATCCATTCATTAGTGTGTTTAAAACTTATTGCTGGCATCAACCCAAAACTAAGCAACATGTGTTGCATAGTTAACTACTTCTTTGCTGCTAAAATTCCAAAATATGTGTGCTCATTACATCAAAAGCTATGTTCACAGTTGTTTTATGTCAAAATTGTTGCCAAAAGTTCTGCAGTGTTTTCTTAACTGTAAATTCTCAATACATGGCTTTGTGTGAATTGGAAATAATGAGTGTGGAAAGTCAAATGTGAAAAGATGATTAAGTAACTCATTAAGAAGAAAATTTTCATTTACCTTCCTGTAAGATTGCAGCTTGAAGCAGTTATTTGAAATGTAATTGAAAACAATTGTAACCTTTGCTAAAAGGCAACCAAGAGAGAAAACTTATGAAAGGATAAAAATGTTTCATACAATTGTATATTTATTATGCATTTTAGATTTTAATAATTAATATACATATTATTATTATTATTATTATTATTATTATTATTATTATTATTATTATTATTATTATTATTATTATTATTATTATTATTATTATTATTATTATTATTATTATTATTATTATTATTATTATTATTATTATTATTATTATTATTATTATTATTATTATTATTATTATTATTATTATTATTATTATTATTATTATTATTATTATTATTATTATTATTATTATTATTATTATTATTATTATTATTATTATTATTATTATTATTATTATTATTATTATTATTATTATTATTATTATTATTATTATTATTATTATTATTATTATTATTATTATTATTATTATTATTATTGTTTCAAAAATAACATTAATGCAATTAACTTTGCCTTGAGCAATTAAGCATCTTAATGTACATATATGTAACAGAATTGTATTTGACCCAAAAGAAAGAAAGAAAAGTGAATAATGATTTAAAATAAAAATATTGAAAAAGGATTGATCTCACAATAAAGTTATTGTGAAAACATGAAGATGATATATAACAAGAATGACAGCTTAAGCATTACTATATTTTTCAGTATTTCTTGACAGTGAACACCTAGAATATTCATGCAACAATTATACGGTGAAATGCTCAAGATCTGATTACTTATCTATAAATCAAGGTGTAGCCATTATACAATGGTGAGGATTATGCATGAAATATGGTACACTTTCTTCCATTATTCTTCTTTCCTACAGGTACTCTATCTACAAACAGCCTTGTTCTTTGTATTTCTACTTCCATTCCCACTTTCAGTTTACTACTAGAGCTCAGGCACCAAACATCTTTTTCTTTCACTGGTCCACTGGTAACTAGTTTCAATTATCAATACCATGTTACAACATATCAGAGTACTAAAGAAGAGCTATAAAATGGAATGGTGGCAAGATCAATGTGGAGAAATTGCTTCCAACAAATATTGTGCTTTCTTCGTTTTGAAGGTGGCCGCAAAACAGGCACAGATGTAGACAAAATGTGGAAACTTAGTCCCATTACAGATCATCTGAAAAGAAATAAGCTCCAATTCCATCTTGAGAGACACCTTTCATAAGGTGAGATTACAAACAAGTATTTTGGCAATCATGAACATAAAATGAAGGGCAAGCAGTCATGCTTCAGGCATAAAATATGGCCATTGGGTACTCCATCAGACTATTTGGTGCGCTTTGAAATATTCTGGGCAAAGATGATCCAAGATCAAACAGTCTGTAAAAGGCATGCACAGCTCCACTTCTGAACATGACTGGTCACTTTGAATCTGATGTACAACTCAAATTTAATTTTATTTTGATGTACTATTAAGGTTTTCTAGTGCTGGTTTACTTGAAATAGTAGGTACACTGTAACAGGAACCATTTTAAATAACAGGTTTCCAAAGAATTATATGTTTGCTCAGAAGGCAGTTGTATACAACTTAGGTATAGTTCCAATTTAAAAAATATTGAGTTATTCCGAAGACCAGAAGAAGAAACTTGGCATATTTTGACCATGTGTTATCGTAGAACATATAAGAAATATACATGTAGTGTTGATTGCAAGGATCAAAATTTGAGTCTGTATTGCTTTAGAGACCACAGCAAAAAATGGTGGACCTGCTAATTCATTAGCCTGACCAACATACGTGTTCAAAATGCACAGCAACTACATACAGTGGCTGAACCTACAATGGCACAGATGGAATTAAGATGCCACATAGTAATCTATTAGTGCAATCTTTTTGGAGAAGAAGCTAAAGAAGCTCAACCTCTTAAAAATGTAAATAGGAAGGGATGTCATATGAAACCGTACATTAAGATCGAGCCATTCATTGGTCACAACAAAGAAGTTGTGTAGGAGAGAACTGTTCCACATTCAAAACATGTAACGTTGGTCTTTATATTAAATACTTTGAGAACTACCACACAATGGAATAAAACAGTTATCGACCTATCACATTTTCTACAGTTAATGTCCAATTTTATTATGTTTTAAATGTATTATGTTGAACAGTAAACATGTTCAACCTGTTTAAAACTTAGCAACATGTTTTTAAATATAGGAATAATTAAAACAGAACACAGAAAACTATTACAAACATCCATACAAGTTTTTCCTTTATGACCCAGTATAGCCATATGGTATTACTATGCTTTGGAAATTAAGTTGATGCAAAGCAAATCACTGGCACGTACGTATTCCTTAGACTTGTTTAGCCAATTTACTTTATAAAAGTTAATTTCCAAGCAAGACTTTTCATGGATAAAGTGGATTAAGACAGAATTTAGTATAGAACTTACAAAACATACTTACAATAAACAGAGCTAAACTCTTAAATTTCTGCAATGTTATGTCTGGGAACTCAAAATTTAGCTAACACAGAAGAGATTAATTTATAGAACGTTTGACATTATAACACAAGTTATTTCTTAAGTTAACTTTTGAAACAAGAAATAATTTTCAAAAGCAAAATGCTTGTATATGATGTTAGCAATGAATAAGTGCAATGTCCATCATAGTTCTCAATATGGACACATCAATTCTTGCACTATTTACTAGGTTCCATTAAACTGTTTCCTTCATACTAACACTTCAGTCAAGCTGTAGCAAGTAAACATTCATTCCAACTGATTTACAGAAAAGTTTGAATATATTTTGTCACTAAGTCACTATAGATTTATACCTGGGTTACCTGAGATTTTATCATATCCAGTATTTTTTTATTTTTGGGAAGGCAGGCTGGGCACTCATTCTCATTTTCTGCAAAACTCTGAAAGCAACTGTAAAACAAAGAGAAAAAGAGAAAATACTATGACTACTACACATCATTACTACTACAAGCAACAACATATAATAATGACGACAACAACAACAATAATTAATAATAACAACAACAATAATTAATAATTAATAATTAATAATAATAATAATAATAATAATAATAATAATAATAATAATAATAATAATAATAATAATAATAATAATAATAATAATAATAATAATAATAATAATAATAATAATAATAATAATAATAATAATAATAATAATAATAATAATAATGGCGGTGGTGGTGGCGGCGATGGTGATGGTGTGTGATTTACAAAATACAAAACCTTCCTTATGCTTGAAGTAATGAATAAACTCCTTAAATTAATCTTATTAACCTTTTACTGGGGCTTAAATATATTAATTCTGGTGTTAAATAAGGTGCATTACACTGCAAACTGTATGGCACTATTAAGTTATTGTGAAGATCAATCTAGAGTCATCTCTGGTAAAGGTATATGGTATCCTGGCAAGAAAAAGCTTGTCAAGTGGTTTAGGACTGAATCACAATTTAAAACATTGTCCTACAACATGGGAATAAATGTACACAACACAATGTTTTCCTTATTTCCAATGATTGGAGACATGTATTTCATATTGAGATTGCTGGCCTCTCATCAAAGTGGCACAGTTTAATAGCAAATGGTTGCAGATAGAGTATGTATTGAAGCAGCACTTGAGCAAGTCTCTGATGTTAAGTCTCTTGTGAATGATTCAGAGAGTAACTTGTCAGCAAATAAAATAATACAGTTTGCATATGATACATATATAATTGTGAAAGGAGCAAATCAGGAGACACTTTTAAAGTAAGAAGCAAGAGAAGCCTCCAATTGGTTTACAAATAATCAGCTGATAGTAAATACAGAGAAAATAGTTCTAATGCATTTTCTAAACCCCTCAGAGTAAAACTTTAAAAGAATTTATAGTTGTTTAAAATATTAACAACATTTCTTGGTATTTGGATACAGAATAACGTAAAATGAGATAAACACATAAGTACACCAACAAATAAACCAGGGAAGAAGTTGCTTGCAAGTCGCAAAAGGAGATGGATGCATCAGCACATGCATTTGCATCAGAAGATTGGTATAGATGCACAAATATACTGAATCAAAATTTATGTTTTTAACACAAATAGAATTAAGTATCAGAGAAGGGAGCAAGGATGGATAACAGCGAGCCTTAGGTACTTTTTTGTGATACTGACCCCGCTAGTAATTGGAGTTGAAACATACCTCTGACCAGCTATGGAACAGATAGACAGGATGCTAGACACTATCACCAAAGGCATAAAAGAACTAAACAATATGGAAAACATGATAAGAAAATTGATAACAACTTTGAAGAGATCAAATATCAATAGAAAACTTTTAAGGAAAAGTAAAGGAAGAGATAAAGGATTGCAAAAGAAGATTAATCCAATGGGAAAGTTTGGAAGGAAATACAAAGCTAAACTTAATTTTTGGGGTAGACAGAAGAGATAAATGAGCTTGGTAGGACATCAAGGCCCTCTTCCTAGAGAAACTAAAACTTAATATTACAGGATCGACAGGTGTGGTCCTCCAAACATTCTGGGGGTTGTGAGAGAGCGATGTGACCACCAAAACATAAAAATATGGTGCTCCCTAAAAAGCGGTTACTATTACTGCTATTGCTCTCTTCAATATCATCAGTGAAGAATATTGGAGAGCAATAGGATTAATGACTTCATTGTCAGAAATCCAGCATTAGCTAACAACAACAACATATTACAGGATGGAGGAATGTTGAGTGCTTTGGGATTGGAATGGAAGGGCTTGAGACCGAAACCAATAACTGTTATAAGGGCCACAATGAAATTCAAATAGGAAGTGTTAAGGAAGAGCAAGCAGTTAAAAGGCACAAAAATATTAATTGAACAAGATTTGGGAAAGAATTGAAATCAGTAGCATTATTGGAAGTGAAGAAAGCAAGGGGGAAAAAAAAGGGCTTTCGTAAAAGAAGTTGATTTGTGGATTGAGGGCATCAACAGAATTTTTTCAGCATTATATTATATTAGAGGAGAATCAGATTCCGCATGCAACAGACCACAGGTGGAATGATCAACCTATTCAACAGCAGAGAGAACAAACACTTACATTATCAGTGACTTAGGCAGTGTACCTCCAGCTCAGTGGAGGAGTGTTGGGAAAAGTACATCATCAACAATGCCACTGAGAAAATCAGTTCAACTGCCAACACAGCTGATTGGTAACACATGCAGAGAGGCCTTGGGAGCATCAGATAGTTTAGATATATGGAATCAAGATGATCTAAGCACTATCTCAAAGCTGTCAGGTAGTATTTTGGAAATGAAAGATTGAGTGCACACAAAAAGACAGGTTAGTTTAGATCAGTTTAGATTTGAGAGGAAATACTTAGTATAGAAATTTTAGTTATCTATAGTGAGTTGGAGTGTGGAGGACTTATTAGAGAAAGTGCTGGTGAAATTCAGCAAGTGCTAAATAGTGGCGATGTGATAATGGTAGTGGAAACATGGTTGGAAAATAAAATGAATGTAGATATACCCAGGTTTCACTTCTATAATGTAAATGGTGTAAAGAATCAGAACAGAGATTGGGCCTCATGTGATTTAGTGTGTTTTGTGAGAAAAGACAAGGGACTCAAGGTAAAAGAAGAAAAAGAACTGTGAAATAAATTAGTACTAAGGCCTTCCTTAGCTTTGGGTGAAGGCCATATCATCTTGTGTAAACTGCCCAACATTTTGCTCATCTTGTCATGAACTTCTTCTATGTTCTTGTCCAATCTTTGTGTTGTTCTTCCTACTTACATATCAGTGGTTCCACAATGGCCCTGTCCCTTTGTGCTTGATTAGCTACCTGTCCACCAATAGATATTGGTATCAGTGTCCCTATTTCCTGATGGTCTTGGAGATGGATTCTGTTGCCTTTTTCTTTGTTTTTTTGTTATTTATTTCTTTAGGTCTGATATGTAAGCAGGAACAACAGTACAAAGATAGGACAAGAGCCCAGAAGAAGCTCACAAGATGAGCGAAATGTTGACGAGTTTATGCAAAATGACAGGCCTTCTCCAGAAGCTGTCGGTCTGGGTGGCTCAGTTGGTTAGACGCTGGCCTACTGATCCCAAGGTTGCGGGTTCTAATCTGGTCCAGACCGATGGTTTTTAAGTTGGCTTAAAAACGACAGCACCATATCAGTAGATTTACTGGTACGTAAAAGAACTCCTGTGGGACGAAATTCCGGCACACTGGCAACGCCTATTATTACTACCATTCTTCTTCTTCTTCTTCTTCTTCTTCTTCTCCTTGTTCTCCTTCTTCTTCTCCTCCTTCTTCTTCTTATTATTATTATTTATTATAAATAATATATATATATATTATAAATAATATTCTACTGTTTAGTTGTATTATTATTATTATTATTATTATTATTATTATTATTATTATTATTATTATTATTATTATTATTATTATTATTCAGTTACAATATAATTAGTAGTGAATGTCAACTTTTTCTTAGTTGGTTCTATACATATACATTTGAAAAACTTTCACACTGGCATCAGAGGTGATTAACAATGATTTGTCACCGAAGAAGCTAGAGATCACTTACAGAGTTACATAAGCTTTCACAGGATGATTTGTCATTTAGATTACCTTATACAGAATAAAATGAGTTAAAAATTAGTCGCAAAGTTACATAGGCATTAACTCAAATAATTTGTCATTTAAATAATCTTATACAGAATAAAATGAGTTAGAAACTACTTACAAAGCTACATAAGCATTTACAGGAAAAATTTGTCATTTGAATAATCTTACACAGAACAATATCACAAAAAATGTAGAGACCACAGGCTTCACTGTTCTTAAATGTCTGGCGCAAGTTATAGAAACTCTGACTATAATTTCATCAGCCCTTTCTGACATTCTCAAGCCAACTGAGCAGAAACACTGACTATAGTTTCATCGGTTTCCATCATGTGCAGCATGTGCTTCAGTGATGCTATGTAATATATAGCAAGCACCGAAAATAATTTTTTTCTGACAAACTGCTTGGAGATGGACCAAGGGTCATGTAGAGAATTTCCTTCCTTCAATACTTTTAACTTAGTTTAAAGGGGGATGTCTACACTCCATCCAATCTGTGCATACAAAATACTGTTAAAATATTTTCTATATCATGTGACATTTACATTTATCAAAATGTTCCATAATAAACTGATTACTAAGGATGTGTCTCATTGCTCTTCCTTGAGAAAAAGATATCCTCTTAAGAGTATTTCCTCCAATCACTTTCTGTATCTTACTTTCTAAATTTGAATACTTACTGCTGATGGTAGAAATGCTGGCACAAAAAGTGTACAGAAGGTAACTCAAGTTGATGGTGGCATGCACTACATCTTGACCCTTGGAATATCATAGAACTGTAACATCAAAACAAGTAATATAGGTCCCAAAATTTTATGAGCATTAGATGATACCAAGGTGGTTACACAATATTATGACAAATACTGAGCTTGACAGTACTATTAACTAAACCACACAAGATACAAAAAATAAAATAGACAAGTCATCTTAGATTCAACGTATCCAACAATGTTTCCAATTTGTGAGCCAGTTTCTTGTTGTACCTGAAAATTGCAAAATAAGCCATGGTTTTACCACAATATAGAGTGAGTCAAAATAACACTGAATAACTTTAAGAAGTGATTCAGGGGTTATATTTGAGTATTCTGTTATCAGGAATGTATGTCCGTAAACATCTTGTTATGAGCTAGAGGAAATGAACATTTTTCAAAAGTCACGTTGGGTTAGATGAAATTCTGTTACAACATATTCCCAGTTTCCCTTTCAGACTGGAATACCGCTTATGTTTTGTTTTATTTGCATTATGGAATATAGCTTCTATTCTGTTTTTAACACTGTTTATATCACCGTTAACCTAAAACCTGCATTAAATGTAGGGAATTCTATCACATATTATGCAGCACTTTGGGTTCCGGTTAGCAATCTAGCTGTTAGTATATACTAAAGTGCTCCATTTACTGCAGGGATGGACACATTTGGAGATACTACCTGCCACACAGAGAGGAGGTAGTGTGGTAGGGGACACACATCACCCCTCCCAATGGGCAGTGAGGAACTGTCACACACTGCCGTCCGTGTATTGAGCATGCCTTCATCACTATTTTATAATTAAATTCATCTAAAACATTCTATTACATTAATTCTATATATAGAAAGAAAAATATAACCTTAAGATTCTTACTGATGAAGTCTGGAGGAGTCATGACTATTTTTAGTTGCGCTACAAGTTTTTTGTCAGTTATCTGGGACCTGCTTTTTGATTTCACAATTTTCATTTGTGAAAACAATTGTTCACAAATTTAGGTCGACCCAAACATAGACAAAATTCTGGCAGCAAACAACTTAAGATGGGTAAATTTTGACTTGCAAACACATTTGTATATTTCTATACCCTCCAGCTTTTTGCAATGAATTTTAGGGAAAGCGTCTGTCTGCAGATCAGCAATTTCCATCTGTAAATCCAATCTGACTTTCTCTATGTCTATGACAAAAGGGTTAGCAAATAATAAAAAATCATTTTCCAACTTTCTAAAATCTCTGAAGCGATTATTTGTAAACTCTGACTTCAATTTATCCAGAATTTCAGCATATTTTTTTAAGTTTTGTACTGAAATACTGGGTAATACCTTTAAAGAAGGAAAATGACAAAGTTGAGGACTCATTAAATTTGCTTTACATATATCAATATTTTGCATGAAACATTTAATCATGTCATAAATGTGTACTATGGTCTGATTCAAATGGTCTGAAATATCAACAAGAAAAGCCAGGTCATGGACCCAATTTTCATCTTCTAGTTCAGAGATTGCTGTGTCCTGTAAATAAATTGCCAACAAGATTAGTTTTGGGCAAGTAATAAAACATTATAAAACATCTTCCTTTCATAGAAGTTTGAAAGCAGTGTTGTAATTAATTTAATTTAAAACATACCTATACTATTATAAAACACACATACCTCTTTCCCCATGAAGTCTGAAATTGTGTTGTGCAAATCGAAAAACCGTCATAGACATTTACCTCTGCTCAACCATCTGATTTCACAGTGATACAACACATCTTCATATTCAACCCCTAAATTCTGCAGAAGTTGTCGAAATTTATGATGGGTAAGCCATTTTGATTTGATTTGATTTATTGTTTTAACCGCGATGTCCATTACACTTTTCATGTTTACTGTTTTAGCACACAGTGCTTCTTGATATATTATACATTGAAAATTTGTTAACATACCACCCTCATCTTCTTCTTTTAGGTAGTTTTTCAACCTTCCTATTAAACCTTTCTTTTCTCCTATCATAGCAGGTACCTTATTTGTCAAAACTGATACTAGCTTGTGTATATCCAACTCGTATTTTTCAAAACAACAGTGATTTAATGCTTCAAAAACGTCATTTCCCATAGTTTGTCTTTCAAAGGAATCAAGTCAATCAGGTGTTCCTCAACAGAGAAGTCATTTTTTACTCCTCAGATAAACAATGCTAATTGTGCAGTATCATTAATGTCTGAACTTTCATCTAGGGCAAGTGAATAAACAATAAATTGGGAAATACTATATTTTAGTTGTTGATCGACAAGAGATGAAATATCTTCTATTCTTCTCCCTACAGTACGATGAGACAAACTTATTTTTTTATATTGTTCCTTTTGTTCCTGACACAATACCCATCACATTGACTAAGCATTTTTTAACATCTTCATCTTGGACATTTCTGTCTTCATTTCTTCCTTTACACCCTTCACTTACATCTCTGTCTTCTCCATCAACGAATTCACTGACGTTATTTCAGTTTCCATTTTGTCAATTCTGGAATTTACGTTCATTTACGGCTAAACATTCTTTATTTGTCACTTAAGCTCTCAGCACAGCCAAAGTTGTTGTTGTTGTAGTGTTTAACGCCCGCTTTTACTACTACGGCACCGCAGGCGGTGACACTGATGATACATGGAATGAAGATGGAGCACCGGTGGAATGAGATGGCGGGGGAAACCGGAGAACCCGGAGAAAACCCGCCCAGACGCCGCTTCGTCCACCACGAATACCATATGCGGGTCCCTGGGATCGAACCCGGGCCGCGTAGGTGGTAGGCGAGCGCGCTAACCGCTCGGCCACGGCGCCGCCACAGCCAAAGTATTGAACTTGAGACACTGTTACACAAACTCAGAACAAAACACAACTGATTCATTAAATTGAATAACAACTGAACTATCAAGTCATAATTCACAATTGAACTCAGTTCAAATAAGAAATAATAACAGCTTAGGAACTAGCTGATTGTGGAAACAATGCAAAATGCTTCACAAGTTAGCAAAACAGAGGCTCATTCCAACAGTGATTACATATAGGCTGGCCATAAATGACTCACAATACAGTCAACATCAGGTTTGAATCTTTTAACAGTGGGACAGAAGTGGTACCTAAGAAACAGAAATGTGTCGCAAAATTCATAATTTCATATATACTCTAGTTAGGGAAGTCCAAGTTAATAGTATCAAAATATATCCCACATTTGTACCTTTGCATAAAGAACTTAACATTGGTAAAGCCTTCAAAACTTGTTTTAAGAATATCTGTGTAAAAACATTTATTCTTCTGCACACAAGCATATGAATCACATAACACCATGTTATGATGTATAACTTCTGCATATAATTTATATTGATATGCATTTAAACATCTAAAAATTGAAAAAACCACTATAATTCACAAATAGTATGTAAGTCTTCACAAACTTACAAAATGCTTCTCAAACTAAGCTAACAGTATCACTGACATATTGTTTACAGTTACTAATAAGTACTGATAACCTAGAATTACAGAATCCATATCATATAAAACTAATGATACCTTGTCTGAATAGTTCTTATTTGAATGCGTGCTCTTTCTGATTCCTGTCGGTACTTGTTGATCAACTCCTGTTCCTTCTTAGTCAATTCATTTTCGGATTGTAGTATGCTCAATAGATAGTTCCGGACTTCTCCAAGAGTAGCACTTGATGAATTTGATAGTGCATCTACCACTAGCAGAGGGGATAGCAGCCGTTCTTTTTCTGTAAGAATATAGTTTAGTTTGTGGTAAAAAATAAAAACATTATCATTCCTGTGACAAAAATTGATATTTACCAGAGAAGATGAACTATATGTCATCTTTCAATGAAGATCACTATGAATTTTTAATGTTGTGCCTACTCAAGCCAATTTTATACTGCATTTCCTGAATATTTTTTTCAAGTTTATTACACAATTTATGGTATCTATTAATGTCAAAGAAACCAACATATATTAATTAGAACCAGACTGAATTAAAATACATAGGCAATAGGAGTAAAACTCCAAAAGTTCACACAAAAAATAAAAGAAATTAGATCCTATAGCACATTTATGATCTAAAGATCATGAAATAGAAACAGAGGCCTTTCAATCATAAAGAGATACATAATATACATATTACAACCATGAGCATGCATTTAAAAAAACATGGGGGTGGGAGAAAAGAAACAAATGAATCCTGGCATCAAAGAACTAAGCCAAGAAACAATAGCCTCCTGTGAAATGTTAGCAGAGTGGAAGATGCAGAAACCACATGGGCACTTCAATAGCTGATACCTTAGTTGAGGAGCATCAAATTAAAAAGCACCAAGTGTAGATTAAAAATGTTTAGGTGAGAGGATAAACCAATATCTCCTAAACTTACCAGTGCTTTTTAAAGCTCTTCATGCCTAACTGTAGTGCAAATGTCACTTTCCTAAATACTCTTATAACCAAAACCATTTTATATTTAATACCATATTTACAATGAAAAAACTTTACATTCTGAACCAATATTACCATGAGCATTAAGAAAAAAATGACAAAAATTATATTTAATCTTAATATGCAATTTAAATTCCAAAACAGTTTTAAACTTTACTTTGTGCATTACTTTAGAAAAACGTGAGTCTTCAAATTTCATTTGTCACCTTCACTGAAAACATCTTTTGATCAATGCCTCTTTCAGCAAATAGCAGCTAAAAAGGATGATGTCAATGAAATTTGCATGTGAGATGACCACGATAAATCAGCCACTGGAATGAAATTGCTGAAACTATGTGAGAAGAAGTGACTATATACTCAAGGGAAGTAATCTATTTCATAACAGATTTGATCTGGCACTTGTAGCCAAAATCCATGCCCGTCTGCAGGGTGATATTTGCATGCAAAATTTAGGAAACAAGATTCTGTGGAGAGATACTGCTGATGCGTAGTTAACCTGTCTTAATTTATCAAGAAAACTCCAAAGGTGATAAGTGTCGCACATAATAATTCCAAGGGAACATGTCGCAAAATTACAAGAAAAGGAAATTTAAGTGCATATGTCCAGAGCAGACCTGGGGACGTCGTGTGTTCGCGTGAGAAAAAACAGGTTTCTACTGACCCATACGTGCGTGCAATAAAGGCACATGAACCATTCAGTGGCGTACATGTGTTGCTTAATTGTAATTTATTGCAAACACAAAATTAAACACTATACAATATTTACATATATGTTGTAGTGTTATATTTTCATATTTTACAGTGCTATTTAGACTTGCAAGACTTTGAAGTAAATTAATATGCAATAAACTAAAACACTTCGTAAATCACATAAACCTGGAGCGCTACTTACTGAGTCACTGTTGAAACGTGCAATCTATTGTGCTTCATTATTTCGTCATATTCTGGCTGCAAATTTGAACATTGCAATCGCAATATGTGCACTAAATTTTGATCACTTAAACTACTGCGTGAAGCAGTTTTGACATTGTTCAGCTTACTCAAAAACTGCTCACAACAATATGTTGTACCAAACATAGCTACAATGCGACTGCCAAAGAGACATAAATTTGGAAACTTCACTTTGGGTAGTGTACAAAACAACTCTACTCCCAACAGTCCTAAAGTCTGCAGAGGTGTGTTGTTCTGGAGGTCGATTAATTCCATCTGCAAAGAGTGTGGTGCATCTTTAACATCGAATGCAAATGGGTTGTTAACCTCCATTCTGTGTCCATGGTCTTCAGATCATTAAATCGGATTTTAAATTCTTCCAGTAAACCTTCCAGAATTGTCTTGTATTTATTTCGTACTTCAGCATTTACTTCAATAAATACGCATTTCAAATTTGGAAATTTGATCTGTGTGCTGTATTTGATACATCCAGAGTCGCAATTTGTCCATGAAAGCCTTTATTTCATCAATCATCGTAATGATTAAATTGTCTTTTCCTTGTAGGGTGGTGTTTAATGTATTTAAGTGTAACGTTAGATCACTCAAAAATGCTAAATCACACATCCAGTCTTTGGTGCTAAGTTCTCCAAAGTCTATTTTCTGATCTTTTAAAAAAATGAATACTTCGCTTCGTAACGCGAAAACTCTCTTAAGCACGTTGCCTCTACTTAGCCATCTAATTTGAGAATGATACGGCAGATCTAAAAACTCAGAATTTATATCTTTTAAAAATTCTTGAAACTATCTATGACGAAGTGAATTCGACCTAATGGTATTCACAATTCGCACAACAACTGACATCACTGTATCCAACGTTACTGATTTCGCACACAATGCCTCGCGATGTACATGTAGTACACTGTCTGGGTTTATTCCTTTTGCTGCAAGAACACCTCGAAGTCTTCCTTCAAATCCCGACGTATGACCCATCATGGATGGCGCCCCATCGGTTGCAACACAAACTAGTTTTTCCAATGGAAAATTAAAGTGTTCCATTGTCTGTAGCACAGCGTTAAGCACATTCTCGCCTGTGGTCTGGTCCTTTAACGATGCAAGATCTAGAAATTCTTCACTGATATTGAAATTTTCATAAACTCCTCTTAAGAAAACAGCTGAGCCATGTCTTTCCTGTCACTACACTCGTCTAGTGCTAATGAGTAATACACCAACTGTCCGATTTTCGTTTTCAGCTGTTTCTCCAAATTGCAAGCAATTTCTGCAATTCGTCTGTTCGATGAGATAAACTAAGAGATTTAAAGGAATTCACTAAATCAGGGCAAATTTCTTCAGCAGCAGTTATCAAGCACTCCTTTATAAAGTCTCCTTCAGAGAGGGGTTTAGAGGATTTGGCAATTTCGTTTGCAATTTTAAAACTGGCACGAACTATGTTTTGCCGGTCAACTATCGTCTTGCTAGTACTGTCACTTTTGGCTTGTAAATTTTCCTTAAGACGATCCAGAATTTTTTCACGAGTCACACCTGTCAGCTTCTCTTCACCATATTCTTGCGCATTTGTGAAATGCCTCCTAATGTTCTGATGTGAAGGATATGATACTGTTGCACCACAAACCAAACAATGTGATTTTCCACCTTCGAAGACGGCGAAATACTTTTCTTCCCATTCGGGATTTAATGTTGGCGTAACACGTCCTACACTCATTGTGAAAGGTACGTCACTTAACTGGTGTGTGCTTGCATCGTCCTCACCCAACACACACGCTCAAGGTCGTGAGCGCAGTCCCGCTCAATGAGTACGACTCCCCCAGGCCTGGTCCAGAGACATTCTTACCGCAGTGTAAATACCAATTTAGTTTGCCAAGAATATTTATAACTGCAGTGAGGAGTCATAGAGAGATGAAAATATAACTTTACAGCTTTTTAGATCTGAGTTTGTGTTATTACTATTCAATTCCATACTGCTTACCTACCTGTAAACAAAGATCCTTGTTTCTCCGCTGAGAAATCCTAGTCAAGGCAAATCTTTCATCAACCGTAAACACAAACCATGAATTTCAACGCAGAAAGCAACTGAACTAACACTGCACTGAGAGAACTTGTTGTTGTTAGCTAATGCTGGATTTCTGACAATGAAGTCATTAATCCTCTTGCTCTCCAATATTTTTCACTGATGGATGGGGTGCTAGAAGTGGCCGGGCATATTTGAAGGTGGTCTCGGTCCATTTCCTCTTGCAGATCACATAGAGGACAGAGTGGAGAAGAATATATCCCAATTCTGTTTAAATGTTTTGCCAGACAATCATGTCCTGTAATCAACTTGAAGGTTGCAACTGCCGTTTTTCGAGGATACTCAGGAATTACTGTTTGAATGTTTGGTAGTTCCCATCTTTCATTTTTTTATTTTTCATAGTAATATTTTGCAATAATTTTTTTGTATTCAGAGTTGACTAATCCTTTAGCTGCATAAAATGGTAGATTAACTATAGATTTCTGTACACTGCCGGTACCCTTTTTTGCAAGAAAATCAGCTTTCTCATTACCACTCAGTCCACAGTGAGCTGGTATCCATTGGAAGACCAGGTGTTTTTGAAGTGCGGTTAGATGGGTAAGGATTTTCCAACATTTTATAATTGTTTGGTTTTTTGGAGACAACTTGGAAGTAATTGCTATAATTGCTGCCCTGGAATCTGAGAGAATAACTGCTTGCTGAAAATGTGAAATTCTAGCTCTGAGCAGATTGGAACTGCAACCTTGGAGTTTATTTTTTCCATAATAAATAACTTCATGTGTGATTTCCTTATTGGTTGTCACATATTGCACATGCTAAAAGGCCAGCATAAATTTTGCCAACAAAACACTTAGCTTTGCAAAAGACGACAGTGATTATTGCATTCCTTTTTTGATGGAACCGAACAAAGGAAAAGTTAACAGCACGATTGCCAAAGAAAATCTCACAGAAGAAGGGTTCTTTGCCCTATGTGTTGAAACAGAAACAGGAAATGATATTAACAAACTCAATGAATAAAATTGAAGGGAAAGAAAGGTTCGACCCTGCTATTCATACTGACTGTGATTACAAAGAAGGGTACCAAGCAAGCATAATCCCTTTTGCATCTGAAAGGGACCTTCACATAATGTCCCTCACCAGCCAACAAAATTAAAATGAAGGAGAAGCTCATTGCAGTTCATAACCTGATGGTACAACAGAAGGATGCATTATGTAATGTTATGATGAGGAACAAAAATGTATTTTCTGAGAAACCAGGTAGATGCAAAATAAATAAACCTAATTTTTAAGTGAAAAACCTACAGCCTTACACATACAAATACAGGGAGATGCCTATAGTGGAACAAAGTTATTTCCAAAATGTTAAAAGACTGAGTTATTAACCTCTTGAGCGACAGTCATTTAAAAGCTCTGCAGGCCGAGAACGGATACCCAATATCCAGCGCAGGGCATTTAAATTGTTAAATGCGCTAAAAGTGCTTCCTAAATACACAGCTGTATTTTGCGTAAATTTTAAGTTATTTTAATGAAACAAAAACTGGTATAAAACTCATTATATGCAGTATACATGTACATCATCAGCAATGTTGAGTTGCATTTACAAATCGTTGAAATGGCACTATTTGTTTCACTGTGGTAAAAAGTTAACTTTGCTTTGTCTAACGCATCTCGGAAAGAAACAGTAGTGGACCCATTGTATGTGTGCGCTATGCGTCAGCAAATCACAGCACAATGTGAAATAGAACACTACTGTATGCGTGGTTTATGAATCATCAGAATAAAGCAGGTTTGCAATTTTTCCTTACACGTGTTTCGTAACTTGGATATAGCTTACAGGCTCCGTTTGTTTCTTTCTTGAAATGCATACGTATACTTTCCTGCTTGTAGCTGAAGTGAGAAGCTATTGAGTGTTACATCTCAGAGCTAAAACATGGCATCAACAAGCAGTGTTGCACAAAGGTTAGCGAGTGGTGGAAGTGTAAGTGCTTCTGAAATTACACACGATAATGTGGAGGACTTTTTGCTGTGTGACAGCGATTTGGATATCGATGGCGAATTTTCCGAATTTGAGGGGGGTGTGGAGGATATAGGTACAAGTAGCAGTGAGGAAGAATGTGACCAACTTCCTTCAGGTGTTCGTGAAGAGTCAGCATTGTGGAGTGCTGAAAACAATTCCAATACAAACAGGCACATCTTCACGAGCACAGGGTCTGGTGTTCAATCCCAGGCTCAGCTGACTTCTGACAGCCAACCAATTGACATTTTTACAAAATTTTTTACTACCGACTTAGTGTCATTGTTTCAGAAACAAATGTATATGCGAGTAAGGTGAAGGAAGACCTGCTCTCTAAAGGTAAATTAGGGCCTAAGAGCAGAATTCAAAGGTGGACAGAAGTAACACTCAATGAGATTTACAGGCTAATTGGTCTAATTATACTTATGGGTGTTATTCGTAAACCTGCATTATACATGTATTGGTCCACAGATGACATGCTAGCTACTCCTTTTTTGGAAAATGCATGTCAAATAACAGGTTTACGTCAATTTTGCGGTTCCTTCATTTCACCTGCACAGAGAATGTAAATGACAAACTCCACAAAATTAGGCCTGTTTTCGATTATATTATTTCAAAATTTAAAGAAAATTATGTGCCTGGTGAAAAGGTCACTGTTGATGAAAGCCTAATGCTTTGGAAGGGCCGCTTAGGTTGGAAGCAATACATCAAAACAAAAAGGGCTAGATTTGGCATAAAGAGTTTTGATGTTTGTGAAAGTAAAACGGGATATCTTTACAATAGCTGCATTTACACTGGTCAAGGGACTGACAATACTGGAGACAAAGATTTGGGCTTATCTGGCTCCATAGTAATGCACCTAATGGAACCTGTGCTTGATCAGGGTAGGACTGTGTACTTAGATAACTGGTACAGCTCTCCTAAATTATTCATGGCCTTACACAAAAGAAAGACTAATGCAATTGGAACAGTACGTTCAAATCGTATTGGTTTGCCAAAAGATGTGAATACGAAGGCTCTAAGGAGAGGGGAAATGGAGGTGCGTCAGCTCCCACCTTTGACCTACCTTGCCTGGCAGGACAGGAGGGTAGTTACGGCATTATCCAATTGCAGCTCTAAGATTTTGATGATTGACACTGGAAAAACAGATGCCCATACCAAAATGTGCATTTTCAAGCCTGACGTTATCCAGGAATACAATATGCACATGGGCGGTGTCGATCTAGTAGATCAGGTATTGCAAGCATATCCCTCTTTACGAAAAACAGTGAAATGGTATAAAAAGGTATTTTTGCACCAGCTGGATATAACCATATACAATTGTTTGGTAATTTGGAGAGCTCTAAACCCACACAAGACAATGACCTACCTGGACTTTCGACTATCAATAGCTCGCAGCCTAATTGAACAATACCAGGTTGAGAGGCCTCTTCATACTGGGGTAGAAAATCCAAAACCCCTGCACCCCTCAGACTTCAAGGAAAACATTATCCTAAAAGGATACCGTCAAAAGCAAAGAAGTCCCGCCCATCTCGAAGGTGTTTCGTGTGCCACAAGAAGGGAATCCGTAAGGAAACTGGGATGATCTGTGGCGAATGTGGAGATGTGCCCTTGTGTGTTTATCCCTGTTTTGAGGCATATCACTGCAGAAGGAACATATGAAGGTAAGCCAGTAAAGTATATAGAATTTAATTAAATGTTTCATAACGGGGGAAAATTAAAATAAGTTGAGTTAGATAGTGGATAAATAAGGGTTAAATGCACAAACGCACAGGACGTGTATACACGTCCATATCGCTCATCCGCCATTTTAAAAGGACTTGATTTCACGTCCATATCCCTGAAGAGGTTAAACCCTCTTTTTCAAAATATATGAATGTTGTGGTTTGGATAGTATTAAAAAAAAAAGAATTATGGACAACAATTGAGGCATTGAGTGCAACAGTGGCCCAACCCACAAAAATTCAGAAATTGAGTTATTAGCACAGACATATTCCCCATATCAAAATCTAGGAGAGCAGTAGTGGCCTATACCACATTTCTACAACCACCGACAGATGGCATGAGAAGTGTGTTATTGCATGGAACTGAATCTGGCTTCCTGGATAGAAACAGTGGCCCAACCTTACTGCATGTATGTAACTATGTATCACAATGTCGGTGCTATATTGATTAAAATTTCCAAATATCATGACTCTTGCTTAGTTATTAAAGTCAACATCAAACTTTCAAATCACAGATATTTCTATACTCCATTGTCTCCATTATGTACATTTAGCGGTTGGGCCACTGTTGTGCTCAACACCTCAATTGATGCCTGTATATTGAATAGGGATAGCGAGCTTAAAAGGTGCAGAAATGAAGGAATTGAGCTACTCATTTTAAAAATAAACCATGACCATAGATCCCATTTCCCCATATTGACAAGTGGAATTAGAAGAACACATGAAAAATTTATCTTCCTTCTTACATAATGGTAAACACTTTGTGTTCAATGTCTCAGCCTATGGGATGAAGATGGTAAATGGTTTTTTGAGGGCCATTAATGCTATATTCAGTGACACAGCCACTGGGTTCCTCATTCATTATGTATATGACTTTCTCAAAGTTGACAGTAAGTCGAGGGCCACCTGGATCACATTGCTTTCCAAACTAGGAGAAAATGGCAGGACTATAAATCTAAAAAACAGGTTGTTTCAAATTCCTAGGATCGTCAATGAAAGAGGAATCACTCTAAATCCTGACAGAACAGAAGCCATTAGGAAGATTCCTCCTGGAAACCTCAAACAAGTTTGCTCATTATTCAGAATTTTAAATTTCCAGAGCAAATTTGTTCCGCATTACACTGCAGAAGTGGCACCAATACGTGCTTTATTAAGAAAAGGTCAAAAATGGGAATGGAAGGAAATGCACCAAGCAGTTTTTGAAAATATTAAATTATTATTCACCAGAGATATTTTGTTGGAGAAACCAAGAGACAGCTTGGATTATGAAATTTATGTCAATGCTTCATGTCTAGGACATGGATGTCTACTAGGACAACACAAACCAAATGGGAACTTTCACATTATCAGCACTGCATCAAGCGGCCTTAGCCCAACTAAGAAGAACGTCTGCATCAAAGAACTTAAAGTTGCCGCTATGTACTATGCACTTCAAAAACTTTAGCACTATGTGTATCGTCAGTTAGTGGCAACGTGAGTTTCTTTCCTGCAGAAATGCAAGCTTACCAGCACCAAAATTTCAAGATTCATCCATCAGATCCTATCTTTTGACCTGGAAATTATGTGCCTTTCTCACCTCAGTGATTCTTCGAAATGTGTAATGGCTGACTTATTAATTTTCTGTGTTTCCTGACTTGTCACTTCTTGAGTTTCTGCTACTATGTCTGCTAATTCATTCTTTTCTTCTGCAATTTCTCCATCTGCCCATAATTTCAAAACCTTGTATGTATGTCTGTTTCCCCTTACTTTTTGCTCGCCTTCTCTGCTCTATTAATTTCTTCATTTTCTGCCCTTGGTCATATGATAAAGATGTTTGCTCCTTTCAGTTTTTTTGTCTGGTTCAGTATATTGTAGGTTGTATATGTACTTGTAAATTTTGCTAGAATGTCTCTTCTTCTATTTCTTCTTCCGAACCTAAATGCTTCACATATTCCATAGTTACTAGTGGCCATCTGTAGCTTCTTCTGCAATACTTCCTTTACCTCTTGCCTTGGATCGGAGCCCACCCTTTCTTCTATTCTGACAAATACGAAATTATATTTCCTACTTCTGTCCTCCCATTTTTACATTTTTTCTTTGATGTTTTGTAATTCTTCTTTTATTGTTTCTATACTTTTAAGTATTTCCTCTTCTTTCTTGACTAGTTATCTTCTTTTATTTACCTCTGTACTCTTTTCCATTGCTAGTATTTTTCTTATTTCCCCCAGCTCTGCTATCGCTTTGTCTGTAGTAACTTTGCCAACCATGTCCTTTGCATCCTTTTTCCTGTTACTCACAGGAGCATTCTCGGCATACGTCTTCACTCTCTCGCTACTTCCTCAGTACTACGTGAATATATAGGAAACCAAAGACAAGACAGGAAAATGCTGCCCTGTGCCATATGACAAGGAAGAATAAGCGGCTTGGTTAACCATGGTCAGGGGTAGAAGGGAAAATGGAGTGAAAGGTATAGGAATGAAGTTATGTAGAAAATATAAAACTGAAGGTTAAGCAAGGAAAGGAAGTGAGGATAAGAAGAAAAAGAATTAGAAAATGACTTGCAAATGGTTAGGAAACATAGGAAAGATAAAAGGGGATGGAAAGAATAAGGTTAGAATGAACTCTGTAGTTAAAAAAATGAAGAACTTAGGGAAATGGAAAGTATATAGAAAATTGGTGAGAAAAGTAATTCAAAAAAAACAAAAAGAAAGACCAACTGAAGTTAGTCATAAACATTAGTTAAAGAAATAGCGCACATCAAAATGTAAACATATGTAAGGAATAATAAATACTGGAAGTTGATGACAGTGTTGTTGGATCATATTAAAATGGGAATTTTGAGTAAATTAAGAACACTAAACAACACTCACTTTTAAAATTTCCTGGTACATGTATCAAGTCGATGTCTAGTTGATAATGGAGGAAAGCTATTCTCCGAAACATGTACCGGGAAATTTTAAAAGTGAGTGTTTTTTAGTGTTAGTAATCGACTCAAAATTCCTATTTTAATATATTAGCAAATCTATAAACTTATTTGTTGACATTTAAAAAAACTTTTGCTCATTCACTTTAAAAAAATCCTTCAGGACTAGTTTCAGAGGGGCTCCTCTCCATCATCAGCTGGTGAAGGGAAGTGACTTGATGAAGAAATCAGTCAGCTAATGGCTGTTGATGGAGAGGAGCCTCTCTGAAAGTAATCCTGAAGGATATTTTAAAGCGAGTGGAGCAAAAGTGTTTTCAAATGTCGACAAATAAGTTTATTGATTTCAATGACATGCTTCACTGTTCTAAACACTTAATTTTTATGATAAGTTTTACATGTAAGGTTCCTTAGAGGGCTGTGAAATGACAGAACAGCCTGGGCCCAAGTTCAAGGGCAGCCCAGGATGTAAATGCTTTAGTATTCAATAAATTCAATTCAACTCAATTTAATTCTTCACTGCAAATAACTTCTACATACGGGTTATTATTTACTGTCTTTACCTATTTCATTGAGTATTTCAGCTAAAAAGCTGCTAGGCATGTCAGGATCCTTAGCACATGACCAAAGTGCCTGCACCCAAAGATTTGGATCTTGATGACCAAAACGTCGACAGCTGGCTAAAGCAGACTTGTATTCTTGCTGCTTTATATGATACTGGACTATCTGTTGGTATCTGAAAAAAATGCAGAGTATGCTTCAAAGTAACTTGAATAACTTGGTAAACTAAAATAAACATATTGTCAAATACTTCTAAAACATCATATATTCTATTCTTATCATTTATAGGTTATGTCAATAAACAGCAAACAGTATAAAATTTTGTATCTCTATTATATGTATCTCCAACATGTGTAGTGGTAGTAGTGATCATGGTTGTGATTGCGGTTGTCATGGTGGCGGTGGTGCTAATAGTAGTATTTATTGTGATCTATTTCTATTATGTTTCTCAAAATTTACTAAAAAAAACTTAACTTTCTGTTGGTAATTATTATTTATTTATTCCAACAAACTTAATGTTGGTGTTTTTAAACACACAAGCCGTATGTGGGCAAAGTTTGAGAGGTAGAACTGGAACTTAAAAATTCAATGCCACCTGGTAAGCGGAAGGTCTGTGGTTCAAATCCCAGTTGTGGCATTGAATTTTTAAGTTCCAGTTCTACCTCTCAAACTTTAACTTTCTGTATTTTCTGGAGTCAAAATATTATTCTATAAGCTCATAACATGCCTGTCTTGAAGTAGTGGAGTCTAACTAAAACCCTGTAAGCCTTGAAAATCATTGGAGTAAAGACATATAACACTTGAAACAGTTATTTCAAATATATCAAGTTCGTCTTTATAGCAAATTGTTCTCTTTTGCATACTGCTGCAGTTTGAAGTGATGCCAAGAAACACCAAACATAGCAAGCCATGGTATATACTTTACTTAGCCAAACCTCTTCTACCGGCTGGGGTAGAGGATCCATGGTATATAATGATAACTTAATGTTGCAGTGATTTGAAGAGAATCCTAAGTTCAGGAATTCACCAACCATCTTGTGTAGTGCTGTATGTGTTTTAAAATGGCTGTTCTAAATCCCAAGTTTCAGATCACTACCACAATTTGTTGATTTAATAAATCTGATTTGCCAAAAATTAAACTGAAAGAAGATAAAGAGTTTCATTATAATAATGAAACAAATATACGAAATTTAGCCAACAGACTAGATGAAATATGAGAAAGGATCATTAGCATAAATTCCATAAATGACAAGCAGCATGAGTTTTATGCACTATTTCTATACCACTATGACATATGTTGTACTACTAAAAGTAGAACAGCAAATTTAAATAAAAAACTAAACATTAATCTCCAAAGGGGGATAATTTTGTTAAGAAGCAAAGAGAATAAAATTATGTGCAAATTGCATAAATCAACACCTCTGGACTGTTAGATAGATAAATACAACAGAAGTAAGCAAATATCACAATAGACTGCAAGAATTTAGGGCATTAAATAACTGAAAACAAAATGACCAGATTAGTCAGTATCCAATACAAGAAAACTTGTTTTTAATAATAGTAATAGCGCACACAAGTTGTGCAATTGATTGGTTGCTACTAGTTTTTACAAAGTTTATCACTGATTTCTGCTGATTTGTACATGTTAAGACATGGCATGGTATCTGTCACATATATCCTCACACAGTTCACACACACAGGTGTCATCCGGTACGTGGAAAGTCTTGTTCTTACATATCTTGTGGTGATATCCGTGTGTCGCCATCGATGTCGTGAAGTGTCGAAGCTTCTGATTCATGCCAGTCCAGGTCCGGTTTACCATGGCTTCTGTTATGAAGAATTCTGGCCAGATATCTTCTCTTTTCCTAGTTCTCTCATCTAGTGGGAGTCCAAGTGAGGTTGAGTCTTGTCCGTAGATCATCTATCAAGGTCTCTCTCGCTAATAGGTATACCAATCTTGATAGAGTATACTTCAACACTCCCAGTTTTGCCTTCAAGAAGCGGGCTTTTACTTTCTCCAGGGTGAGTAAATCACTCGTGGGGAGTTTGTCCCATGTCACTTCTAGGCCATATGAAAGTATAGGTATTATTTTGGTTTTGAAGAGTGTCATTGCAGATTTCAGGGATATTTTTGTCAGTTCTTTGATGTCATGTATCGCTTTTGTGGCTGCTGTTGCCTTTTATTTCGTGTGGATTCTGAATGAATTTGTTTTAGTCTGTAAGGTTACGCAGAGGTATTTAATTTGATTGGTTATTTACAGGGGCTCATTCTTCAGATAGATTTTGTCCTCCTGGGATGTCTTGCTTCCTTTTCTGAAAACCACGTGTTCTGTTTTCTCCTTATTTATTTGTAGTTCATTCTTGTCCACCCATCTCTCCAGCACGGATACTGCGTTCTGTAGTCCGATTCTATCATAACTTCCCATTGCTATGTCGTTGGCATAGATGTAGATCTTTACCTCTGGAGCGACTTCTTTAATAGCTTCTACAATGTCGTAAGTGGCTACATTGAATAATAATGCCTATAACAACAACAACAATAATAATAATTATAATAGTAATAATAATAGTAATAATAATAGTAGTAGTAGTAGTAGTAGTAATAATAATAATAATAATAATAATAATAATAATAATAATAATAATAATAATAATAATAATAATAATAATAATAATAATAATAATAATAATAATAATAATAATAACAAAACAACAACAATAATAATAATGCCTAGCCTTATGACTGATGAACTGGCAATGAAAATCAATGACAAAATTTGTGAAAATCATTGTTTCTCGATTATAGAACTTTGGGAACAGCGATGAAGAAATGGCTCGGTATAAAACCCTTTGCTCCTGATGCCGAACTGCTTGCTGGTGTAAACCAGTGTTTGAAATCACAAGTGGCAGATTTCTACAGAGAGGGTACTGTAAAATTTGTGCCACGGTATGATAGATGCCTCAATTTGAATGGCAATTATGTAGAAAAATAGCTTAGGAGTGCACCTTTCAAATGTAGATAGTAAATCATGATTTTTTTTTTCATTTTTTATTTGTTTATTTCAAAATGTCTGGGACTTTCTGGATTGCCCTCGTATAAACTTTTAGGTCAAAGAAAAGATTGTGCTTTTCAACATCACACAGTGACAAGGGGAGTAGGTTTATAATAATGGATTCTGAGAAAGATCGCTGTTAAAAATGTCCCTTCCAGTTTATGTATACATAGACCTGTCACACAGATGGCAGATTATTCTGAAACTGAAATAATTTTTAGTTTATGGACGCTTTTTAACTGCTATGGTTCTTAGCATACATATTGGGCATGAAAGACCTCTTAATTTTGCTCAGAGACCTCTTTATCAGGCTTGAGGTTCATTATCATGCTGTATATTTCCAACACAGAACCACCAGTTTTACTTCTCTTCTGAAGGAAGTTATGGTTTTTACACCTGAAGAAAACAAATCCATCACCCTCCACCAGGTTTGAACCTGTGACCTTGGGAACCAGAGGCTCACGTTACCCCTAGATCATGGAGTAGACAGGATGTTCTGGTGTCACACAACCAGTGGCACCCACTACTCTGGGAAAACTATTCCTGACATTAAAGAATAGTGCAAATAAATAAAATAGAATTGTTTCATTCCACTGCCAAAGCTTATGAGTAGACAGAATGATGTATAATAAAGAGGTTACATAACATACTCAAGAATGAATGCTTAACCAGAAAGGATAGTGAATTCATATTTAATGAAAAGCAGGAAGTATACCATCTAGAGTCCTATATGCAGTTAATGAATCAACAACGATGCCACCATTTACAGCATGAATTCACCAGTTACCAAGAGCCATATTGCCAGAGTAAGCTGCAATGTTGTGGACAATGGGTGATCTTTCATTTTTTGCTATAGTGCATGTCCAATATTGCGTAATATTTCCAGTTTCCTTCAAGAAGGAAAAGAGCGCTTTGAATTTTACTTTATTTAATTTGAAAGGATTGCTGCAATCAAGCAGAAGATTATGATAAAGAGAGTATCTTCAAACTTTTAATATATCTCCTCAATAGGGTGAGCAGAAAATAACATAATGGCTACCTTAATGTAAGGGTTATTGATGTAACAAAAACAAAGTAGCTTGAGATTTGAGAGGTAGAACTAGAACTTAAAAATTCAATGCCACAACTGGGATTTGAACCACAGACCTTCCGCTTACCGGGCAGCTGCTCTACCACTGAGCTATTATGACAAACTGCCAGAATGGCATTAAATTCTCAAACCAGTTCGTATTTCTCCTGGTAAACCACAAAGGCAGTCTCACATCAGAGACAAATTACCCCAATGGTGACTTACTGTAAGTACTTTATATCCCAGGATTAAATAACCTTCAGATGGTAATTATTATTTATTTATGCCAACAAACTTACTGTTGGTGTTTTTAAACACACAAGCCGTGTGTGGGCAAAGTTTGAGAGGTAGAACTGGAACTTAAAAATTCAATGCCACAACTGGGATTTGAACCACAGACCTTCCACTTACCGGGCGGCTGCTCTACCACTGAGCTATTATGACAAACTTTGCCCACACACGGCTTGTGTGTTTAAAAACACCAACAGTAAGTTTGTTGGCATAAATAAATAATAATTACCATCTGAAGGTTATTTAATCCTGGGATATAAAGTACTTACAATAGTAAGTCACCATTGGGGTAATTTGTCTCTGATGTGAGACTGCCTTTGTGGTTTACCAGGAGAAATACGAACTGGTTTGAGAATTTAATGCCATTCTGGCAGTTTGTCATAACAGCTCAGTGGTAGAGCAGCCGCCCGGTAGGCGGAAGGTCTGTGGTTCAAATCCCAGTTGTGGCATTGAATTTTTAAGTTCCAGTTCTACCTCTCAAACTTTGCCCACACATGGCTTGTGTGTTTAAAAACACCAACAGTAAATTTGTTGGCATAAATAAATAATAATTACAAAGTAGCTCGTTATCCATTTATGATTACAAAAGTAATGAATACAAAGTAACTATGCTATGGTAGCCGTAAAATTTAAAGGCAGATGATAGTTGATTATTACTATTCTTTTTCCTGTTATACAAATAAATTTTGTGGGTGGAAGTTATACTTATATCACCGGCTGTACAGCCTGATTTCACAGCATGTTTAACTACAGAACAGTGCAAGGCGTGGCAAGCCCAAGATTGGATTTTGTGTTGAGCCAGCTGCCATTAAATTTTGCACCAGCTATAGTTACCAAATAATGATTACTAAGTAACAAAGACTAACTAGTCATACCATTAACAATTACAAAGTCTAGGTGATATCATTTGTATCCCTTATCAGGAACAAGTTATCTCAACTCATTATGCAGTAATCATCTCTTCTGCAAGAGATCATGAGTGGCTTGTGGATCTGATATACCATCTGACAACAAAAATGCATATTAATTACCTGGTTTGCTACATATGTGTTGTTGTTGTTGTTGTTGTTGATCTAATATGTAGGATTTTGATGCATCAATTTTTCCCTAACCAACCAATACTATTTATCTTTCCATTTGGTACAGCTTTCCCCAATTCTGGGCATTCCAGTAAGTGTTCTCCACTTGAAATCTTGTCAGCATTGCAGATTTTACATGTGCTGCCACTTATAAAACCAAACCTATGCAGATGCTCTGCCAAACAGTTATGTCCAGTGGCTAATCTGAAGGGAGCAACTGCTTTTTTTCTCTCTGGAAATTTTATATTTTTTGTGCTATTTTTTTTATGTTAGAATAATTTTTATTGAAAATTTCTTTTTGAATATTATGTTGGCATTTTTGTTCTATACTAATTTTGACATTTTTTAGTTTTGCATCTAATCCACAAGACTTTATATGTTTTGAGTGTATCACTGCACCCTTTTTGGCTAGAAAGTCTGCAGTCTCATTGCCAATCACTCCCACATGTGCTAGTATCCACTGTAATATTATCTGTTGAAATTTTGTTTGGAGTAATCTATAATAAGATCTTACATCCTTAATATTATAATATTCCTGTAGGCTGTCATATCGTTCAGTTGCTTGAATGGCAGAAACTGAGTCTGTGAGAACAACTACTTTATTTTCGTTTATATCCATCCTATAGTATATCTGTTCTAATGCTCGTTGTATTGCAACCACTTCACCTTCAAAATTTGTGGATAGTCTAGGCAATGTAAAATAATATGAGAAGCATTTACAATATATACCACCTCCCACATTATTTCTCAATTTATCTGCAGTACCATCTGTGTTAATTCTGAGCCACTCTGTTTCGGGGAATTGATTAGGCAGATGTTCAATTGTAGCAATTCTGCAAAATTCTGGCGAGTCTTCTAGTTTATTTAGTTGTTCTGTCAACTCTTTATTTGTTACTATCTTAATAAAATCTATTGGTTTAGTTCTAGGAGGATGAGGAGTGCGTTTTTCTGATAAATTTGGGTAATTATAATTCTTCTCTAAAAAAGGTTTTCTTGTAATCTGTATTTTTAGCTCTAGGTAGTTGTTGAAACCATTGATGTTTACTTGTGCTACATATATGTTACCAACAGAGATTATCTGCATCTTTTGTGATGTTATAAAGTAATAATGTGTGTTAGGGCATTGTTTTTCTTCTCTAGCAACATCACCTTGCACATCTGAAGGAATGTAGAAGCAAGTGTGAATGCATTTTGCAATAATTGTAAATCTCAGTAGCAATCAATGTATTGAACCAGCTAGAACAACTTCTTTTTAGACTGCATCAAATAATAAAGCAAGTCGTATCGATATTATTCATATTGAAATACAGTCACAGCTAATCGTTACTGGTAATCATTAATGTAATGTAACTGTAAACATGATAACCATAAAAACAAATAACCTAAGTGCTACTGATAACCGTTGCATGTAATTGTTAACACAGTTAACACATTGTGACAGTTAAAACAGAAACCCAAATATAATTATCACATCCTACTCTCCAATACTGTCCCCATATAGCCATGTCGTTAATGTGATAATTTAACATTCCTCTTTGTAAAGCAAAATTATAACTCTATTACATGCTTCAATAATTTTTCACATATGCTTCAACCTCATTTTCAGGTTAAGATGTATCACAAAGCTGTTATAACAATCATGAACATACACTCATGTTTTACATTTGTTTTGTGTACATAGAACATATATTTTATAAAGTTTTTTAATATCGTAACTTAAACAGAAACTGCCCATGAATAAATTGATGTCATAATATTATAGATTTCAATGCTAATTTACAGTTGGTTAAGTTGTAAGCACGTGGAAAAATTATAAAAACCAAGTTCAATGTTCACTCACTGCCTCTGTAGGCAAAGATTATAAACAGAAACAGTTGCAACATGCTAACCAGAACCAATACTATTAATGCAGATCATATTGTTGCAGAAAGGTATTATCCTAAGTGCAAAAGCTTAAAAATGAAACTCTCACAATCATGTACTCTAGGGTGGAAAAGATATGAATGCATTTTTTTATTTATAATTCCAATAAGAAATAAAATTTTCATGAAAATAATGGCCTTTCAAGGAAAGAACCCTCATTGATCTAAAATAGTGATAAATAACTTAGTGCTGGAACAAGTACACAAGTTTAATTATTTAGGATGCAATATAACATATCAGAATAACCAAGACCTAAATAATAAAGTAAGTAAATTCCAGAACAGTTGCGGAATATTAGCAAGAACATTAAAAAGAAAAACTAGAAAAGAAACAAGCTTAAAATTTTACAAAACAGTGGCGATTCCAACATTGACATATGGTTGTGAAACTTGGACAATAAAGAAAAAAGAATGGGATAAAATAAATGCAGCAGAAATGAGATACATTAGAGCCATAAAAGGATGTACAATAATGGATAAAATAAAAAATGAAAAAATAAGAGAAGAACTAGGTATTTGCCCAATAAATGATAAAATAATTCAATATAGGAAAAGCTGGAGAAATCATTTAGAAAGAGTGGGCAATATCCGATACCCCAAAATGGCATACAATTCTCAACCATATGGGAGGAGAGATGTTGGAAGACTGATGAGAAGGTGGAGAGAGACTTGAGGCCGGAACAGGAGAAGTCTCCTAATCCATGAAGTGTTGATGATGATAATGTACAATACCTGAATTATGAAAATGTAATTTTTTTAAAAAGTGTTACCTATCAGATTCCTGCATACACCCAAAGAATTGCTATGAAGCTATTATTGGCATTTAATTTAAAAGGGTAGTCAGTTAATAACGCTAAACAACACTTACATTATAATTTTCCGGAATGCGTTTCGGAGGTTAACTTCTCTCCATTATCAACCGGACAATAACTGGGTTTCCATGGTATTTCATGGTGCAGATGGCGATGCTTCTTCTGATGTTTCTCCTGGTAACAGTTCAAGGAACTTGCTGAAAATATCTTTCTGAGGAATGTCGAAATTAAATACTCGGTTTCTATTTTTTAAAATGAAGATTTGTTCCCATGAGGACAGTTATTGTTTTCCGGTTATGTGTTTGAGAAGTTTCTGTTCTGGCTTTATGTTATGATTTTTTGTCCAAAAGTGAAAGGCAACTGCTGAATTTTCTAATTGTTTACTCTTGATGTTCCTAACATGTTCCTTGGATCTAATTTCTAAATTTCTTTTGGTTTTTCCTATGTATACTTCATTACAATCACTGCATTCAATTTGGTATATGCCAGGATTTTTTGTTAGGTGGAACAGCATCTTTGATGTTTGAAAGTAGCAGGTTTTTTATGGAGTAATGGTTTACTGGTGCTAGCTGAATGTTGTATTCTTTGACACTTTTTTAAATTTATCACAGGCCCATGGATGATATGTGAATTTTTTGAATGTCATTTTTGTTTTTGCTGCTGTGAGAGTTGTAGTTTCTTTTAATAATTTTTTCTTTTCTGCTCGTTTTACTTTTTCATCTACTAATTCTTTAGAAAAGTCATTTTTTTGTGCTATTTCAATTATTTTGTAATATTGTTTTGTATTCTTCTGCTGAAAGAGGGATGTTCACCAATCTATGTGTTAAACTATTGAAAATTGCTTGTTTGTGGCTTCTTGGATTGCAACTATTAGCTTTTATGTAGTTGTCTGTCTGCGTTGGTTTTCTGTGAATATCGAAATTTATTCTATCCTTGTTTTTGATTAATTTTAGATATAAAAATGGTCATTTATCATCTTTTTCCACTTCCACTGTGAAATTTTTAGTTTTGTCCTGTATGTTTAGAAGTTTTAATGCATCACTGATGTGTCTTTTTGGAACTATTGCAAATATGTCATCTACGTATCGCTGCCAGAGTTTGAACATCCACGGGAAAACTTTTGTGATCCTTATTTCCAATGAAGTCATGTAAATATTTGCTAAGAATGGTGAGAGAGGGTTGCTCATTGCTAAACCTGAAGTTTGACAGAAATACTTTGTTTGGAACTGGAAGAAATTTTGTTCTGTGCATAATTTGGTGAGTTCTATGTATTCTGCAATTTCTGATGATGACATTTCAAGTGATTTGAGCCAATTCTTGATCAGTGATGGGAGTTTTTTTATTGGTATACTGGGGAATAGTGACTTTACGTCAAAGGAGATAAGGGTGTCCTCTTCTGTAAATTTGAAGTCTTTAATGTGTTCTATCAGTTCATAACTGTTTCTTATGCTTAAAACTTTCGAATTTAGGAAATGAATTAAATTTATTAGATAGCCATTTTGCCAGTTTGTAAGTTGGTGAATCTATGCTGCTAATTATGGGTCTCATGGTGATGTCAGGCTTGTGTATTTTGGGAAAATTATAATGTAAGTGTTGTTTAGTGTTATCAATTGACTCACCTTTTAAATTAAATTGATTATAACAACACTGTTTTCAAGGGGTAGTAAGGGGTAGTGATGCGCCTCCTATAGCCTCTCCTACCCAATTCCCATCCTCATCCTGCCCGTGGTGCACCCTGCTTTTAACAGATGAGGCTCTGGGGACCGAATCACAGCAGTATAACTGTTTCATCTAAAATGGAGGAAATGCCATTTACATATGTGCTGGCCTATCACAGCACAACAGCGTCCCTCAGAGGCACATGAGGGGAAGGTCGGTGGATCTAAATACCACCTATTTAGCCCTCCTGGCTAGGTCCGATGGACCTGTTGACCAACGATAGGTGTGGTCCTCCTTGCAAAATGGGGGTTTAAGTCGGGTGATGTAACTGCCACATTGTAAAACTGGTGCCCGTTAAGAAAACAGTTACATGAAAGCCACATACATGAATATGAGTCCTAAAGATAAATATTCCGGAGTTAAAACTGTCCCCCAATTGGATCTCCGGGTGGGGAGGCAAATTTCATCACAACAATTCCAATACTTTAAGAATTCTACAATGGAATACAGGAGGCATGTCCCAGCCTAAAAAACAAGAGCTAACGAAAATATTAAAAGACCAAGATATAGATGTCTTCACAGTGCAAGAAGCCAATATATCAGAAGAACAGGAAATATACTTTGAAATGGATCAGTACACTATACATATACTTCCAAAGGCTCGTCAAATAGCAAGTGGTATTCTTACAGGAATTAAAAGAAATATGAAAGCTACTATTCAAATCCAAAAAACAATGGAAGAACAAGATAAATCAGAAATAGTTAAAATTGAAGTATGGAAAAGTAACTACCACTATAGAATTTACAGTATCTACAATCCTCCAGACAATACACTAAATCTAAATTCTATTCCCATAGAGCCCAAAAGTATTTTAATAGGTGATTTTAATGCACACTCCCCTAGGTGGGGCTACAGAGATATAAATTCAGCAGGAAGAGTCATAGAAGACCTATTAAACTCATCAACAATGGAATTAATATTTAATCCAAATGATCCACCCACTTACCTTCATTATAATGGTTCAGGTACAAATCCTGATCTTCTGATGGTGTCATCTGACATAATTGACAATACAAAAAGAGAAATAATAGAAGACCCAGGTTCAGGCCACAGAATCACCATAAACTCCATAAGAGGTCTAATAAATAAAAGTAACAAACCAAAAATTAAAACTTCTTGGAATTTTAAAAAAGCAGATTGGTCCAGCTTCCAAAATGAGATAGAAGGGAAGTGTAATATACTGTTAGAATCAGAGTTCAAGTCAACAGATGAAATGAATAAAAAAATTTGTGAAATATTATTGACAGCAGCCAAAACACATATCCCCAAAGGAAAGTTAAAGAAATATAGCTACTTTTGGTCTCCATCTTTATCTAAGTTAAAACACGAAAGAAATATAGCAAGAGTCAAAGCCGAAAGAACCAAGTGTCCAGAAGATGTACAAAACTGGAGAAGAAAAGCAGCCATTTTTAAGAAAGAATTAATTACAGCAAAGAGGGCCAGTTTCACAAATTTTGTAGAACATATGGACTATAGGAAAGATGGAAATAAAATATACAAATTCCTTAATAAAACAAAATTATCAAAAAATACAACTGAACCATTAAAACATAATAACAAAAGCTTAACTACAGATAGGGATATAGCAGAATCCCTAAACAAGTTTTATGCTCAGTCACAAAGAATACCCCAAGCGTATAAAAAACAAGATAAGGCTATCCAAAAAACTATCAGAGAAACTAATAAGCCAAAAGGTATACAAAATGATATTTTTATTCAGGATTTTAACGAAACAGAACTGGATTTACCAATAGAACAATTACAGAACAAAAAATCTCCAGGACCTGACAAGATCCACCCAGAGTTTATTAAACACCTTGCCAGGAAAGGAAAAGAAATCCTACTTAAACTGTATAACACGTGTTGGAGAATGACTGTACCTTCCGACTGGAAAAAAGCCATTATCATCCCGATTTTAAAGAAAAACAAACCTTCAAACAATATTAATAGTTTCAGATGAATATCTTTGACCAGTGTTATTGCAAATGGTGGCATCTAGACTTAACTGGTTCCTAGAATATTACAACTTAATTAATAGTTCACAGACCGGCTTCAGACAGAATCGTAGTACAAGTGAAAATGTACTCCTACTAAGCCAAGACATCAAGGAAGCTTTCAATAGAAAGGAGGATACTTTGGCAGTATTCATTGATTTTAAATCAGCATATGACTCAGTCTAGAGAAACAAATTAATTGAGAAGTTGCAATCAATAGGTGTGAAAAGTAACATGCTTAAATAGATAACTCATTTTGTGCCACAAAATATGATACATACATTTCCAAATGTAAACAAACACACCGAGGACTTCCACAAGGTGCTGTTCTGAGCACAACACTCTTTAACATGTATATAAATGACCTTCCATCAATAATAAAAACTTTAGAAACCAAAATTGCTTTATTTGCTGACGATGGAGTCATTTGGACTTCAGGCTCTCCAAAAAAACCTGAATTAATTAAAGACAGAATAGAAACAGCCCTAAACAAAGTATATGAATGGAGCTCCAAAAACCTCATGACTATCAATGTGGAAAAAACAAATTATGAATTATTTACACTAAAATACAAACCAGTTAATATTAACATAAATTATAATGGTAAACCACTCAAAGCAGTCGATGATGCCAAATACTTAGGCATCACTTTCGACAGAAAGCTAAGTTGGAAAAAACATATAACAAACATCTCAGAAAAGGTTGAAAAGAAACTGCAAATCCTGAAAAGGTTAGCTGGTGCTAAATGGGGCTGCTCAAGGAGAGTCCTTAACACAACATACAAAATGTACATTAAACCAAACCTCTTGTACTGTTCTGAAGCTTTAATAACATCAGCAAATGCTAACATCAATAAACTTGAACAAATACAAAATCAGGCTCTTTGCCTAATCACTGGAGCAGTTAAATCCACACCTATTGATGCCATGCTTGCCTTAACACGGACCCCATCAATAACAACAAAAATAGAAGAACAAGCATTGCTCCAACACGAGAAAATGTTACGACTGCCAAACTCTAAATGGACAGAAGAGAACCTCCCCCCTTCAATCCTTAAAACTCATAGTAGTTTCCTAGAAAAGGTAACACAGATTAAATCCAAATTGAACATTCCTAACACCAGAGAAAATCTACTTATAAGAGAAAATCCATTGGAATTATTGCAACCTACCTTCAATTTGGAATTAATAGAGGAAATAAGTAAATCAGACACACCAAAAGAAATACAAAAACTTCTAGCTCTGGAAACAATCAATACTAGGTATCCCACAGAAGAATGGCTGCACATATATACTGATGGATCCTCCAAGGAAAACCTTACTGGAGCTGGAGTTACGTGTTCACATTTTTCCTTTTATCATTCTGTTGGCAGAGACACAACAAATTATGATGGAGAAATAGAGGCTATACACATTGCTCTCCGACAATTATTAAATCTTCCCTTAAATAAATTTAACAAGGCAGTGATTCTTTCGGATTCTAAAGACGCAATTCAAGGAATATGTTCAAATACTACAAAGAAGTCAACAAAAATTAGAGAATGCTACAAAATGTTAACACAACTCCAAAAAGTTAATAAGACTGTTCATCTTCAATGGATTCCAGCACACTGTGGAGTCATGGGGAATGAAGCTGCAGACTCACTTGCAAAGAAAGGCACAACAATAAAACAAAAATCTAAATTCAATTTCTCATATTCCTCAATAAAACGCTTGATCATTAAAAAATTTTCTCATTCATACCTACAAGAAATAGAAACAAATGCCAAAGATAAAAAATGGATTACACTACTTTCCAACCCAGATATAATCCCCCAGAGACCAAGGAAAACAGTGGTTGCAGCCTTCTGACTATTGATAAATCACGACTGCTTAGCAAGTAATTTCTACAGAATAGGTATCTCATCCTCACCAATATGTGTCCTGTGTAACGATCCAGCAGAAATGAACGAAGACCACTTGAAGACCTGTGAAGCATTAAGATCAGAAGAAACTACAGTTCAAAAGTATTGGAAAGCACGAATGCCAATGGCTTCATTGCCAGATGCAAGGCACTAGAAAACAACAACAACAACACTGTTTTCAAACTTCTATGAAAGGAAGATATTACTGGCATACTTACAGCTTATTTTCCTCATATAGATATAGAATTCCGCTCTTGAAATTATGTATCTGACAAAGAATAAGTATCTGATCTTTGTCATAATTAGCTTCAGAATTTTGTAGAAGCCGCACAACCTTCTGTTCATACTGCGTTTTGCTCGTTGGATCTTTCTGAGATGTCCAAACATGTAAGTAGTGCTCTATGAGGGTGTTGTACACTAAGGTGCTCCATTTTGACTGAACCTTAAAAATATAAAGAGTGCATTAAAGTCAATAACATAAAAATAAACTTTGATAAGCTAAACAAACTGAAATATCTAAAGTGGCAAAATTTGAAATATCGCATTCATGCCATGGTTTCCCTTAATTACTAACACTGGAAGCACATTTTACACCTAAAACTGCCAGACATTTTTGTAGAAAGGAATACCCAGGATTTTTTCAATTCTGCAGACATAGGTTTGAATATCACTGTATATTCCCTAAGAAAAGGGAATAGTATATATATAATCTGTGCAAGGCCACCATTTATTTGATTAGGATTCATTCTTCTTTCTTTCTTTACTTCTTTCTTTTTTAACACATTACAAGTGCTTACCGGCATTGCTGGTGACAACAGTACTCTTTTGAGCATTAAGTGCCATCTGTTTAAGAGTTGATATTTCTATGGCACATAAACAAACAGCACCCCCACCAACTGAGATACTACTTTAGAACCTCTCATCACCCCACAAAAGCTATTTAGTGATGTTCACCAACTAGTTTTGACATTCTCATCAGTCATTGCATATGCCACAGTTAATCTCAAAACTAAATATCAATTTGTTTAACACCGTCTCACTGAATTGAACTAACTGCACAATCCTATTCTGGGTAGATGTACGCCTGTAAATGGTTGTAGCCTATCACTTATCTATTTGCATAGCTGTCATTTTCTTTGTGAGCGACTTTTGACAATGGATTCAATGCTAGTTCAGTCATTGGGAGTTTTCATAGTATGTGTACCAAATATATTGTACATATTTTAAAAAGGTTGCTAGAAAACAGGTAAAACTCTTGAGTGTAAAGGAAGAATGTTTTTTGGACTGTAAATGAGTTATTAATGGACACTCAAAATAATCTATAGCACATTTGCCTTAATTTACGCAGGTAACACACATTAAAATATGTAATCAGGAGTGCCTAATTCACCAGGGTGAGCCATGGAAATGTAAGAATTTTTAACTTACAAGTTAGTAAATAGGACATATAGACAAGTATGCAAGTTACTGTGCATAGGCACAATCTTCAGTTGTAAAAATGACACTATTGAATACCAAATATCTCAGTTTTGTGGCAGAAATCCTTCTTTTCCCCTCCCCCCCACCCCCCTTCAATAATGACTCAGTTTTCATTACACAATGAATATTTTATTGCTATTTTGGATGTTCTTTAGCTTATGTCCTGCAAAAATTCTAAACCTAACACTGAATGCGATTAAATGAGCACTGATGGAACCTGGCACAGTTGCTTTGGAATAGCTGTGCTGGTAACCTCAAATAATTGCAAGCCATTTGCTGCCAAACTCTGCACCAAAGTCCAGACAGTATTAAAACTATGTATATTCCTAAATATTCATGAGAATGTGATTACATGTTCATAGTTGCTGAATTATGTATTTTATAATTTTTTGAAATGCATACGTACATTTGATACTTTGCGACCGATGGTGTTATACCATTTTTGCCAAATTTTAAGTGATTTCCTTCATAATTTAATAATAATATTAATCTGTGCATGGAGAAAAAAACTTCACAAGCACTTCATTGTGAATATACCAAAGTATTAAAATAAAACAAGTGCCAGTAAATACATGTTAAACTGGGAGTGTTATTTTTGGTTAAATTAAGTTAGATTTAAGGACGTTCAACTGCTAGGTTATCAGCACCATTATTTATTTATTTTTGTTAAAATGAAATGTATCACTATGATGCATTGCAACCAAATTTTTATATTATGAGGTTGCAACTGATAGAAGGTTAATGCAACCAAGGTGGGCATATAGAAGTTGAGGTTAGTTGAGGAAAACTGAAAGAAATGGATAAACCAATCAATATGTTTTATAAAACTATGCTAACTATTTCATTAAACACTGCTAATGTCAAAGCTTTGGTAGAAATTTGGAAGGTAAGCGTAAGAGGATGGGTGATGGCTTAGTAGTCCAGCTACATTAAAGAGGAATCAAGTTATCAGCGTTCGTAGTGCATGTGACAGCACAGGGTGGGGAACCAGTTCTGTCCATCTGCTGTACAGACAAAGCATGCACAACTTCATTCTTTTGGTAGCTCACCTACTAAGCTTACTCATGAGCATACATTGCAGAAATGTCCAAAATTTAATGAATCCAACACTGGAGAAGACTGCTCGTGGAAAAACTGGGACATGAACTGACACAGATATAGGGGGGATTTGGCCAGGAAAAGCTCACTTAATAGGTGGTTTTTGAAAGATGGTCAGAACAAGATTTGAGGACAGAGACAAATTTTGTATGCTGCTGAAAGGGAAAACATTCTTTGATGCTAAATCATGAGTTAAAAGAGAAATGTATTAATGAAAACTATACTGGCAGATGTAATAAAGCAGAAAGGGAAATGTTAGCATGGATTATATTAGGAATTCTGAAATTAAAAGGGATTAGAAGAACCCTGGAGCAGAATATATATCCTATATGTTGGCCCAAGAAAATGCTACACATTCTCTTTGAATGGCCAGGAACAATAAGATGGGAGAAGCAGTTGATAAAACAAAATGATGATGATGATGATGATGATGATGATGATGATGATGATGATGATGATAACAAAATAAAAACAAAAATAAAAACAATAATACTAACAATAATAATGATTGATGATGATGGTGGTGGTGGTGGTGGTGGTGGTGGTGATGATGATGATGATGATGATGATGATGATGATATTTGAAATAAATTGTGCCTCTTAAAAGGGTCTACATTATCTAAGGAACTTTTTGTCTGTTTCTTATGGTTTATTTATTTTACTGCATTATACAAAATTCCTTCTGATTGAAAAGGACTTCACAGGCTTTCCAGAAGATTCAAGTTATAAATTTTAACTGTCATGTAAATATCTTATCTTTATCATATTTTAATCAAAATTATGAGAGTCATTTTTGAGAAAAGCAAAATTTTCGAAAATTTTTCTATCTAAAGGGTAGCTTGTGATGAGAAGCATTTGCTTGAAAATCTTCACGACATCTTAGGAAGATACTGAACTTAAAGACATACTAAGATTGGTGTTTATTGGACAACTTGCTTTTAAGTTATGAATCTCTTTTGCTTGTTTTTCTAAAACTGCTTTTTTATTAAGGTGCTCAAAACGTGCATTTCCAGTGAAATCTCAATTTAAAATGTTTGGGTGGAATGCAATTTTTTTCTTCTGTGTACTATGTATGGGTAGAGAAAGTACACATGGATTCCAGCAGATTTGAAATAGGAGTAAGGAATTTAGGGAAGTACTTGCATCAAGTTAAAAATAAATGGATGCAGCAGGTCAAAATAAGTAAGTGGATTATAAGTCTTATGGAAGTAGAATGATGGTGGTTTGGACTGAGAAAACGCATGCAGCACCCAAGCACAAATGCACATTGAAGTACACTTTCTTTTAAATGGCACACTGAACAAATAAAATTTTAGATACTGAGATACTGGTCTGTTTCAAATCAACTTCAAATGCACCCTATCCATAACCTGCAGGTAACACTAGTGTGGCATTGCCGGTTTTAGAATCACAAGTCCTTTTTGTTTTAAGAGAATCATAAAGCTGATGCAGTGATGTCTGATCGGTACATATGTTGTCAGTGGTGTAGCTAAGGTTTTGGGGGGCCCCCTGCAAATAAATGTTGGGGGCCACACTTACTAATAAAGCTTAAAAAAGGAGAGATTAAAATATTACATATTTACTCACACAGAATAGCATGAAAGTGAAATAAATTCATCTAATGATGGACTATTTTTGGAACAAACAACCTAGCAAATTGTTAAAATCACATTCCCTGATTACCAACACTAATGGTTATTTTTCCTAAATAAACAATATACACTCGCTAAATGCATAATGCACATAGGTGGAACAAAATCATTACCTGTCAATATTCTAGGTAACTCAGGTATTAAGCCAAGCTAACTTCTATTTATGGTACCTCAGATATCATTCAGAAGCAAAACCACTGAACAACTGGTTAGGACAATACAAGTTGATTTATGTTTACACCTTATGACCAAATTCTAAAATAATCCAATAATAATCCAATAATACAATTTACTGACTACACTTTCACATAGGTACTAGTCGTACTTACTATGTAGTTTGTTCGGCTTTTATAACCACCGTATTGAATAAAATACCGCGCTTTTGTGAATTTTTCTACATGATTGTGAATGCTTTTGAGAGCATACACACTTGGAGGTCAGTTTGTTTCACACTTTTAAGCAAGAAAGGGTAGGAAATGCTTACGTTGTACACTTCTGTTGTCAGTATGTCATCAGTGAACTGCATCTGTTCCAGCGCTTCTTCCTAACGATTTTCCATGACTGAATTGAATATGTTGTTAGCTAATGCTGGATTTCTGACAATGAAGTCATTAATCCTCTTGCTCTCCAATATTTTTCACTGATGGATGGGGCACTAGAAGTGGCCGGGCATATTTGAAGGTGGTCTCGATCCATTTCCTCTTACAGATCACATAGAGGACAGAGTGGTGAAGAATATATTCAAATTCTGTTTAAATGTTTTGCCAGACAATCATGTCCTGTAATCAACCTGAAGGTTGTAACTGCTGTTTTTCGAGGATACTCAGGAATCACTGTTTGAATGTTTGGTAGTTCCCATCTTTTATTCTTTGATTTTTCATAGTAATATTTTGCAACAATTTTTTTGAATTCAGAGTTGACTAATCTTTTAGCTGCATAAAATGGTAGATTAACTATAGATTTTTGTACACCGCTGGTACCCTTTTTTGCAAGAAAATCAGCTTTCTCATTACCACTCAGTCCACAGTGAGCCGGTATCCATTGGAAGACTAGGTGTTTTTGAAGTGCTGTTAGATGGCTAAGCATCTTCCAACATTCTATAATAGTTTGGTTTTTTGGTGACAACTTGGAAGTAATTGCTATAATTGCTGCCCTGGAATCTGAGAGAATAACTGCTTGCTGAAAATGTGAAAATCTGTACAAAAGATTTTGTAGCGCCATTCGAATTGCTTCAATTTCTCCATCAAAGTTTGTAGTTCCATAACTTAAAGATTTGTAATAGGAAAAGAGGTGACATGTGACTCCAGCACCTGCTCCATCTTGGTTTGATATCAATGATCCATCAGTATAAATGTGGAGCCACTCATGTTCTGGAAATCTAGTATGGATTGTCTCTAATGCCAATAATTTTAGAACACTAGTTGGAGTATCACTTTTTTTAACTTCTTCTGTCAGGTGTAAATAATGTGTGGTGTCTAATGTATGTGTTGGATTGACTTTAGATATGAAGTTTTCCTTTGAATTAGGAAGGTGTACATCCTTCTTCATGTCTTGAATTTTGGAAAGAAAGCTCTCCTGAGTCTTTAGTGTATGTGTAAAATTTCTCTTGTGCCATGTATTGAATGGGAGTCTGATCAACTTTTCGTGTTGAATAAGAGCCGCTTTTTCTATTTCATATTCAATGGGGTATTAGTTGGTTAGTATTTCCATAGCTGCTATAGGTGTGGTTTTGATAGCACCTGTAATTAATCTCAGACTTTGGTTTTGAAAGATTTGAATTTTTTTTTGTGTTTGCTGTTACAAGAACTTCGCTGCAGTAAGTAAATAATGGTTTGATATATACATTGTATGTTGTGTTAAGAGTTGCTCTGGAACATCCCCACTTCATTCCTGTTAGACGTTTTAACAGTGAAAGGCACCTCTCTGCTCTTTGTATTACATTTTCTATTTGTTTGGTCCATGTAAGTTTGGTATCAAATGTAACTCCTAAATACTTTGCTTCCTTTGTTTCTGGTAATTGTTGACCCTCAAAATTTAGTTTTATTTTTAGTGGTTTTTTTCTTAGTGAAAAGATTTGGTAGTTTGATTTTGTTGTATTAACAGTCATTAAATTTTCTTTGGTCTACCTCTGTAAGTTGGTTAAGGATTGTTGCATGGTTTTTTCTAGTTCTGTACTTTTGCTTTTTGGTTTTGAAGTCCACATTACTAAATCATCAGCAAATAGTGCACACTTCACACCTGATTCTTGTATTTGTTGTGGTAGATCATTAATAAATATATTAAAAAGTGTAGTGGTGAGCACTGCACCTTGTGGTAAGCCACGGTGTACTTGTTTATATTTAGATATATTTCTTCCATATCTGGTTGCAATAAAGCGTTGTGTTAGGAAATGACATAGCCATGAAAACATTGGACCTTGTATCCCTATTTTTTTTTACTTTCTTTAGTAGTTTTGTTCTGCATATAGAATCATATGCACTTTGAAAATCAATAAAAACTGATAAATTATCTTCTTTTCTATTGAAGGAGTCTTTGATTTCTTGACTGAGAAGTAAGACTTGTCCATTTGTAGAGTGGAACTCTCTGAATCCAGCTTGACATGGGGATATTAAATTTTGTGATTCTAGGAACCAATTTAACCTGTTTGACACCATTCTTTCCATCACTTTTGCTATTATGCTAGTAAGAGCTATTGGTCTATAATTTTTTATTTCTGATGCTGTTTTGTCTTTCTTCAAGAGTGGGACAATTATTGCTTTTCGCCATTCAGCAGGTACAGTAGTTTTCCAGGATAGATTGTAGAGTTTCAGTAGTTGTTGTTTTGCTGTTTTTCCAAGGTTTTTTATGAACTCTGGATGTATGTGATCTGGTCCAGGAGACTTTTTGTTTTTTAGATTATTAATTGCAATGTTCAGTTCTTGCATATTAAAATTTTGAAAAAAGATATTGCACTGAGTGTTAGGATTACATTCTCTTTCTTGTTTCAAATCTTTCTTAAATTCTTTACGTTCCTTTTTATTATTTCTTGTTACTTTGTGTGAATTAGCATAATATTTATTGAATGTTTCGGCTATGGCTGCATCATTTACTAACATTTTATTATTGTGTATGATAGGTGTGCTGTTGTTTTCTTTCCTGTCCTTGACATTTTTTATGAACTTATGAGCTTTGTTACCATCTGTCCTATAATCCATTTTTTCTAAGAAATTATTAAAGTCATTCCTTTTAGCAGTATTAATTTCTTTTTTTAGTGAGGCACATTTCTTCCGGCATATTTGTGTATCTAATATGTTTTTTGTTTGTTCAGCTGTATTTCTAGCTATATCCCTTTGCTTTTTCAGTTCTTCTAACTGTGGTTCCAAAAGGGTTTGAAATTTTTAATTCTTCCACGAGGAATATGTTTTTTTGCGGTTTCTAGGATGACTTTACAGAATTCTTTGTTCATATGATCTGGTTGGTCATGCAGCTGTGAGTTAATTGAATTGAATATAAAATGTCCTTTTTAAGAACATTAATTAAAGGCAGTCTGGGAGCCCCTAAAGATTGGGGGGGCCCCCGTGCTGCAGGGCCGTTATTTACACCACTGTAATATTAGTTGACTCCCTTACTCCAATGCTACATTATCGTGGAATTGATCTCAAAAGTATCTAGTTACAACAAGATAGGACTACAGTCCACTCTGATATTATGTTCCTTATAATGAATAAAGAAATGCTTCCAATTAAGTGATCTCCAGAAGAAGAGACACTCTTTGACCAGTACACTCTTCCTATCAGTATCTGACTAATTCCTTTGGGTTAACCTCAAGTTTAAAGTGTACATAAGGAAACCAAGGGACATTAATGGACTCAAGGAGGCTGTAGAGGAGGAAATTACAGCTATACCAAACATGATGCCATTACAGATACAGAATATGTGTATCTGATTTCAGCAATGCATCACAAGTGAAGGGGCTATTTAAGAGGTATTCTGTTTAAAAATTGAGGTCACATTTCAGAATGGCATTTAATAACCTACTGTAATACAACAGTATTAAAATGTTAATATGAATCTTATACTGTTAATGTTTAAACTGCCAGCTTCCTATAGCCCACCCTTTATTATGGACTAATTCATTTATAATAGAACAGATGAGTGAACCTGGTTCATGAGTGCAGCAAACCTACTTACTTACAAAATAAGTTGATCAAGCTAGTTACTGAAGCTACCCAGAAAACCTACCTTCACAAGATGTTCAAGGAACTCAACTAGTCTCTCTGAGTTATTGAGGAATAGATGAATGAAATCTTCAGGATTTGCTCGATCAATCTTAGGAGCAGAGGATCCATCTAGCACACTCTGTAAGAGAACATATGGGAATTGAAAAACCTACTTTACTTTACCTATGGCTTTAGCAGTTTGGTAGTTATACTGTTTATTGTTGTTCGTTTAAAACTCCGCTGTGAAATCTGAAATGCTTTGCTTCTTTTTTCCTTTTTCCTTTTATGCTGAATAATTATTAAAAAGCTTAAGCCTGGTTGTTTACATCTAAATTCTCAATAATAGTATTTTAGCTTTAGGTTTGATTTTATTAAATAATGACCTCCTAGACTAATTATTTTGGTTCTATTTTCTGCAGAATTATTTGCAATTATATTAACAGTACTCTGGTATACAAAAATGGGACAATAATCTAAATATAATATTGCAAAATTGTGGTATGTTACCATCTATTACACTATTGCAATGTTCTTTCCAGTTTATTTTTTCCTTTATGTACTAGGAATGTTTTTTGCACATAAGACTTCATATATTCATAAAACATAGCGTTTAGTTTATAGAAATGTATGTTTCTTTTTTTTTTTTCTTCTTCTTTCTTTTTTTTAATCAACTAGAAATAAGTCTCTGTAAGGGAGTTTTTTCACAAATGCATTAATTGAAATTTCAGGAAATTAATACATGTGCAAGTTCATGATTGGAAAGAATTGGTTATTAAAAGAAATATTCATCATTTTTGCTCTTGCACTCCCCTCAGAACGTTGTGTATGTAATCACATTACTTTACCTTGATTTTATACCGTTTTTAAGTATCCCAGATGGAAGTATAAGACAGAGGTTCCTCTGTGTGTAGTTTACAAGTTTATAATACAAATATTCAACATTACTACGCATTTTACTGTGCGATTTATTTGGATAACTATTTTGTTGCTTCCCCACCCCCCTGTGGTAGGTGTATACTATATTTCTAAAACTTTACTAACAACCAAGTCACTGTACCAACGTGTAGGCACTTGCCTTTCATTTCACAATCTTACTATCAGAAAGTCTTCCAACATACCGCTGGAAGAAATTATTGTTGTGCACTCTATGAAAAGCTTTGTTAATGCAAAGTGCAGACCTCGATAGCCGAACCAAATTCCCCAACATTTGACATAGTGACTCTCTACTTATTGATACATGTTTCCTTCCACTTGTTAAAATTAAAAGCTTGCTGGACAGCAATGACATCATGTGCGACCACTGAAGGAACAATTAAAAATGAACACCCAGTGGTAATGTAGTGTTTAATTGTGTCCACACTAAACAGTGCTGCATAATTTGAGCAGATACTTCACCCGTTGAATGATAGTGTTTCTTTTCCTACTTGTCTGGCAGTGCTTATTTTGACAATAACGCAAATAGTAAGCATGAGTTTCTTTAGAGAAAGTATTAATATAGCTGATTACATTTCAAAGAATGTGAGAAAGAGGGTGAAACTAGACATATGTCAAATTTATTTGAAAGAAAGATTGTGGAAATAATTGTGCTGGTTTCACCAAACAAAGTAAATGTCAAAAATTAATTAATTTAAGCCACAATATAGGATTATGCATCTATTGTATGGCCAGCCTTGACGTTTCACATTTGTGATGAGTTAGAGGGGGCAGGTTAACGTTGCCAACGTGTAGTAATGAGTTTCAGAAAATGGATTCTCAAAATTATCTTAACAATGAAAGCACATGAGATTTATTAAGTTTAAAACATTGAAATACAGGTTTCAGTTTTATTTTGATGCAATATCTTCATTGCACCACTATTCTGTTCAAATATTATCTTTACATCTGTTATGGGCAGTAGCTGTTACTATTGGCAATACTGGAAGCGGGTAACGCACCGGTTGTTAAAACTTTCTGTTAGCACCAAGTGGTCTCACTGCTAGGTGTGGCTTCCAAATGTAGCACCATGTTGCCAATTTTGTTTTACAAGGACCACGTGGTTTCAATTGCTTGGTGTTTGTACAGGTTTTTTTCCAGTAGGTAAACCGTACAACAATTTCTCCATATTCTACCATTCTGTGATCATTTATATGCATACTGCCCACGTAAATTTACGAAGTAGCAATGCGATCTGCAGATGTATGAAATGTGTCAAATATCCTGTTTGAAATTCCTACTAAAGAACTGGCAACATCACGTCATGAGGCCTTGAGAAATGTCAGAGCCAGAGATCCACTGGCCATACTACAATAATCAATCATCACTGTATCGACAATCAAGTTAACAATTGAGAAAAAACAAAATAAACACTTAAAATTGTTTACTGACCAGTGATTTAGATAAGCAAGGGCATATTGAAAAATACATAACTCTTCAGGATATTAACAAATCCATATCGCAAAAGAAGCCAGCCCACATTTTTAGCTGCTTGCTACTCTAAGACACTTCAATGCCTCTATGCATACTAAACAACTAATAATCTGCTGTATATACAAAATTTGGTATTTTACATGCAAGAGCTTGAAACTGATTTCTTGAATGTATGGTTTTAAATGATTACCAATGTATTATATTTTATTATGAATGCCAATGATTTTTACATTGCTTTATAGTGACATTTAATGAATCCATGTTATTCCTATTAATTGCATTATTCTTATTAATTGTATGTATTGTGAATTGCTTTTGGTGTTGGCACCATGTTCAAAGAACTATTTTGGATTTAGGTTGAGGTTTAATCAAAATTAGTTATCAGGGCCATCATTAATGTACCCTGTGGACAAAAAAAATAAATCATGTCTGGACGCCAAATTTGTCTAAGTCCTATACAGTACAGCGCCTTGATGGATCATATGTAATATGGCTAGTAATATTAAGATTTGGAACTTGTAAGAACTTGTTGCTGCGCTACACAACTATCACAAATGGTGTAAACAAGGCATCATGACTTAGATGCATTTGGCGTTCCAGATATGACTCACTTTTTTTTTATCCATGGGTATACCAAGCTATATACTATGGAATGTGTATTTACTTTTCCTCTTCTCCTCAGAAAATGATCATAACAAATTGATAACTCTGCGCTATAGCAGCAGAACAAAAAACCAATAGTTATTGAAAATTTTCATTTCTCTCAAAGATTTCATCAGAAGCAGACATGCCTACTCCCAAAAGTTAAACATTACATTAGAGAGACAGCATAAGTTACAACATAAATCTAGCTAGAGCAAAGCCAATAAATTAGCAAACGTATCAGGATTTTCCTTTCATAGAAGTTTGAAAACAGTGTTGCTGTAATTAATTTAATTTAAAAGGTGAGTTAATTAATAACACTGAACAACACTTACAACATATTTTTCCGGGACGCGTTTTGAAGGTTAACTTTCCTCCATTCACTGAACCGCCACCAGAAGAAACACCAGAGGAAGCATCACCATCTGCACCATGAAACACCATGGAAACCCAGTTATTGTCCGGTTGATAATGGAGGAAAGTTAACCTTTGAAACGCGTCCCGGAAAAACATGTTGTAAGTGTTGTTCAGTGTTATTAATTAACTCACCTTTTAAATTAAAGTATCAGGATTTGTTTGTTGTATGTCACTGGAATCAATATATTCAATTATTTAATAAAAGTTTTTAAAAAATAATTAGAACCTATACTTTGTCTAAGCTGTTCCTGCTCTCCTGATAGCATGCCCTGGGGATAAAATAGAGATTCTCTTGCCACCATGACCAACAAATAACTCCACCGCATCATTATTCTTTTTATATTTCAATCTTTTATTTTAAACCCACTGCAAATGGCACCTGAATGAGTGGGATGAGAATAAGGAAAGAAGGAAGAAAACAGAACTATAAAAGAGCAAGAAATAAGATGGAAGAAGATTGTCAAAGGAAATTGCTGAAATAGAAGGCATCACAAAGTCCGAATAACAGGGACAAGGCAGAAGATGAATCCAGGACACAGAAGAGATGGTATATAGCATAAGACGTCCAACACCAGAATACTGGAGAAGGAAGTAACAAGAATCCAAGAGGACAAGAGCAGGTTTAATCAGGAACTGGCATATGAAGAGGAGTGATGAATAGTAAGAGCATTTCATTAAACGAGAAGCTTTTGAGAAGTAATAAACATTTAAAACTGGCAGAACCGAATAACAAAACAGAAGAAGAAGAATTGTCAGAAACAGCAGGAGTTGGTTTAGATAATCAGGAAGAAAATGTAGCTAGGGAATGATGCTAGTAAATAACGTGTTCAGAGAAGGACCATCAATGGTAGAAATGTTAAGGCAAATGCACAGGTGATATTAGAAAGTAGAGGAAGCTTAGAAAATAAAATGTTGGCACATGAGGCTAGTCTGCTGATTTCTGCATAAGGGATTTAAATAAAAACTGGAGCAAAGGTTCTTGAAAGTTCTAAGCCAGCCAATCAAATTTGCTTAATCCTAAAGCCAGGTTATTCTAAGTTTGCGCCAAATTTTACTGACAAAATTCTATAATAATAAAATTTAGCAAAACTGGAGGGAAACTCTGTGATATAAATATGACAGAACTCCTCTTCCAAGAGTACAATTTTAAAGATTTTAAGCACACCTGCCTCCTTTACTTCTTAAACCTCAAATACCATAAGATATTTGTTGTTAGCTAATGCTGGATTTCTGACAAAGAATTCATTAATCCTCTTGCTCTCCAATATTTTTCATTGATGGATGGGGCACTAGAACTGGTCGGGCATACTTGAAGGTGGTCTCTCTCCATTTCCTCTTGTAGATCACATAGAGAACAGAGTGGTGAAGAATATATCCCAATTCTGTTTAAATGTTTTACGAGACATTCATGTCCTGTAATCAACCTGAAGGTTGCAACTGCTGTTTTTTGAGGATACTCAGGAATTACTGTTTGAATGTTTGGTAGTTTCCATCTTTTATTTTTTGATTTTTTCATAGTAATATTTTGCAATAATTTTTTTGAATTCAGAGTTGACTAATCTTTTAGCTGCATAAAATGATACATTAAATATAGATTTTTGTACACTGCTGGTACTCTTTTTTGCAAGAAAATGAGCTTTCTCGTTACCACTCAGTCCACAGTGAGCTGGTATCCATTGGAAGACTAGGTGTTTTTGAAGTGCTGTTAGATGGGTAAGGATTTTACAACACTCTATAATTGTTTGGTTTTTTGGTGACAACTTGGAAGTAATTGTTATAATTACTGCCCTGGAATCTGAGAGAATAACTGCTTGCTGAAAATGTGAAATTCCGTACAAAAGATTTTGTAGGGCCATTCGAATTGCTTCAATTTTTCCATCAAAGTTTGTAGTTCCATAACTTAAAGATTTGTAATAGGAAAAGAGGTGACATGTGACTCCAGCACCTGCTCCATCTTGGTTTGATATCAATGATCCATCAGTATAAATATGGAGCCATTCATGTTCTGGAAATCTAGTATGGATTTTCTCTAATGCCAATAATTTTAGAACACTAGTTGGAGTATCACTTTTTTTAACTTCTTCTGTCAGGTGCAAATAATATGTGATGTCTAATGTATGTGTCAGATTGACTTTAGATATGAAGTTTTCCTTTGAATTAGGAAGGTATACATTCTTCTTGATGTCTTGAATTTTGGAAAGAAAGCTCTCCTGAGTCTTTAGTGTATGTGTAAAATTTCTCTTGTGCCATGTATTGAATGGGAGTCTGATCAACTTTTCGTGTTGAATAAGAGCCGCTTTTTCTATTTCATGTTCAATGGGGTATTGGTTGGTTAGTATTTCCATAGCTGCTATAGGTGTGGTTTTGATAGCACCTGTAATTAATCTCAGACTTTGGTTTTGAAAGATTTGAATTTTTTTTGTGTTTGCTGTTACAAGAACTTCGCTGCAGTAAGTAAATAATGGTTTGATATATACATTGTATGTTGTGTTAAGAGTTGCTCTGGAACATCCCCACTTCATTCCTGTTAGACGTTTTAACAGTGAAAGGCACCTCTCTGCTCTTTGTATTACATTTTCTATTTGTTTGGTCCATGTAAGTTTGGTATCAAATGTAACTCCTAAATACTTTGCTTCCTTTGTTTCTGGTAATTGTTGACCCTCAAAATTTAGTTTTATTTTTTGTGGGTTTTTTCTTAGTGAAAAAGATTTGGTAGTTTGATTTTGTTGTATTAACAGTCATTAAATTTTCTTTGGTCCACATGCACACACAAATATTGGTATAGATATGTTGAATACTGTGAACTGTTCATTTAATTATTTCCAACACTGTTTATAACCTCTTCAGCGATATGGACGTGAAATCACGTCCATTTAAAATGACGGATGAGCAATATGGGCGTGTATACACGTCCTGTTCGTTTGTGCATTTAACCCTTATTTATCCCTTATCTAACGCAACTTATTTTAATTTTCCCTTTATAAAACGTTTAAGTAAAGTCTATATACTTTACTGGCTTACCTTTATATGTTCCTTGTGCAGTGATATACCTCAAAACAGGGATAAACACAGGGTACATCTCCTCATTCGCAAATTCCCTTTTTGCAGCACACGAAACACTTTCGAGATGGGCGGGACTTCTTTGCTGTTGGTGGTATTCTTTTAAGATAATGTTTTCCTTGAAGTCTGAGGGGTGCAGGGTTTCTGGATTTTGTACCCCCAACGTGGTATTGTTCAATTAGGCTGCCAGCTATTGATAGTCGGAAGCCAGGTAGGTCATTGTCCTGTGTGGGTTTAGAGCTCTCCAAATTACCAAACAATTGTATATGGTTATATCCAGTTGGTGCAAAAATACCTTTTGATACCACTTCTCACTTCAGCTACAAGCAGGAAAGTATACGTATGTATTTCAAGAAAGAAAGAAACGGAGTCTACTAAGTTACAAAACACACGCAAGCAAAAGTTGCAGTGTTGCTATATTCTGGTGACTCAAGAGACCACACATACAGTAGTGCTTTATTACACAGTATGGTGACGCACAAGCCACACATACAATGGGTCGACTACTGTTTCTTTCAGAGAAGTTATATTAGATGCGTTCGACAGAGGAAAGTTAACTTTTCAGCACAGTGAAAGAAAATAGTGCCATTTCAACGTTTTGTAAATGCAACTCAACTTTGCTGATGATGTACATGTATACTGCATATAACGAGTTTTATACCAGTTTTTGTTTCATTAAAATAACTTAATATTTACACAAAATACAGCTGTGTATATACAAAGCACTTTTAGCACATTTAACAATTTAAATGCCCTGTGTTGGATGTTGGGTAGCAGTTCTCGGCTCGTGGACGTTTTAAATGGCCATCGCTCAACAGGTTAGATATGAGAAAATGTTAAAATAAGAAATAGTTTCAAATTCATCTAATTTCTGCATTTGGTCATTTTATTCTTTTTGGGGTATAACATAATTAATATTTGGTAACACTTTACAGTAACATCATCACAAAACATGGCATCTATTAAGATTAAGCTTAAGTAAACAGTGATGTGATTTTCAGAAGAAAAAAAAAATGTTATAATTTTTGTTAAAGAGCTTCAGTTTAAACAATTAACCCACTTTTGAAAGAATTGTTAACTTTTAATAATGTTGCTTCCTACACTTTATAAAAATCTTGTGTGTTACATTCATTTGACTTCTTTACCTTTACTGTTTACTTCATATTGCTCCTACTGGGTGTTCAGCATAGAGCAGAACAGGTTTCATGGCTCTCAGCTGGCTGGTGGCATGGCTTGCTAGGCATGCTGAGTGGGTGAGAGCACGCCGTGGTAGATACGAGGGGGAGTCAAATGAAAACCTTAAAAAGTGTAACTAAAAATCAACAGTTTGCACCATTGTTCTGTAAGTTGGCAGTACTGTTACAAATTATGTAAGCAATGCCCAACAGGTGGCAGAATACTGCAGACAAGCGAGAGCAGCTACAATACCAGTTCTAAATGGCTGCCCTGCTAATGACATGCACCAAGGAACAACAGCATTCTGTCATATGTTTTTTGAGCAGTGAAGACCTATTGAAACCCACTGTGGTGATACATGTCAATCACTGCAGCAAGTGTATGAGTGGAGTAGAAAGTTTGAAATGACATCACTCCTGTACAAGACACACTGTGCCTGGTCAGATAAACCATATTGTGACACCAGAGTCTACTCAACGGTTGAAATCCATCTTGGTAGCATGATGGTTAGCATGTCTACCTCACATTCAAGAGGTCATGAGTTCAAATCTCACTTAGGGTAAGTTTTTTTCCGAGGTTTTCCCTTATTTGAATGTCGGGTAACTTAAAGCACCATGAACCTTGGGCTTATTTGAGCATCATTTCACCCATTTCATTCATTCACCGTCCGATATGACATTACGTTGGAGGACGTTAATTAAAAAAGAAGGGAAAAAAAACCTCAACAGTTGAAGCCATTGTGATAGAAAATTACCATGTGACATTGGATGAAATAGCTGCAAATCTGAACATTAGTCATGACTCAACACATCACAACATTCATGACATGTTTCAGTTTCACAAAGTGTCTGCAAGATGGATGCCCTGCTCACTCCAGAAATAAAAGAGAGACACATTGACATCTGTGAAGGATTTTGACAGTGCTTTGAAGCAGAAGGTGATAGCTTCTTTTCAAGAATCATTACAGGAGATGAAACTCGGGTACACTACCACTAATGCAAAACAAAGAGAGCAAGCAACAAATGGTGCCATTCCCCATCACCAAAACCCAGGAAGTTCCAGAAGCAGCCATCTGCAGGGAAGGTCATGCTGACTCTTTTTGGGATGAATGAGGCATTGTCTTGAAACACTACACGATTAGGAGAAACACCATCACCAGTATGTCACATTCCAATATGTTAAACAGTCAGCTTCGTCCTGCAATAAGATCAGAGTAACATAAACTTCTGACTACACATGTCATTTTGCAACATGGCAATGCTCAGCCTCATAATGTCCGTGCAACAGTTGCAACTTGCATTTTGATTCACTTTGATTCCTTCATTTCTGCCATATACACACACCTAGCACTGAGTGATTACCAAATGTTTGGTAGTCCAAAAGAATATTTTTTTTGAGGAATCCATGCACTTCATATGTGCTGGAGGAAGTGCGTTGAACAACAGAGAGACTGTCGAAAAATGATACACTTATATTCCATTTTTGTTTAATAAAACTTTTTAAAAAATATTTATGGTTTTAATTTGACTCCTCGTATATTATGGTTTGTCATGTTAAGTTTTTTCTAACAAAAAAAAAGTAAATACTTAAAAATAGAAGTTGGAAGTGCCTTCCTTCATTGATGAAGCATTTCTAGCTCCTGCTTAGGAAGTTGGCCATTACATGCTGCAGTTCCCTCACACAAATAGCAGCTATTTCCTGATGAATGCTACTTCCAAGTTCCTCTAAATTGTGTGGACTTGTTTTGTAAACTTTCTGTTTTAATCCCACCCAGAAATAAAAATTGCAGGGGATTAAATCAGGAGATTCTGTACAGATGTGTGAATCATAAATGAATACTTTTTGGGGGAACAGAGTACTGAACAGAGCCATTTGGGGAACAGAGCCATTTTACATAATATATAATAATTGTGTCACCTAACAAACAGGGGCTCTAATGACCTAGCTGTCAACGGGCCCTTAAACCCCAATCACTCACTCACCCCTAACAAATGTGCCATGTTTGCAGGAGTTCAACTCACACTGAAGCATCATGCTTCATTGCCAGCCAGCTGAGAGCTGTACTTATTCTACTCTATGCTGGTCATCCAGTATAAACTATTCTTGCACAAGCTTATTCTTCTTTCTACTTCAAGTTAATTGAAATTAAAAATTGGTTGCTATATACTGGCTTTGAAATTCCATAATCTTTCAATTATATCACAAGAAAAACAAATAGAGACAGCACTTTAAAAAATGAGAAAAGTATTGAAAAATTCAGATGAATAATAACAAATATCTCAGCTATGGCTGATGTCTTTCCCCCCATAAAAATTATCTGGAATAAAATGTGTGTTTTAAACAAATATAGATTTTTCTTTGTATTGCATTTTTGTCTATCTATTATGGTTTACCTATTACATAAAACTATACAAAGCTCTTTCCGAATGTAAACTCCACAAGATCTTCCCAGAAAATTCAAGATATGCATTTTACTTATGATGTAAATATCTAAAATTCATAGTATTTCAATTAAAATCATTAGAGCCATTTTTGAGAAAATCAATAAAAAATATCAAAATGCTTTTGCTGTCACATATTTGGAAAATACTGAATTTCAAATAAGTTTGGTATTTACCTGACTTTGTTTTTGAGCTCTCTCCCTACCTCTCCTCATATCTACTTCTCCTTCCATTCCACTCCCTCTTTGGTAAACAGACCTTTCTACTATTGTCTATCTATTATGGTTTACCTATTATATAAAATTATACAAAGCTCTTTCCGAATCTGAACTCCACAAGCTCTTCCCAGAAAATTCAAGATATGCATTTTATTTATGATGTAAATATCTAAAATTCATAGTATTTCAATTACAATCATTAGAGCCATTTTTGAGAAAATCAACAAAAAATATAAAAATCCTTTTGCTGTCACATATTTGGAAAATACTGAACTTCAAATAAGTTTGGTATTTACCTGACTTTGTTTTTGAGCTCTCTCCCTACCTCTCCTCATATCTACTTTTCCTTCCATTCCACTCTCTCTTTGGTAGACACAGACGTTTCTACTAAAAATTATTATTTTTTTTTTAATTCTGACAGTCTCAGAACAGGTACTTCTGTTGAAAACTCAATAGTGAATGTATGGTGTGGTATGCAATAGTTTCTCTACCCACTAAGTATATGGAGGGGAAGGTAAAAATGTTCATTCATGTTTCACTAGTCGTTTATGGCAGACATGTTTTTAAAACTGCGTGCCTTAATAGTTACAGCTTTCAGATCTCTACCCTAAAGAAGGAACACACTTGTGGGTAAAGTAAACTAGGATTTCTTAGAATCACTGGCTAACATTAGCACTGACAATATCATGTAACAAGAGCACTACTGCAGTCACTAATTTGGCATTAAGAGTAGCACCAATAATGTGATAGATTGTGAAATTGGGGAACAGGATAATGATTTTCACTATATAATAGAATGTGAAGAAACAAGGTTGTGGAGGGAACCGTTTTTGCCAAAGAAATGGGGGAGGAATAATAACGAACTTAATAAAATTAAAATAATGAAGTTAAAAAGGAAGACAATATAAAGCTATTAGGTGAATTTATGGCAAGAATAAGGGGAAAATGGTATAGAAAACTAAATAGAAATAATGTGGACCAGGGTAAGCCCAGCCATACACAAATAACCATGGTGTATGGTGGGCCAAAGAATAAAATTAGCAACTCACACACTGTAGGAAAAATATTGTAAAATTGAAAGTAAGGGATTATAGACATATTTTTTGTATCTATTTTGTTGTTAGTTGGTTTAATTGTATTGTTTTTGAGCATAAATAAATGTATTCATTCATTCATATCGTGAAACTAATTTGCGTTTAATTTCAAGAACTTGCAGCAAATATTAAGAAAAGTGGAGCTTATAGTCTCTAAGATATCTATCATGTTTATAGATTCATTAGCCTATTTTGTCAAGGTGAATGAACTGGTGCATAGGTAACTTTTGCACCAGGCATGGACTGGTGCACACTTACATTGATGATAAGACATTATCTAATACCTTGTTCTAACATTACCACCAAATATTTTAGCATGGCATCTTAATATTTACACAATTTGAAGAGCTATTTCACTGGAATCTGTTTATCCACCCAGTTGAAATTGTCTTGGAAGCTTTTCAAGGAATACTTTAGAAACATGAAAAACAAACAGTTGAAAAAATCGAGTTGTCACTCACTTCTGAACAAAAAGCCACAACATAAAGCCAGAATCTAAACTCCTCAAACACATAATGGGAAAACAAGAGCTGTCCATGTGGGAACAAATCTTCATTTTGAAAACAGAAACAGAGTATTCAATTTAGACATCCCCCAGGATATCTTCAGCAAGTTCCTTGAATCACCACCAGAGGAGGCCTCATAGGAAACATCACCATCCACACCAGGGAGAGCCAGCCGATGTCTGGTTGATAATGGAGGAAGGTCAGCCACTGAAACATGTTCTGCTAAATTATAAGTAAGTGTTGTGTAGTGTTATTAATCGACTCACCTTTTTGGTTTAAACTAAATTAGTAGTTTGCAGGTGGCTAAGAAGAATGAAAGGTATAGGAACCAAGGAAACAATTCACAAGCTTTCTATCGGAACAAGTAACGAGGAAAATGGAGACATCTAAAGTATCTACATAAACAAAACCTATTCATTCAAAACCACTGGCCGTTGAGATGCAAAAATCTTGCAAATGAACTTACCTATTTTTGTTTAAGATGCTTGAAAGAAAAATACTATATTTAAGCACATTATTCTGGCTACTATGTTAAACTGGAAAATGTACTTACTTGATCAACAAGAGGCTTATTATTTGGTCTGTAGTCTGTGCAGAGCCTCTTTAGGAACTGTGTAGCTTCATCTGGAACATTTTCTATTAGTATATTGCCATATTTCTTCATGTTCTCTTCAGCCTTTTTAAATTAAGAAAGAAAATTATTTAATAGCATGTATATCCACAATAAAATTAGGAAAGTCACATCTATGGTACAAGCCTTATATAACATAGTTTTCAATATCTCAGTCAGATGCTGAACATCCATGTGCAGCATACAGGTGCAGATCTAGAAATATTCGATAGGGGAGACCCGGTTCTGGTCCACTATAACTTCAGAATAATTAAATTCATGCTAAAACATGGCTAATTAAATATTTAACTGAAAGAAATAATGTTTAAACTACCAGCTACCACCTGTCCAGGAAGAAGACTGTAACCACCACAGGCCCGCCGATCAAATGTTTACAAAATACTCCTATTATGGATACGACATTCGAACATTTGCCTGAAATTCCAGAGAATGATACTGGTGCACTTAGTGATTAGTTGATTGAATTTTATGATTTACTTAACTAGAAATTAACTGCACTAAGAAAAAAAGAATAGGATGTTGTGTTGCAACTGACATGTCAATGAAACTGCAATCTCCTGCAATGTTTTTTGCAAAAAGACTAACTACCTACTCCGGCCGGAGTCACCTCGATGTTGCGGTAGATGTTAAGCAGCACTAAACCATTCAGTCCATCCTGTTTCATACTGGATCTTAGATACGTCTTCACACGCCTTAAAGTAAAAAATCTGATGTGTTGTACTCATATGGCTTTCTCTACTCTTGCACTAACCATTCTTATAGACACTCATTCCTATATTTTCTTCGTGTTAGTTGAGATAAACATTTGTGCAAATTATCTTATTGCTTATTTCCTTGTAGGTACAAGGGCAATATGGGAATACAGTAGGCTTTGAGCGGGTCATATCTTTTAAAGCTTTCAAACTCCGTTCTCTTTGCATGGTTAACATATAAAGAATTGAATAGCAATGTTCCATTTGACATAAGTATAAGTACTCCAAAACTTACACAAATAACGAGGAAGGTCTCTGAAATGGTTCCCTCTACAAAAAATTTATTCAGACATGAATTATGTGTTTTAGCATGATCTATATTTTTTGCATAGTAAGATTTGCTCTATCTCTTACGGTTTACCAGTTATACAAAAGTCATCCAGAGTAAATAGGACTTCATGGGCTATAGCCAGAAAATACATTTCATTTGTCATAAAAATATCTCAAACATATAGCATTTTAATCAAAATCATTAAGAGCCATTTTCAAGAAAATCTAAATTTTCCAACAATTTTCCATGTAAAGGGTAGTTTAGGGTGAAGAAATTTTCTTCAAAATCTTCGTGTCGCATCCTTGAAAGACATTGAACTTAAATACCAACTTTGGCTTTAACCAACTTTTCGTTTTTGAGCTATACTGTCCACAGACACACCGATGCACAGACCTACACCCACCCCACCTCCGCACACCCCCTCACACATGCACACACGTGTGTGCATGGACCTTTTTCTGAAAATGCTTTTTTTTGGGTTGAGAGAGCCTCAAAATATATATTTCTGGAGAAAGTAAAAATGATCGTTCGGCTTTGCACATTGTTGCTGGTATGACGCCTTTGATTGTTAAAAAGTTCCTTGATATTAGGATAGAAGTTATTTCTGGTTAGCATAAGTGTTTCAATAGCAGTTTTTGGTTTATTTTGTTGAGTTTTCCAAAAGTTAAACCATATGTTTAATTCCCCTCAAAGCTCTGTAATGGTGCCGGGCAAGTCTTGTTTGTAAATGCCTGCAGCTTTTTCTATGTAGTCAACATTGGAAGTGAGATCACTTTGAAAACCAGGAATGAAGCTCTGAAGTTTAAGGATGTGCTTGTATTTGTCATGAGAGAATCTAGTGGATAGTTCATTGAATAGGTAATCCAAGAATGGAAGGAAAATATTAATGCGATAATGATCTTCTGGAGAAGCTGTAGGAATGTTACTTCAATGAACTTGGCTGGATGCTAATCGAGGAATACTAACTTCTACATCAACATTTTTAGCTACTATGATAGCATTCTCAAAACAGAATGAAAGGCATGGTTATCACGACATTCTTTTAGTGTATGTTTAATTGTTTTAATCATGTAAGATTTAAGGTTTTCACAGCACATGTTATTTATTACAACTTCACGAGTGATCAGCCGTGTGAGGTTTAAAAACATTGAGCTTTCGGCCATTGTATACTCTATGGCCTTCGTCAGAATGAAAAATGACTGTTAGCTTTCCGCTCCCCATATATATACAATGTTAGGTTGGAGCGGGTTGCATTGCCCTGGCCAATGAGCGGGTGACAATTTGTGGTTGGGCCTGTTGTTTTGGGCTATGTTTGTCACCGGTCACAGTGTTTTCTTGAGGGTCAGTACTTGGTCCAGAATCACTGTAGTTGCTGTTGTGAATGCATGCTCATTCACTCATCCCTCACATCCATCTACACCTAACGATGCTAAATGGCTGAAACACAAAAAGAAGACCATCAACTATCATACACATCACCATTATTTACTACCGGGGGGCACTCAGGGCTTATGTCATGTTTGCCCTCCGGCACATCAGTAATACTCGCTGTTACTGCCACTGGCAGGCAGCTTCCATCTCTCACCACAGAATGCGCAGGTGCTTTATGCAGTACTGCAGCATAGAGGCCTTGACCTCAAGACTTCAGGTGGGGTTTTTTAGTGAGTAGGCTGCCCGGGTTCGAAGCCAGGGTAGGAGTCTTACACTCACATGCATGCATGCGGTTAGGGCGTAAGTAGCCTTTTTCCCCACCACAAAAAAAAAAAAAAAAAAAAAAAAAAAAAAAAAAAAAAAAAAAAAAAAAAAAAAAGAATAAAGAATGTTTCATGGCTATTGTCCAGGCAGGGCTTCAACTTCAACTAAGCCCTGCCTGGACAATAGCCATGAAACACATTCACTTTTTTTTTTTTTTTTTAGGTGGAGGGGAAAAATCTTGTTGCGGGACCCCATGGTCGCCATGGAGTCGCCATTGAAGATAGCCAACCCACTAAAAAACCCCATCCACCGGATTAGGAAGGTGAAAGCCTGCTGCGGTACCGCCTGTAGCACCCGCACATTCAGTGGTGAAAATAGAGCTGGTTCGCATATCACATTCACAACAGCAACTACAGTGATTCTGGACCAAGTACTGACCCTCAAGAAAACACTGTGACCGGTGACAAACATAGCCCAAAACAGCAGGCCCAATCACAAATCGTCATCCGCTCATTGGCCAGGGCAACGCAACCCCCTCCCACCTAACATTATATATATATATATATGGGGAGCGGAAAGCTAACGGTCATTTTTCATTCTGGCGAAGGCCATAGAGTATACAATGGCCGAAAGCTCAATGTTTTTAAACCTCACATGGCTGATCACCCGTGAAGTTGTAATAATATTTTAATCATTCCATAACACTGAATTAGATCAAGAGTTGGATTTTGGAGCTGCGGAGAAAGAGGTAGAATGATTCCCAATATTTCAGCTATGTTAACTAGTGAAATTATAAACTCAAACTTTAGGATAGAGTTGAGTAAAATGTGTGCAGTTTTATTAAAAGACCCTGCCTCTTCTACGAATGATACTATTGCAGGGAAAATTTCCTTAACCTGTAAAGCAGCATCATGTCATTCTATACACCTAGTTTCACACAGCGATTCCAGTTTAGTTTTCTTATACTGAGAGCACACTTCACTAAATTTTTGTTTCAAGAGTGAGGACAGCTTATTAGATTCCCTAACGAAATTAGCAATTTCACCAATTGTGTCTAGAACTTGTCTAATTGAAATGACAGAACAAGCTTTAGAAAGTGACAGATTCAGGCAATGCGCGGCACAGTGCGTATAGAATGCGAGATGTTGAATGGCTAAAATTCAGAATTGAACACCACGAAACTGTCCTGAAAAATGTGCACCACCATCGTAGCCTTGTTCACGAAGGTTTGAAATGTCTAGCCCTAAGTCTCGCAGTTCATCCAGTATTCAATTATATAGCCCTTCACCATTTAAATCGTACGTTACAACAAATCTTAGGAATTCTTCCCTCACACAACCCGTTTCTAGGACAACAAAGTGCACACATAATGTTAACTGCTAATTTGCACTGATGTCTGTAGTTTCATCAACTAGAATGGAAAAATATTTCCCCCTCTTTAACATCATTTATAACCCTGTTTTCAATTATAGTAGCACAGCAATTTATCAAATCATTTTGGGTGGTTTTGCTTGTTAGATTAGAATTTTTAGGCGCATTTACAAGATGACTGAGTAATATCCCATCCCCTGCATCGACACAAAACTTAAGCAGCTCCCTAAAATTCCCCTTATTTTCATCTTCGAATTCATGCTCTAAATCTATGGCACCATCATCTCTGCGACCTCAACGTGGAATATTCTGGTGACCGCACAGTATGATAGTCTTCACAATCGAGATCAGCTTCACACGATTTTAATTAATTGTTTTCTTAATTTCATTGTTCAACTGAAGTTCAACATTCTGCTTTTCCCCTTCATACACTTTTCTAAAATTCTCGCTTTCAAGCAGGGCTGTTTTATGATAGCTGTTTTCTGAATGTTCCCTGAATAGTTGAAGCGCTTTGTTAAATTTCTTTAGAGGCTCAGTTACTAAGTTTGTAATTGCACTCTACTACTACTATAGTTGTCACCTGTTTGCCAGTTGTTATGTGCACTTTGTTTAATATCAGGAAGTCTACCACCTGAACCTGTCGCATTTTAGACACATCACATTTATTAAAATGCTAGTGACTGCACTGCGGCAAGATGAAAACCTGAGTACAGAAACTCGGCATTTAACCAACCCGCGTCAACAACAGCAGTATATTATAAAATACGGAGATTCTATTAGTGATGTTTTGAAAACATAAAAATAAATTTCTTTAAGACTAGTAATAAGGGCCATACTGAAAGTCTTGAGCAACAGTTTTTAAAAATCTTAATCTTAACACTTAATTGTACCCGTTCCGTATGGCCGTTTAAACGATCATCACATAAAACATGCACCCACATAGCGGTAAAGAAAAATTCCAATAACTCTTTAAATATTCATCCAATCGAAATGTTGTTGTTGTTAGCTAATGCTGGATTTCTGACAATGAAGTCATTAATCCTCTTGCTCTCCAATATTTTTCAATATACTCCAATCAAAATGTTGCTTATTACAAAACTTAATATTGTGGGTAAAACATTTGCTAAGGAACATTTTTGCAAAAACTCCCACGAAAAGGGAAAGTTATTTTGATTTATTCAATTTGGGCCCTATTAGAAACCTTCCACCTCAATGGTCTATTCTTAAGTGGGACCAACTATCAAATGTAGTACATATACCAATTTTCATAGAAATCGGTTTGGCCATTTTTGCGTGATGATGAGGTAACACACATATAGCATTTATAGCAATAAAGTAGGATATGACAGGGGGGGCCTGGACCCTCTGGCATCCCCCCTGTATCTGTGCCTGGCAGCATATACTGTTGGCAAAGCTTAAAACTAAAGATCACTTTACACTTTTAACATTAAATAAAAGGGAAAATCAATACAATTGGCAATAAAAAAAACACCCTTTCAGAGATTTTTTTGAAGATTAAAATCAGAAACATAAAAATGTGATATATTCACCACTTGGGGACCATTTGTGGACAAATTAATTGCTTATTAATGACAATTCTTAAATCAAATTAAGGCTTCCACCTTAATATATTGTGAAGGCCAACACTGATGCTTTCTCTTAGGCTTGTGAAATGCAATTCATTATTGGAGATGAAACAATTGAATTGGTTCAGTTTTGTTTGGTCTGGTTTAGATTAGCATGAATTTCTAGTTCTGCAGGTCTAGTGAGGATAATTCAATGCATTGCAGAGCAAACCTTTTTTTTTTCCATAGAAAAAAAAGTGCTCCTGTTTTGCTCCTAGTACATTTTATGGGGTGCAGTTTAAAGTAGAATGGAATTGAGAGATAGAATCAGGATTGAAAAATTCAATGCCACAACGTAACTGAATGTAAAATGTAATTGTATAATTTATGTTTCACAATTAATGAATGTATTACTAACTAGACTGCAGTGTGATTCTCTCTCTTAAGACACCCAACTTTTTCTGCAAGAATTCTAAGTTACTTTTATTGTACCTATTTATACAATTACATTCTTGTTACAAAAAGTTTTCTTTTTTTAACATCTTTCCTATGTACAGTATATGTCTTGTGTCTTTCCTCCCTTGTTGATGTCGGTCTGGGTGGCTCAGTTGGTTAGACGCTGGCCTAGTGATCCCAAGGTCGCGGGTTCAAACCCGGCCCAGGCCGATGGTTTTTAAGTGTGCTTAAAAACGACAGCTCCATGTCAGTAGATTTACTGGCATGTAAAAGAACTCCTGCGGGACAAAATTCCGGCACACCGGCGACGCTGATGTGATCCTGGCAATTGACAGCGTCGTTAAACAAGAAAATAATTTTTTTTTTTATCCCTTGTTGATTACCTGTTGCTTTTGGACCCTGCCCTTTAGTAACTTTGGTAGCCAATTTATCATATTTTAATTGCTCTCCATCTCCTTCCCCTATATCTCCTTCTTTCTTTTGATTCTTAGCCTTCCTTGTCCACTTCTCTTCGAGTTCCCCTTGAATTTTCCTTATATTTTTCACTCTCTCATCCCTTATATTTGTTAACATTTTCATGGCTATAATTTTCCTATTCATATTGTCCCATTTTTTTTCTCACATTCCTTCCCTTCATTTTCTTACTTTCTGACACTCTACTAGACAATTACATTACATTACATTACAATGTACTAAGCTCTCCTTTCCTCCACTTCAACTCTTTTTACTCCTTTCATTAATATCACCCCTACTCTTGTCCATGCAAACCCTTTTCTCTCTTTGTTTCAAGTATCCTGAGTTGGATGTAAGTAACATTATCAACACACAATATAGCTACAATCCACATACCTTTCTTTGCCCCTCTCCAATTCCTTTACTATTAAGTTATGCATCTCCATTGACTTTTTTCTTTGTTGTTTCCCATATACTTCTTTTCTTTCTATATTCTCTATTTTACTCCTTACTTCTTTCCAAAATCCCTCTCATTTCTTTCCTCTAGTCTCATTGGTACTTGCATTCTGTACTCAAATTTTATGTACTTGATGAGACCAATTGCAATGTTGTATAACAGGTTAATGGTCAATAAATTCTATTCTATTCTACTGCTTTCTGTTATTTATACATAATCTTATTATGACCTCATTTCCTCTTTTGTGCATCCATACCAGTACTTCATTACCCTTTTTGTTATTGCCCCTTTTCCACCAGGTCTTCCTATTTCTATCATTGCCAATCCTTTCAGTTCTGTGACATCAAATTCCCCAACCAATTCATATTTTCCCGGTTAGACCACAAGGAAATCTCACATCTGAGATAAGTACCCCAAGGACGACTTACAATTGCAAGTACTTTATGTTCCGGGTTATTTAAACATATACTTGTCACACTGGCAAGTTGGCCATAGTAGCTTAGTGGTCAGAGCAGCTGCATATGAAGCAGAAGATCCGTGGTTCAAATTCCAGCTGTGACATTGACTTTTACACTACTGATTCTACCTCTCGAAAATTGCCTATACACAGCTTGTGTGTTTAAAAACCCCAGCAATAAGTAGGTTAGCATAAAAAAACTAAAAAAATTTTTTTTTTAAATTTTCTGTCTTATCAATCTCAGACTGACTGTTTCTTCCGTTCCTCTTTCCTCCCTTCACTGTAGTATGCTGCCTCCCCCCACTGCTATTCTTTCTATAGAAGACAGTGCAAAATACCACCCAATTTCCCAAATATAATGTATCTTTAATATTTACAAAACTATCCCTGCTAATACATATTTTCTCCCTAGCTTTCCTAGTTTTGCTAGTCCTAAACCCCTAAGTGAATTCTTAGATAATCTCACAACTTCACGGGCTCAAATAACCTCGTCAACGGTCCCTTAAACTCCAGACACTTGATCACTCTCACACCTTCTCTGCAGAGCATTCTATGTTTCATATCAATCTTTAACTACCCCTTTGATACTGCCCACAGTTCTACTCCATACATCATCTTTGATTCAACTACCACTTTATACAATAATTCATTAAACTGGCTGGAGATCATAGTTACTCCAGTCATTTTATTGTTAATGTGGATGTTTTATATAAGCATATTCTGATAGCTTTCATGGCTATTTTTCATTTTATTGATACTCATTGGTCTGTGCCTGTTACTGTCCTCATTATTAGTTCAGCAGCAACAGTTTTGATACCTCTTTACTCCTAATAACTGGACAGTGCACTTTAATTTTCTTTGTACTGTCTAGTATATAATCTATAAATAAAGTACCATTTGACTGCATCCTTGCCCCAAGCTCATATTTTGTTCCATATAATTTGTAGCTTTAATTCTTTTATATCTAACATAAACTTTGTTCTTCTCATATAGTTTCTGATATCCTACAACAAATTCATTAATGGCTCCCTTACTCCTTAATTTGTATGCCAATATTGTATAAAAATACCTTTTATTTTTCCAAATATTTTTTCACTATAATATGTATTATCATTATGTTATCTATTATTGTTCTTCCTCTCCTAAAGCCAACTTGTGGCTCTGATAATTCACATTACATTTCATTTTACCTTCCCACTCACAAAATCTTATAACTAAATACATCAGTGTATATTTTATCTAAAGTAGATAAACTAATACACTTGGTTTGTTTACACCTCCTTTCCCTTTTCATAATGGTACAATAGTGCAAACAGTCCCAATTTCAGGTATTATTGTGTTAAGTTTCAGTTAGTGACTTTCTCAACCATCAGACCTCCTTCCATTTCCATCCATTGTTTTTAATTCCCTTAGAATTCCACCTACTCCTGTATCCTTTTTCCTCTCAAATTTGTAGTCCTATATCCTAGCTCACTCATTATTATTTCTGGGTCTATTCTTGGTCTAAGTATTCCATTCAACTCACCACACTTCCCAAATATATTTCATTTCCTTGAATTCCTCATCCACCTGGCAAGATTGGATTTGAAAATAAGGATATGGTAAATGTTGCCATATCCAAAATATAATTTCCATAAAAGACGTTTTGACTGAACTAGAGCAATATACTAACATATAACAGTTACATCAATCACTTTTTAATGATAAAGAACACATGGTATTATGGTATATTCATGAATTATAAACATAGAAACCAAAATTATATAAAGAATATCACTGTTATACTAAGTATTCTTTTTCTTGCTGTGAATTGACAGTTGACTGTTAAAAATATTAGTTGTATACAACATAACATGTACCTAACAGCAAACAAATATAAGCAATTAACATTATTGAAAGCTAAAGTGTCTAAACAGTTCCCACAAAATTGAATAGGTTTCATTTAGGTATTTATTTTGCATAAAGTGTCCTAGTAGATTTAATATTAGCAGTAAATGGCCTTTTCAATGCTAAAGGTAATATTAATACACTTCATGAACATTTCACGTTCATGGATAGTTACAGCTGAAATGAGTTATATGTCTAAAGTAAGAACAAATTAGAAACTAAAAACTTCACGTATCTTATTGTTTTGGTGCTAACCCTGGGGTTTCAAGCTGTGTCCAGCTCATTCTCAAAGCCATATAATTGTTTATATGGCTTTGAGAATGAGCTGGACACATAATTGTTTATATGGCTTTGAGAATGAGCTGGACACAACTTGAAACCCCAGGGTTAGCACCAAAACAATAAGATAAGTGAAGTTTTTAGTTTCTAATTTGTTCTTACTTTAGAATCTTGTTGCTTCACTGTTAATAGCTTCAATTTTTCCTTATTTGAGTTATATGTCTGTTGTGAAAATTTGTATTTGGTAGACATGTTCATTTTTGTATGTCATCTCTACAACTACAGAATGTCTCACTGCTATCACTGAAATTTTATACCATCTGGTTGTGTTAAGGATGAGATATGCTGCACTGAGACAAAAAAATTACCTCTTCGAATTCCAGACTACTGATATAATCCAGCGCCTCCCTGTACTTCCCTCTATCTTCTATTTCTATCTTCAGATACCAATCATGCATGCCATGTTTCTTGGCTAATAATAAAGCATCCTCTGATGATGCTTGCCGACAAACTTTAATGGCTATCTCAACATCAAAATCCACTTCACGGTCTTTTGTCTGTAACAGAGAATGAAAACTGTAGTTTTGCGACAGATGATATGAATGGTTAGAAGCTTTTCATTTGTTGAATTCATGTTGAAAAGCACCTTCAGGAGCACAAAATTGCTTAAAAATCAACCTACACTGCTGGAATTACAATGACAATGTGCTGTCCTAAGAATACACATCACAATATAAATTGTTATACACAGAATGGCAGTTTATATATTCCTCTGTGAGCAATAGCATATGGTCATATACTTACTCTATGATAAGGCGTGCTTTTAAGGTAAGTACCCTTAAAATATTTTGCTGCTGCAAAGCTGCAGTCATGATTTTGAGCATGTGCAATTCTCTCCTCCATTTATTAGGAAGCAGCTGTGAGCAATTGTCACTTTGTGTTTTCCTATTGTTAAGTATTTTGAAATGTTCAAAGCAAACAAATGACCCACCAAATTTTTGAATGCAAGAAATCTCACAGCATCAAATATTCACTGTTAATTGTGTGAGGCTTATGGGAAAACAATAATGATTGATGGAATGGTGAGGATGTGGGTTAGACAGTTTAACTGAAAGTCATGAAAATGTGCATGATGAGATGCACAGCAACTAACCGTCTGTGATCATAGATGACTTAGTGCAAGCTGTGGAAGAAAATATACATGAAGACAAAACATTTCATCTTATCAGTATTGTCTTTGCATTTTCCACAAATTTCAGTCCTCTACAATATTGTGACAAAAAGCTTAGGATTTTGGAAATTGTGTTCAAGATGGGTGCCCCAAAATCTTCCTAAAAATTTTACTGATGAGCTCCAGAAGAAGCAATCTGCCACTGCATTGACTTTTCTCATGCAATATGCTGAGTGTGAGGAAGGAAATGATTTAATAATGCACATCTTCACAGGTGATGAGACATGGGTATATCATGTCATTCCTAAATCAAAGCAACAATCCTTGGAGAGGAGCTACCCAAGACCATGTGCACTGTTTTCTGGAAATGATAAGGTGTTTTGCTGTTGAATTCTTCCCTAGAAATGCAACCATCAACTAAGACATCTATTTAAGAGACGACACTACAAAAACACTGTTATGCAATACAAAACAAAAGACGTAGAATACTTTCACGTGGAATCTTTTAAGTTCATGAACAATGCCTGACCACACACAGCCAAACTGAAGATCTGATTGCACTATTTGTTTAGGAACACTTCGACCACCCACCCTACAGTCCGGATTTGGCACAAAGTGATTCTGATCTGTTTCTTCATCTGAAGAAATTCCTTGGTGGAAAACATTTCAACGATGATGATGTGAAACAAGAACTGCAGGCTTGGCTTTTGTTATAGGTAGCATCATTATTTGGTAAAGGCATACAAAAACCGGTATTCTGTTACAAGTGCCTGATTAACAGCGGTGACTAAGTGGAGTAGTGCAAGGTGTAAGATAATGAATGATAACAGAGTGTTTGGAAGATAGCATTCTGTTATTTCTAAAAAAATGATTGGTACTTATTTTAAAAACATGTCTTGAACTAGTTATTCATTAACATTTATTTTTCAATTTTTACAAGAACTGACCTAAGCTTATACGATCTTTGTTAAGAATTTAATTTATTACAATTTCTCTATTTTAAACTAGCTATCTCTAATTTATCTACTTCTCCATTCATTAGAATTAATCATACTTCAATTCTGTGTGTTCTAGATTTTCTCTTGCCCTACATAATGCACATTAGCATTGTGTAGTCTCTCTACATGCCTGTTCTCACTCAGACTAACCTTTCTGTCATCTTTGTTCACCATGTCTATATTTTTCCCAATCCCATTTGTTTTTAATTTGATATATAAAACATTGATACATTTTCTTTGATTACACCAAATAAATTTTTTATTTTAATATCTACAAGTGCTTTTTTTTCTCATTTCTTTCTAGAAACCTTTCAAGATATTTTCATTCACTCTCCATGTCTTCCAACCCATTACTCCTTAAACTAGCCAGCAGCATGCACCCATCCACTCTTACTAATCACTTTCCTGATGTGATCCAAAAAGTGTTATGATAATATCATATACATATTATATTACTTCCATTTAATCTCAGATTCCAATACTAATATTTTAAGTTTCTTTCTATAGTCAAATCCTTAACCCTTTAAATATAGTATCACTACTATAGGGAAAATCATAATGAATATAACAAGAATTATCTCAAAGTGGCACTCACACTCTAAAAGCTCACTATATTGTCACTGCACCCGTGGCTAAATACCTAAACTAGGGAGGGGACCTGGCGCCTACCTGCATTAAAGACCAGTCTGCCAACCAAACAATACAGCATATGGAAACAATAGCTATTGTGTGCTGTTTTCCCGTCCAGACTGTTCCTCCTTATCCACTCTCGGCCATTCCACTTCCAGAACTTTTCCATTGTCTAAAGACCTATATTAGGAGCTGCCTAGTGCCGAATCAATCCACTAAATGTTTACTAAGCGTTCAGTTGACAGCACCTGTGAATCATGCCAACTGCAGTTCAGTGTGAGTCGTAATCTGACAGTTCTTTATTGTGATTCAATTTGACAGTTGTCCTGTTGCTCTGAGTTTGTACAAAAGTGACCTAAGTGTAAGTGCTATGCTAACTGACTAGAAGGCAAAGAGTGATTAGCAGTAACTGGTGTTTTCTCATTTGGTACACTGGTGTCACGAGTGGGATTCATTGAATCGCTCGCTGTTTCGTTACATTGTTGTCATACGTTGCAATGTGAGAACCACAATGGAAGAGATAATGAAAGAATTTTTGGCCTGAATGGACAAAATAGAGACAGGAATGAATTCAAGAATGGAAAAAATAAAGATGGAAATGAATTAGAGAATGGAAAAGATGGAGGCAAAAATCGAATCCAGGATGGAGAAGATGAAGATGAAGCTATCAGCAAAGATTAAAGAACAACTGGTTGGCGTGAGAAACAACATGGAAGAGCTTGGTGGAAAGGTGGAAGACCTTGGCCAACACATTAAACACCATGATGGAACAGATGCTCAGTGAAAAACTCAAGAACTACAAGGCCGAGACTCCAGCACACGACATAACATTGACACATGTTAAGCCACCCAAATATGACGGGACATCAACCTTTAGAGTATTCCACTGGCAATTTGCAACTGCCACCGCCCACAACCAATGGTCAGCAGTAGAACAGGCCGCAAGGTTGATAGCCAGCCTGCAGGGTCCAGCTGCAGAAATTTTGAACACGATTCCAATGTCAGCAGTATCCTAAGACATCTGGGAGGCCCTCGAAACACAGTTTGGGAACTGCCATCTTACCTCAGCCTATCTTAACCAACTCAAGTGGAGGAGGCAACAGCCGGGGAAGACGCTTCAGGAATTTGCCCTGGCAATTGAACAGTTGGCAAGTAAAGATCTAGCACTTAGTCAAACGTTCCCATTGGTTGTCTCCTGCTTCGCCAATGGATGCATTACCGCGAGACACGAAAGTAACAGATGGCCAATGAGTACAACAACATCCATGAGGTGCTGGCGGCTGTGATGAGGATGGACGCATCTGATGCAATAACTGCCTACATCTTGAAGACTAGGAACCTTTGGCATGATGGAGCATTGATCCAGGGACTCAACGGAGGTTTCCTAGAGGTGTGCGCTGGGAATGTGGCCTGCCAGGGCATCTGCTGAAGGACTGCCCGCACCAGCCCGGCAAGCACATGGGAACCGAAGGTGTACTGGCATGACAAGAAGCACATTGGGGCCATCATCGCCAACCCATTGAGTAACGCTGCACACCCTATGTAGAGGGATGGATGGATGGATGGGTGGGTGGGTGGATGGATGGATGCAAGGGAAGCCGTATCAGATGCTGGTGGACACAGGTGCAGCCGTGGCGGTGATCAGACCTAATGTGGCAGAGGGGTTGCCATCCAGGAAACATAGTTGGCCGTACCAGCTAGTAACGGCGTTGGGCAACACCATGGAAGAGGAGGCCTTGCTGGAGTTGACCTTGGGGTGGAATATGGTGAGTCTGTGAGTATTTGTTGCAAGGGTGGCTGAGGAGGTGATACTAGGACTGGATGCCCTCAGGACTTATGACGTGATGTTAGTTATTTTGTTGTTTAACAACGCTGTCAATTGCCAGGATCACATCAGCGTCGCCGGTGTGCCGGAATTTTGTCCCGCAGGAGTTCTTTTACATGCCAGTAAATCTACTGACATGGAGCTGTCATTTTTAAGCACACTTAAAAACCATCGGCCTGGGCCGGGTTTGAACCCGCGACCTTGGGATCAGTAAGCCAGTGTCTAACCAACTGAGCCACCCAGACCGACAATATGACGTGGTTGACAGTGGCAGGAGGCTCTTGCGATTGGCCGAGACGAGATTCTGCTTTGCAGCCTGATTGAATGTCCAGGAATCTGCATGGTAACCTTGGAGGAGGATGTGGTAATGCCTGTGAGGAGTGAAGTGGTTGTGAGGGTGCACCTGGAGCAGCAGCAGTCGAGGGACCTGGTGCTGGACCGGAAGACACCCTTGGACAGCTTATGCGTTGCCAGGACACTGTTGCCTTGCCGGGAGGAAGTGCTTATGAGGCTACTCAATCCATCAGACAGAGAGCGGGGCATAAGGGCCAGAACAGAGCTGGAAAGCTGCAAGCCAGCTGTGAGAGTGACACCATGACCTGGAACTCTGTCTGGAAGATTTATTGAACAGGGTGGCTGACCATCCAACCGTGGCTCAACTGGACAGGGTCCAGCATCTGCTTAGATGTAACCAGTCAGTCTTCAGCCAAGGGAACAGTGATTACAGCCACACCAACTGAGTGTTCCACCACATCGATACCAGAGTCACCCGACCTATTTGGCAGCCACCAAGGCACATTCCTTTGCAAAGCAGGCAGAGGTACGGGACATGCTGCAGGACAAGAGATCCAGGGGGATAATTGAGGAGTCCAACAGCCCTTGGTGCTCACCTGTAGTCCTGGTGAAGAAGAAGACTGGCAAACTATGCTTCTTCGTGGACTATAGAAAGCTGAACGCTGTCACTCAAAAGGACTGTTTTCCCCTACCCCGGATAGATGACACGCTGGACACTTGCTGGTGCCCAGTGGTTCTCAATCTTGGATTTTATATCAGGATACTGGCAGGTGGCCCTACACCCTAGAGAAAAGGAGAAGACCGCATCCTCGACGAGCCAAGGGCTCTGACAATTTACAGTTATGCCCTTTGGCCTCAGCAATGCACCAGCCATCTTCCAACGCCTAATGGAATTGGTGATGAGGGGACTGACTTGCGACGCCTGCCTGCTGTGCCTAGATGACATCATAGTAGTAGGCAACATCTTTGAGGATCACCTGGAGAATCTCAGTATGGTATTGCAGAGACTACAGCCAGCAAAGCTGAAGCTCAACACGAAGAAATGTTAGCTCTTCTGCAAGGAGGTCCACTACTTGGGCCACATAGTCTCACCAACTGACACCAGTGACAGCGGCATTGGGGGCATATTATTCCAGGTCCAGGACGGAGAGGAGTGAGTAATAGCCTACTACAGGCCGAGAACTACTGCATTACTCAGCATGAGCTCCTGAAGGCACTGGAACACTTTCATAAATAACTGTGCGGTCAGCAATTCCACCTGAGAACTGACCACTACGCCCTCGCCTGGCTATTCAGCTTCAAGAATCTAGAGAGCCAGACAGCCCGTTGGGTCCAGAGGCTCCAGAAATACAACTTCACATCAGAACATCAGAAGGGAAGGAGCCACTCCAATGCTGATGCTCTATCAAGAAGGCCCTGTCCAAGGGAGTGTGGCTACTGTACTAGGGTGGAGGAGAAGGAGGGTGTCGCAGCTGTCCGTGTGGTTTTGGCAGTGCCTGTGAATGGATGGGATAGCTTGGACCTGAGGAGGGAGCAACTGGCAGATGCCAACTTGGGGCCGCTCCTAAGAGAAGTGGAAGCAGGAACCATATCATAAGCAGTGAATACAAGTCCTACTGGGCTCAGAGGTACTCGCTGAGGAGAAAGAGGATGGGGTATTGTATGGGGTCTGGGAGTCGCCCAATGGGAAGACCCAGAAAGAACAGCTGGTACTCCCTTGCAGTAAGGTTGTGGAAGTCCTGGAGGAAGTACATGTGGGAGGGCACCTTAGATCCAACCAGACGATCGACAAACTCAGACAGCAGTACTACTGGTTGAGGCTGCAGACGAGTATTGAGAGATGGTACCGTCAATGTCATGTTTGTACAGCAAGCCGCAGCCCACAAACCAGGAACCATGACTGCATGCAGCAGTATAACATAGGAGCACCCTTCAAGTGCATTGCCATCGACGTAGCTGGGCTGTTTCTTGTCTTGGACAGGGGCAACAAATATCTACTGGTAGTCATGAATTACTTCACAGAGTGGTCAGAAGTGTACGCGGTACCTAACTAGGAGTCCAAGAGGATCGCAGACTGCCTAGTGAAAAAAGTGTTCTGCCATTTTGGAGTGTACTGGAACTATCAGCGACCAGGCCAGAAAGTTTGAGTCAAACCTACTGAGGGAAGTGCTGGGGCATCTTGGAATACACAAGATGTGAACGACACCTGTCCACTCACAATCGGACGGCATGGTCATGTGGTACATTAAAACTCTTTAAGAACACCTTAGGAAGGTTGTGGCCAACCACCAGAGGGACTGGGATGTCAGGGTGCCACTTTACCCGCTTGCCTACTGCTTGTCTATCCATGGCACCACCGGGTTGATGCCTGCAAGTTTGGTTTTTGGCAGGGAGTTATGTCTTCCATGTGATTTGGCGTTTAGAAGCCCCCTTAAGGCAGGACTGCCAGTAGTTGACTATGTGGAGCATCTTCAAGATGCACATGAGATGACCTGTCAACACATCCAGGTAGCAAGCAATCAGATGAAGACCCAGTGTGACCAGCAAGACAACCAAGGCTTCCAGCAGGGAGATCTGGTGTGGAATTATATTAATGTGGTACATTATATTAATCACTGTGGCATATTAGCTCTGCTTGTACTGCAGTTTTTTCTTTCCTACCTTTCATTTTAAAGTGCTTAAAGGCCTAATATTGTAACAAATGAAAACACTAGTTGATGCTAAATACATTTTATTTATCACTTAAGCATTTATTATGGTGCAAACATTATACCTCTGACACTGTTACATGGACTCAGAACAAAACATAACTGCAAGGGGGATAGCACTGAAAATGTGTAATAAGAGTAATTATGAAGTTATTGGGTATGTCAAAAAGTGTGCCAAGATTAGGGATGTTATAGTATTTTTTGTATATTCAATATTCCATGTTTGTATTATGATATATAGATTATTTTTACTAACCATAATTGTAATTATGTGGCTATAATGTACATTTTATCCATGTATTAGCATTTGACAATGCTCCATGCTTGTATTACAAGTTTTATGAGCAATAAAGAATTGAATTGAATTAAATTGAATTGCAACTCACAACTGTACTGTACTTGGCATTGTGCACTGCACTCAAATGAACTCTCACTGTCAATTGTCTGCTGAAAAACTGTCCACTCTCACCACCACATTGTGACATTGCTCCCTCCTAAGGTTTGGCCATCCCAACCAGCAATGTTGCAGCAGGCCAGACAATCTAAGTCTAGCACTAGCACCTTCTCTCATAGCAGCCTATGAGTATGGTGGACTATTTAGTTTATCCTCCTCACCATGCAGTGCAGACCTTGACATATTTGTTGAAACATAGGGCAATGCTCTTTGATCCAGGTAAGGCAATGCATTCCACCCTTCTGGAAATCTCAGCTGTTGACTTGGTGGTAGCAAAGGGTTTTCATCTGATCGCTCACCACCTGGATGTGTTGATAAGCCATCTCGTGCACATCATGAAGGTGGACCTAGGGATTCCAAGGGATTCCACTGGCCTTCCACATGCACCTTCACAACCATTTTGCTTCTTGTGGGCCCAACCACATCCTCCATCAAGGTTACCTCTCATACCCCAAGAAGTTCTTTGGGGCTATGGAAGGCTACCTCATCTTGTCCAAATTGCAGGACTCTCCTGCTGATATTCACCATTCCTGAGGACATTCAGTCCCAGTATCACTTCCTCAGCCACCTTCACGATGAATACCCACAGACTTACGACACTCTGCCCCAAGGTCAACTCTAGCAAGGCCTCCTCCACAGACAAGTTGTTGCCCAATGCTGTCACAATTTGATAGGGCAGACTGGTTTTCCTTGATGTTACATCAGGTCTGATTACAATCACAGCTGCATCTGTATCCACTAGTACCCCATACAGCTTTTCTTGAATCTGGCTGTCTGCAATGAGATTATTCTCCATTTTTCTGTCCAAGGTATACAGCGTCACTCAACGGGAATGTGACAACAGCCCTGATGGACCTCTTACCACTCTGTACCTTATTTATTTCATACATGTTTGCCAACCTGGTTGTAGAGAGTCCTTCACAGGGTCACATCCCAGCATACATCGCTTGATGCCTGTTGGCTTGGTTGTAGACAGTCTCTCACCAGATGTCCTGGAGGCACATTCCCTACAAACACCACTAGAAGATCTTCATCAATGTCCCTGTCGCATTGAGTACTCCTGTTCTCCAAGATTGGAACAGTGGTATGTTATTGAAAACCGCAACTGAATTTTTTCTTGGTTCACTTTTAAATTCCTTTGTTCATAATATTCATCAATGTCATGTACAGCTCTCTTAAAACCCCTTAATACAAATGAGCCAAGTACTAAATAACCTTCAAAACTTCGTCCGATATGACACAATGTTGGAGGACGTTAATTTAAAAAGAAAACCAAAAAAAAACAAAAAAACCTTCAAAACACCAAACGACCTCATTGATGGGCCGTTAAACCCTACACACTCACCTGCAAACAACCATTGTCGGATTTTATGATTATTTATAATTTACCTATAAATATTGCCCTTACTAACACCTATTGACATATAACCAAGGTATAAATAAATAAAAATTTGACTTAAACTTTCATCCTCTTCTTAAAACTCTGTGTTGGTCTACATCATGTCAGTTTGCTTTCTCCATTTTTACAGAAAAGGTACTTCACCTACAAAGCTTTTAGGGGTAAATCATTTGCTTATCAACTACTTTTAACGAAATTTATACCAAAGAGCTCTAAACTCAATCTTATCATGTTTTTTATTATTATTGTTTCTGTTGTTATTGTTATTGTTGGTGTTATCGTTATTGTCGCTGTTGTTTGTTATTATTACTATTATTATTATTACTATCATCGTCGTCGTCGTCGTCGTCGTCGTCGTCGTCATCATCATCATCATCATCATCATCATCATCATCATCATCATATCATTAATAAAAAAGCCATACATAAAATTCCCTTTTATTCCTTTAGAGTGAGTGAGTCAGTGCGGTTTAAGGGCCCCTCGACAGCTAGGTCATTTGGGCCCTAGGTCATATTCCTTTAGATATTTATGTTAAATACATTGTCAATAATCCTCCCTGCTATATGAAAACTCATCTGGAATCAACGATTGTTGTATTCCTATACCTTCCTCTCTGATCTGCTAGACAGGATCCCTGTGGTTATTTTGCTGACATTTAATATTTCTATACCCTATATTTGCTACTAGGGTTCCTGAGGGCTAGGGAGTCTTTCATTTTCCAACCTCTCCATTTCTCTAATTTCTCTATAAAACCTTAACCCCTAACATGCTGACCTGTCATGGCATGTATACGTCCTCTGATTGGTAATCAGAGGATATGGTTGGTGAATTTATTTTGCTAATTCTCCCGGTCAGGTCGGTGAGACCCGTAAATCAACGACAGGTGTGGTCCTCCAGACATTCTGGGGTTGTGAGAGAGCGATGTGACCGCCAAAACATAAAAATATGGTGCTCTCTAAAAAGTGGTTACATTTATTGCTAAGTCTCTTCAATATTTATGCAATATGACTCGAGGGGTAAAATGTTCTGGAGTTAAAATAGTCCCCCATTCGGATCTCCGGGCGGGGACTACTTCTCCAGAACCAAAACATTATATTAATAGAAGATCTAACATCAGACTTCTACAATGGAATGTGGGTGGTCTCACACAAACAAAAAGAGTAGAACTGAATAAAATTGTATTTGACTATAATATAGATATATTTTTCATACAGGAAGCAAATCTAACAAATGACCAACTTAAATACTTCAATTTTACTGGGTTTCTACTACACCTACTACCCAAAAATAGACAGATAAGTAGTGGAATAATAGTTGGAAACAAAAAGGATATTAAATCCTCCTTTGAAATTGTTAAAGAAATGGATAACACAGATAAAAGTGAATTAATAAAGCTAAATTTTTGGGATAACAAAACATCTACATTTATATTTACAATCCTCCCAGGAATGAACCAGATCTCTCTCTTATTGACCAATTAAATAAAACAATCGTAGTTGGGGATTTCAATACCCATTCCAAAAGATGGGGTTATGAAAAAGTGGATTCTACAGGGAAGATAGTGGAAGAATTTTTGAATACAACAACTTTTGAACTGATTTATAGTCAAGAAGATCCCACAACCTTCATACATTACTCTGGAGCAGGCAGTAACCCAGACCTCTTGTTAGCTACAACAGATATTGTTTCAAAAATTAAAAAATAAGTTATAGAAGATCCAAGTTCTGGTCACAGAGTAGTAATTTTGCTGATATAAAACTAGAGAATACAAATAACAGTCAAGGTCTTACGAATCTGTATTGGAACTTCAAAAAAGCAGATTGGAACAAATATAAAACTGAATTAGAACATAAATTTAAAGAACAAACAAACTCACAGCTGCATGACCAACCAGATCATATGAACAAAAATTTCTGTAAAGTCATCCTAGAAACCACAAAAAAAAAAAACATATTCCTCGTGGAAGAATAAAAAATTTCAAACCCTTTTGGAACCCCCAATTAGAAGAACTGAAAAAGCAAAGAGATATAGCTAGAAATACAGCTGAACAAACAAAAAACACTGGATACACAAATATGGCGAAAGAAATGTGCCTCACTAAAAAAAGAAATTAATACTGCTAAAAGGAATCACTTACTTCTTAGAAAAAATGGATTATAGGACAGATGGTAACAAAGCTCATAAGTTCATAGAAGTGTCAAGGACAGGAAAGAAAACAACAGTACACCTATCATACACAACAATAAAATATTAACAAATGATGCAGCCATAGCCGAAATATTCAATAAATATTATGCTAATTCACATAAAGTAACAAGAAATAATAAAAAGGAACGTAAACAATTTAAGAAGGATTTGAAACAAGAAAGAGAATGTGATCCTAACACTCAGTGCAATATCTTTTTTCAAAATTTTAATATGCAAGAACTGAACATTACAATAAATAATTTAAAAAACAAAAAGTCTCCTGGACCTGATCACATACATCCAAAGTTCATAAAAAACCTTGGAAAAACAGCAAAACAACAACTACTAAAACTCTACAATCTATCCTGGAAAACTACTGTACCTGCTGAATGGCGAAAGGCAATAATTGTCCCACTCTTGAAGAAAGAAAAAACAGCGTCGGAAATAAAAAATTATAGACCAATAGCTCTTACTAGCATAATAGCAAAAGTGATGGAAAGAATGGTGCCAAACAGGTTGTTAAATTGGTTATTATTTATTTATGCCAACAAACTTACAATAGTAAGTCACCATTGGGGTAATTTTAATTTGTCTCTGATGTGAGACTGCCTTTGTGGTTTACCAGGAGAAATACGAACTGGTTTGAGAATTTAATGCCATTCTGGAAGTTTGTCACAACAGCTCAGTGGTAGAGCAGCCGCCCGGTAAGCGGAAGGTCTGTGGTTCAAATCCCAGTTGTGGCATTGAATTTTTAAGTTCCAGTTCTAGCTCTCAAAGGTTAAATTGGTTTCTAGAATCACAAAATTTAATTTCCCCATGTCAAGCTGGATTCAGAGAGTTCCACTCTACAAATGAACAAGTCTTACTTCTCGGTCAAGAAATCAAAGACTCCTTCAATAGAAAAGAAGATAATTTATCAGTTTTTATTGATTTCCAAAGTGCATATGATTCTATATGCAGAACAAAACTACTAAAGAAAGTAAAAAAAATAGGGATACAAGGTCCAATGTTTTCATGGCTATGTCATTTCCTAACACAACGCTTTATTGCAACCAGATATGGAAGATATATATCTAAATACAAACAAGTACACCGTGGCTTACCACAAGGCGCAGTGCTCAGCACAACACTTTTTAATATATTTATTAACGATCTGCCACAACAAATACAAGAATCAGGTGTGAAGTGTGCACTATTTGCTGATGACTTAGTAATGTGGACTTCAAAGCCAAAAGTACAGAACTAGAAAAAACCATGCAACAATCCTTAACCAACTTACAAAGGTGGACCAAAGAAAATTTAATGACTGTTAATACAACAAAATCAAACTACCAAATCTTTTCACTAAGAAAAAAGCCACTAAAAATAAAAATAAATTTTGAGGGTCAACAATTACCAGAAACAAAGGAAGCAAAGTATTTAGGAGTTACATTTGATACCAAACTTACTTGGACCAAACAAATAGAAAATGTAATACAAAGAGCAGAGGTGCCTTTCACTGTTAAAGCGTCTAACAGGAATGAAGTGGGGATGTTCCAGAGCAACTCTTAACACAACATACAATGTATATATAAAGCCATTATTTACTTACTGCAGTAAAGTTCTTGTAACAGCAAACACAAAAAAGATTCAAATCTTTCAAAACCAAAGTCTGAGATTAATTACAGGTGCTATCAAAACAACACAAATAGCAGCTATGGAAATACTAACCAACCAATACCCCATTGAATATGAAATAGAAAAAGCTGCTCTTATTCAACATGAAAAGTTGATCAGACTCCCATTCAATACATGGAACAAAAGGAATTTTACACATACACTAAAGACTCAGGAGAGCTTTCTTTCCAAAACTCGAGACATCAAGAAGAATGTATACCTTCCTAATTCAAAGGAAAACTTCATATCTAAAGTCAATCCAACACAAACATTAGACATCACATTTTATTTAAACCTGACAGAAGAAGTTAAGAAAAGTGATACTCCAACTAGTGTTCTAAAATTATTGGCATTAGAGACAATCCATACTAGATTTCCAGAACAGAAATGGCTCCATATGGAGCTGATGGATCATTGATATCAAACCAAGATGGAGCAGGTGCTGGAGTCACATGTCACCTCTTTTCCTATTACAAATCTTTAAGTTATGGAACTACAAACTTTGATGGAGAAATTGAAGCAATTCAAATGGCCCTACAAAATCTTTTGTACAGAGTTTTACATTTTCAGCAAGCAGTTATTCTCTAAGATTCCAGGGCAGCAATTATAGCAATTACTTCTAAGTTGTCACCAAAAAATCAAACAATTATAGAATGTTGGAAAATCCTTACCCATCTAACAGCACTTCAAAAACACCTAGTCTTCCAATGGATACCAGCTCACTGTGGACTGAGTGGTAATGAGAAAGCTGATTTTCTTGCAAAAAAGGGTACCGGCAATGTGCAGAAATCAATAGTTAATCTACCATTTTATGCAGCTAAAAGATTAGTCAACTCTGAATTCGAAAAAGTTATTGCAAAATATTACTATGAAAAATCAAAAAATAAAAGATGGGAACTACCAAACATTCAAACAGTAATTCCTGAGTATCCTCGAGAAACAGCAGTTGCAACCTTCAGGTTGATTACAGGACATGATTGTCTAGTAAAAGATTTAAACAGAATTGGGATATATTCTTCAGCACTCTGTCCTCTATGTGATCTGCAAGAGGAAATGGATCGAGACCACCTTCAAATATGCCCGGCCACTTCTAGTGCCCCATCCATCAGTGAAAAATATTGGAGAGCAAGAGGAATAATGATTTCATTGTCAGAAATCCAGCATTAGCTAACAACAACAATATTTCTATACTCCTGTTGCTGCTATGCTTGTCAATACTTTCTTCACCTTCATAAATGGGGCATATGATTGCTTTTCTCCAGATTTCTAGTATATACCCATTTTCTGAAACACAATTCTAAATCCTTGTTGGTACTTTATCCAAATTCATTGATTATGTTAATAGAATACACTACAAAACATAACATTGTTAAGAATTTTCAACAATAGCACATATTTTAATTTATAGATGAACTAACAGAAAAAATAGAAACCAACAAATAAGTTAATGCACTTTTCTTATAACTTTCAAAAGCCTTTGTTTTTATAATAAAATATTAATTATACTGGAGTCGTATAAATTTAGAGGGCATTTGACAATCTTTTAGTATCTAAATGGCAGACATCAATCAACACAACTCTGACACAAAAAACAGAAATCATATATACTTATTCCAGTCAAAAGCATAAGCCAGTAAAGGTATATGTGGTGTACCACAAGGAAATGTCTAGCGTCATTTTTTTTATTACTTATATAAACATAATAATAGTGTCGTCAGCTACTATGACAGCAACTTACGCAGGTAACACTACAAAAATATGTTATAGGCTAAATAATTAACTTTTACACAAACACAATATATGAAACACTACTAAAATAAATGTTAGTCCTTAATGGAAAATAGAAATTTACGCTTATGACAATATACAAAATGAAAACTCTCAAAAATTTCTAAGCATAATAATTAAAAACTATAGCTTAACATGGGTTGATCATAACAATCGTGTGTGTAGCACATGATCTCTGAAGTATGAATTTACAGTTCATAGGTTCAAAGATTTAAGCTTAGAAAATGACTTTCTTCTTTTTGCCAACCTCTTGGCAATAGAGTCAAAATCAGCACTATTGCAGCTGCAGATGGAATTATTACATTGCAAAATGACAAAGTTGTTAAAATTATCTGAAATGGCATTTAGGAAACAGGGTATTTAAGCTTGCTCCTAGAAATAAATATCCTCGTGTTAGGGCATTTTGCACATATTGGCAATGATTGCCTGAACATACATTTGAGAACAACTTTTTTCTCTAATGAAGCAAATAAAATGTAAAAATGGAACTGGAATATCAGATTTTCATCTCTTGACATAATTAAAAATATCCATAACAGATATTATGCTGAATTTGGAAGCTATTGTGGCTTCTAATGATGTGGTACACGTACAGGAAGTAAGTTAAGAATAGAAATGTGTACGCTATTGCTAAGTATTACAGTATATTCTGAAATGTTCTAGAAACTATCTATTGCTTAACTTACTGTTTATTGAAGATTATTGTTTATTATATAACATGTCTTAAATCTCTTTGATATTGTGAATGCATAGTAGGCCTTTCTTACGCACAATGTTTAATCATAACTTAAGATAATGCCACTTGACAATGCAGAGTTCGATTTACTCCTCTCCCTTTTTCCAAATACATTGTCATGTGGGAAGTATCAAAGATTGGCTCGGCATTTGGACATGGCTCCTGTAGCATGACTACTAAATGTGTTGAACTACTATACTTCAAATGTTACCCATAGCTGAAATTTTGCAAAACTTTTTGAAATTTCAATTTCTTGTCTTTGTGGCTAAAAAATACCTTGAATCTTCAGCATCAATTATGCCATCAGAGCCTTTTAAACACCATCATGTGACTATTATATATCCATGCACACAGGGTCTGATGTGCTTTAATTCAGTTACACTGACTTAGACCGTTGCAATTTCTTACATTTAAAAGATGCGTGCCTTGTTTCAATTGGGGTACTTGCTACAAGCAGGAGGAAATTATGTGTTGTGGCCAACCTGCATAGAGGTGCCTTGGTAATCCTGCTTTATAGGTATGTTTTGTTGTTTTATGTATGTTCAAACCAAAGTTCTCCACGTGTTCACTTTGTTTTTGCAACAAAACTCCAAAGATTGGAAATTTTTTGTCAAAAGAACTTTGTGAGCACATTCCCCTTAGCCTGATAGGATAGTCATTTTAACAGCTTGACAGTGTGCAATCATCTATCATCTGTGCATATCATACTATACAGTTGTGTGTGAAGGTTATAGTGAATTATGTTCTTTGTTTTCTGTGTAAATATTTTGTAAAAATACAGTTACTACTCGACCTCCTTCTGCATAGTGATATTTATATATTCTTACTTGAACATATATCTATATTTAAAGTATACACAATTTTAATATCGTTTAGAATTATATTGCAATGAATCAGTTGCCAGATAAACGTTTCAAAGGTCAAAGGGCTTGTGGAGTTACATCAGAGATGCAAATATGGTGCATAAAAGGTGGAAACCAAATCCTTACACAAAAAACAATGAATATTTGTCAAATTCATCATCATTTATTTCTGAATCACCTGAAACATAAGTGCTAATGAGTGAAAATTAAAACTATTTCCACCTATCCAAACTGAGGAAGATCCAAGGAACAGTGCTGACTTTTCTTTAGTGCATTTAAGTGTTTGGAGTGAAGCTTACAAAGGACAAAAATGTAGTCATTGTGGTGTACAAAATGTGAAGACAGAAATAAGTGAACAATTTGCATTTGCTGGTAAAGGTTATGTAAAATGTAGCAGCTGTAACACAATATACAATGAATTATACAAAGCCCTCGTGTCACCTCAGAGGCATCCTCTAGGCCCCCTTTTTAGGTAAATAGAATAATAGTAAGTGCATTTCTGTGACTGGGTAAGGGTCATGCTGGTTTGGAGCAATTTTGCATGTCAATGGGAATGACAGGTATTAGTCAACTTTCATATAATTGCCATCTTCTAAAATTATCAGAGGAGCATCTTCTACATCATATGACACGTGGCATAAACATGGACACACATCCAATTATGGAACAGGTTTTGTCATAGATGTCCTCACAGGTCTTGTCATTGACTATGAATTGCTCTCAAGATACTGCAGTACATGTGCACAAATAAAGAAAACAATGGATGTAAAACAGGAAGAAGACATGACACAGAAAACATCAAGATGAAGGAGCATGTGAGCAAAATTTTAATGGATCTGCTAATGCCATGAAAGTAGATGCGACACATGTAAAATGAGATACACAAATATGCTTTTTGATGGAGATGCTACAACTTTTTTGACTCTTACCTAGATGTCTATCGTGATGACTAGGACTGCAACATTGGAGTTGCATACAGAATAGGACAGGTCAGTGTGTAGCAACAAGGGCTGGCACTGACACTGTGCAGTAGTGTCCAAATGACTACAAGAAGAATTATGCATTTCTCCTCAATATTTACTTTATTTGTGCAATACCGTTTATAGCATTTCTGTTAACTTATATAACTGAAACATCTTTGCTAAATAATTAATGCAAATGTTAATTCATACTGTGCACATGGATAAACTTCTGTGTGTCTTTATAGCAATGAATTACAACCCACGTTTTCAGGTTTCTGAATGAAAACTATTGTCTCCTTGTCAATAATACTGACTTATAGACAGAAAAGCTGTGTTCCACATCTGCTAAACCCAAAGGTGCAAATGTAAAATCTGTTACACACTTTCTATCTACATCTGGGTATCTTAAAGCACTGTTTTCGATTGGAATCCACATTGGTAATGTTACACAGTTTATGATATGCATAATTTTTCTGTAAAAGATTTTGCAGTTTTGCAGCTATTCTTTTTCCCATGCTATCTGCCAGAGCATTCAGCTTGCCAATAACTCCTTTCATCATGGTCATTTGTTTTACCAGTTCTTCTCCAGACTTTTCCAACGTTTGAATTGCAGAGGAAAGAAACCTAAAAGTTGCGGTAATGTATCTCAATTGAGGTTTAAGGTTTGGGCTGTGCTTATTGCAGTTGAAATGTTACTATCAAACGTCTACACCACAGGTTTAACGGCATTGAAATTCACACAATAGTACTCACAAGCGGCGATATACTCTGACTCAGCCATACAGGTAACCCTCTCACTCTGAACAGTTGACTACCAGGCACCTCTCCATAAGCACGACAACTCCAACGTCGCTGCCCTAGTTATTACATTGTGATTCAAATAAATGGGTGCCTAAATCATGTGTCAAAGAGGCAGAATAAAGGACTGGGGACAATGGTACAAGATTGAAAGAAGAAAAATGTCACACTGGGTGGAAAAAAGAAAGGAATTTTGACTGAAGAGATGATTCCTTGCCAATAAAACTATTACAGGAAAGCAATTCTGGAAAAATTCCTAATGTAGGTGATATGAAAAGGGCTATTTATGCTACTTTATGCCATGCTATTTCTACAGGTACACACCCTCAACACTCAAAATGCCCTGGTGACCAAACCTCATAGTGTTTTTATAACCAAGCTACAGTGAAGGGTGAAGAAATATACAAAATGATGGAAAAATAATGCAGACTGTACTGCGAGAAGACGTAGTAGCAAAAATATTACCAGTACATCAACAACTAGCTTCTGAAGAACTGTTGAAAAGATACACCTTGGGAAGAACTCAGAATGCTAATGAAAGTCCACATAGTGGGATATGGAAAATGTGGCCAAAAGAAGTTTTTGTGTCAAAGAAAAGACTGGAAATAGCAGTTGCTTCAGGAGTAATCGAATACAACATGGGATGTATTGCAAGCATCAGGATGATTGAAAAGATAACAGAAGTGAAATTTTCATCTGCTACATGGAAGATTGCTGCAAAGAGGGATAGGCATCGCTTACAACAAGCAGCTTCGACAACCCAGCCATCACATCTGTTTACATGGAGAAGCACGCAGAGAGCCATAAACCAGAGCAGAAGAGAACAAGAAGAAGCAGGAAAGACCCACATATGAGGCAGGAGCTTTTTAAGCAATTCAGAGGCATGGTTCTTGGGGAAGAAAAAAGAAGTAAATGTTTAAATATTGTTTCCTCAACTTTAAAGTTTCTTACACTTTTGCATACTAAAAAATTTCCACACAATGTAGTTTGTAACGAATCTTACTCAATTTTTTCAGTGAGGACTCACAGAGCATAACCAAAACAAACTGGCATATGATTTGTACTACACTTTTAAATTACCCAAGATATATGATTAATCAAGACTAATAAGCATAAATTGTTTAAAAAATGGTATGTGCATATTTAAGATTTCTTTTGTGAAATAACTTGAAGAGTAACAAACATTCTATATGCCAATTTGCCTCATGTGCCCAAGTAATGTATTTATATTTTTATTTTTTAAAAATAATAGTTTCTGCATCGTGCAAAACTTTTGATTAATTGAAATATAAAAGTAATTAAATATTTTTTTCTTCAAAACTATTAAAGATGTCTGCATGAAATTTAAAGCATGGCTATAATTATTCTAGAGCAGCATATGACACAAGTTTGAAAAAAATTGTTTAACCCTTTCGCTACCAGTGTTGCTTCAGAGCTACGTCAGTTTCCTGAATTAATTTAAAATACAGTATTTGAATTTCCCACTGAATATCAAGAAGCCAGGGAACCTACATGCTAATACTTCAATTTCCACTCAGTAAATGGCAGATATAATCACAAGTGTGCTGACACCTGGTATGAGAATCATCTGATGCGCATCACCTGAGTCATCGTCTATGCAGCAGGAGAGATATTTCACTATAAAATGCCAGGTAATGCTCATTTACCACTTCAAATATACAAATATATTTAATTTTTCATTAAACTAACAACTTTTACATAGTTGTGGTTTCCAGTTTAAATTTAAATTACAAAAACAAGCAATTAAAGTACACGTTGCTCCAGAGCAACATTGCGGTTCAGAGGTTGTGTTACACCATAACCTCACTTTTGAATGGCTGCATTTATATTCTGTTTTCTTTTACGATAAACCGGAAAAGAAGAGTATTTTGAAGCAGGATGAAGTAGAGGGATACCTTATGAAAGATCTTGAAGGGAATGCTTCTGATATAAGTGATTTAGAGGATAGGGAATTTGATTTTGATGATGAAGATGAAACGGGTTACTCTGAACCAAATCTCTGAAGAAAATTTGGAGAATACCAATGAATCTGGAGATGAAAATGAGCTTGTAGAGGTAAAAACTGTATTAAATATAAATAATTTGGAATACTGCTGAACAGTATACTCCCTTTCAAATGTTTCATAGAGAGGAAAATGTGGAAAATAATATTTGTTTTTCTTATACTTTTCAGGGTGTATATCCAGTTGAAACTGAAGACTCCACTAATGAACTTAGAGAGCTATCCACAGCAGCATCATGCCCTAGAAAAAGGAACAGAACATTTACTTTCCGTAAAGTTGATTTTACAGTGGAGGATACAACATGGAAGTTCACAATCCCCACTCCCTCCACAGATGAGATGACACCATACAATTATTTTTGTTTGTATTGGTCAAAAGATGTATTTGAACTACTTTACGAGCAATCCAGTATGTATGCTCATCAAACAGATGGTACAGTGCTGAACTCCTCTGTAGAAGACATCAGCAACACAAGAACTTGAAATCTGAATTCTCCCTAGCTAAGTTTCAGGCATATATTGCCACAACACTAATGAAAGCTGGAGAGTCAAAAGGACAACGAAAACGCTCAGGGGAAACCACACCAAAAGCAACAAAAAAGAAACAGTTTGCAGTTAGACCTATTGATGATGTTCGCTGTGATGGATACCAACACTGGCCAGAATATGCAGCAAAAGGGAGATGTAAATACTGCATCAATGGATTCACACAAATGACATGCAGAAAGTGTGAAGTAAATTTATGTTTGACACCAACAAAAAACTTTTTATTTGTTTCATTCTAAATAACCATTTATTGTTTTAAGTACTAGCAATGTTATCTATATGGCATTTCTAGAGCTGTTAAGTGTGGCAGTATTAAGCGCAATGTAGTTTTCATTTGTACACTGGCAACGTGCATATAAGGAATATATAAAACTTTGAAAAATAAATAAATAAATGTACTTCAGCATCATCAGTGATAATACAGTAATATCATGATTACTTTATTACTGCAATTCAGTTTTTAATGATAAAGTTATACAAAAAATGGGAAAACAAAATTTCTAGTATTTTGAGTTCCATATTATTAAGTTACCCTGAAACCCCAGTGTAGCTCTGAAGCAACATGTCATAAAATTTAAGCCCATTAGGGAAAATTTTCAAAAATCACAAAAATGTGTTTTAGTGCATTAATTTATCATTATATATCAAGATCAAAGTTCTAATTTAAGTTTAAAACATGTTGGGGTTGAAAGGGATAAAACCTGTACAGCTTATTCACACTATATTCACTGTATGTATACAATACCATTCATTATATTTATAATAGAATATGGAAGATTTGCAAGATTTTTAAGTCTCTACTCATATCTACGTATAACATGGTGTGATTCAAAGCAAACCTCTGGAAGAATAGATGCAATAGTTCTAATGCAGTACTTCATACTAATAGCATACCATTATAAACTCCTTCAGTTTTTCTGTGTTGTTCAGTTTGGTGTAGCAATTAAGGAGAAGTGTAGTATGGTCTTCTGTTGCAAGACCTTGCTTATGGAGTGCTTGCAAGTATGTTGTCAACTTATCTATGTGCTGGGAATCCAGGAACTGTGAAACAAAACAAAGTGATTATGATAGCTCAGAAACTGAAATTTTATTTACAAAAATAAAATTCCTTCAGCTCTACCATGTTTAATCCTAATTCATTGGACACTAGAAAATATAAGATTCAACCACTTAAATTCTCAACATAAATTGGGATACCATTTCATCTGTGGTAAGTCACTATATACCAGCCATCAAGGACTGAATGATAACCCAATGGCTGCATAACCTCCATGCAGAATTAAGTTATTCAGCATTTACATATGAAGACAATCATTTTCCAGGATAAAAATAATATTCTACTGGCCGTTTAGAAACTTGCAAGTGATGTTCAGTTAAGACTAGACCTCAGATTTTAGGTAAAAACATATTTCTTTTATGATATATAGAACATAAAAGTTGTGCATACACTAATTATGGAAATATATGTTTGGAAGTGGTGGTCCTGCACAACCTAAAAATACCTAATTTCATGTTAGAACCTATTTTTACCTAATTTCACATTTTTCGGTACGTTCACTTGGTAATACGGAAACGCTGTGTAAGCCTGTGTGCTAGTTGTGCCTTCATAACAATCACAGTGAACAATGCATAATATGGAGGACAGTAAGAACATTGTTTTGAAACTGGTGGAGGATGTAGTCAGCATTACTTCAACTAAGGAACTTCTGCAGGACGCAACAATTGTCCATGATATTGCATTCATCAAATCACATTATGTATTGCTGATCCCCAGTATTAATGCTCTAGCTAGAGTCTTCAGGCAAACTGGTGTACACGCAACTGGGATTGATACAAGAAGTGACAGAAAAAATCAACTTGGTTCCTGATTATGTTGGTGAAGAAGTTCCTGAAAAGCTCAAATCAGTAATTCAAACGAGCCCAGGACCGACAGTTCTCTGCACAATTGCTGACATCTTGTATGGCAAAACACCTAAACATGAATGTGCCGTTCCCTTGCGTCTAATACCAACATTTAAATATGCTCCAGTGATATCAGTTGATGTGGAACGCTCATTTTCAGCTTATAAGATTGTGTTATCACACAAGCGCTGCAGTTTCTCAATAGAAAACTTAGAAAAGGTGTTAGTTATTTACTGTGACTCTAATTATGGACAAATACAATAAAGACAGTCAAATGTTTTGGCTAATTTGTAATGGGAAATAAAAAAGTTTCATTTTTGTTCACCTATTTTTGCAATTTTAGAACCTATTTTGATTGATAGAACCTAATTTAAGTACCTAATTTAAGGGTGAGTGTGTGGGGCTTAATGGCCCATCAACGAGGTCATTAGGGCCCACCTAATTTAAGGTCTTTAGGAACTAAAAGTCCGAGGTCTAGTTATGACAAATACTACAGTAAAGCTTAATGTTGGACTAATGATACCTTTCTAATGACATATGATGGTTCCAGTTTTCCAATGGTTTTGATATACTGCTCTATTGCTGCATTGTGGTCACCCTTTGTGTAGAGATGATCGCCATATTGGCGGAAAATGTCAATAAGGCCTTCTGAGTCATAATGCTGACTTTTTGCAATTCTGAAAGTAAAGAAGTAAATAAAAAATTAACAGTACTTTCTAACAGAACACCAGAATATCTTTAAGTTCCTAACAATTCTCGACTGGGTGTGCAAAAGCGTTTAAGTCAGAAAACCTCATAATGAGAAAAATTAAATTAAAGATTACAATCAATTTCCCAAATCCCTTGTGTGCCAAAATTCTACACATATTGCAAAAATAGATTTGTTGGTTAATGCTGTAAATATATACATCAGGTTGCTTTAATTCCTATAAATCTTCATCCCTTATCTGAGGATTATCTGAAGGGTTGGAGGGTGGATGCATGAGTTGCGCGACTTTTCACGGTGCATTTTGACATATCCACTCCCACACAAGTGTTATATTAATGGTTTCAGTGGAAGATTTATTGTATGCCACTAGAATATACAATGAAATTGTATTTTTAAGTATGTAATCAACCCTTGTAGTTTCCATGGGGATGAAATACCACCATATTTATATAGAATTCACATTTAACAGAACTTGAGAAAATGACAGCATAAAAGTAGTACAAGGATAACGAAACAAGACATATCACTGTAGTAATAATAGTTACCCAAGGCGCAACAGCCCTTACCGCCTAGCCACTGTGGCCCCCACCTCTAACTACTACAGGCGCCAAGAGTGTGGCGTGGTACTGGAGCTCAGCACCCCAGTTCCTCCCGGCCGGTTATGCACAATTAGGACCTAACTTTCCAATCAAGTAGCTTCTTGATTGGCCTTTCAGGGACCTAACGAGGCTTAGTACACCCGTGCCAGGTCTCCCAGTGGGAGAAAATTCCCACACTGGTGCCGGGAATCGAACCTTGGTCTCTCGCTTGGTAAGCAGAAGTGCTATCATCGCACTAAGGAGGCAACCCCGATATTACTGTAGTATTTGAAAATAATATCTTATAATCGCATAGTAAATATTTTTTAGCCTTTTATAAAAGGCAACCCCGATATTACTGTAGTATTTGAAAATAATATCTTATAATTGCATAGTAACTATTTTTAGCCTTTTATAAAAGGTTGTTAAATTTAATGAACTTGGCAAAATATAATATAACACTAAAGAAACAAGACATTTTATTATTATGACTTTAAATGTTGTGTACTTTCTTTAAATTTCCATGAAATTGTTTTCACCATCCAAAATATAATGAATAATAAAAATACATTCTTCACTCAACATCGTCACTGGTATCAGTATTTGGAAGTATACTACGAGCACAGATATTTCCAATGCCCTAGAATTCCCAGAATGTGGCCAAGATAAATGGAGGTAGGTCCAGCAAATCCTATTTTTGCTAGATTTCCTGTATTTGGACCAGAATACTTCTTTAAGGTTTTATACCTGCAGATTTATTCCCTCTTCTGAGAAAACTGGCAAACCTGAAATCATCATATTTCCTCAACTTGTACTTGAGAAATAATTGCCCGAAGGAAACCTTTTGAAAACAGAGCCACTCCATGTCCCTTCAAATGATCTTCTATCCAATAGGTGGTAGATTTCGGGCTTGAAGACCATGGCCCAGTCGACAAATTTTCTGACGTTTCGCCCAAGACTGCATTGGGCATCCTCAAAGAATGACTCCTGACTGATTAACAACTAGAGGGCGATTGATGGAACACCCAATATGCCAGGTCAACCTTTTCTTGGTGCATTTCTTACTCTCACACTCAAGTATTTTTCGCCTTCAGAGATCTCTATCTACAGCTTAAGCCTATCACATGTCTAGTATGCGTCCACTTGTATATCCTCCTACCAACATGTTGTCCAGGAATAGCATGTACATATTCTTCATATAAGTAGTTAAAGTGACACGAGATGGTAACTGGTTTATCTGTGTTCTTACTGAAATGATATACAGAGTTGCAATAATTTATTTTTTCATATGCATTGTTGAGAAGCCAGAGTTAGTTGTTTTGATTAATCTTCATATTAGTGCAATGAAAATAAATACTCGGTCACCAGATAGGTGTAGTGTCAAGTTGGGTCATTTAAATTTGTAGTGCATAGCAAGTTAAGTCAGCTCTATTACTGACTTAACCAACTTTGCACTGCTGGTGGGTGACTTAACCGTCTTTGCACACGCACAACTGATGACTTCATGGCATACCTCCTTTTGCACACTCATGTTACTTGGCTATTATAAGTGATATGACTTAACCCATTAGACACATGGGTAGAGCACACACAATTACAACAAATGCTGTGGATAACTCATTTTCGATATTTTTTGACTTAACCGCTTTTGCAGACCCAGTCTATAATTATTAGAACTTAACTGCCACAAGCAATCCACAAACAATCCACAAACAACTGACTAAACTGCAATAACCAAGAAAATAATACAAAACACAGACTGGTAAACTGAATAACAATCTGTTGGACCAAGTTCCTAAACAAAATTTAAAAAAAAAAAAAAAAGGAATCACCACCCTTCCTTGCATGTCATTCTGCCTCTCAGGTAGTTGCCTAAACCCAAAATAAAAAATATTAAAAAAAAAGAAAGACAGAAAACAAATGTAAAGTTATGGGGGAAAAACCAGTGACAATAAAAAAAGCTGTAAGCCAATGTGCATCTATCAAAACGGCAATTAAATTCTGAAAAGCATTTCATTGCTGTCATTGTAGGTAGTTACATACATTGTACAGTAAAGTACAAATTAAATTCAAATGGGGAAAAAAGTGTTTATAAACGCCCAACAAGAAGTGATGTTAACTAAACTCTTTGTTGGAAGATTTGCATATAGTGATGTGTTACCAATTTCTAGATAGTAAAACCAACTCACTTTCACTATCTAGAGAGAACTGATTTGTTAGAACCAACAAAACCCAGATCTTCCATTTCCATATAGATGCACAGTTACTCATTGGGGACAGGTTAGAAACAGCAGTGTATTGCGCAAACAATTTTGAAACATTTAAATCAGTGATAGATGAACATAAATTATGATGAAATTTCACCAATTTAAATTCTTCAGAGCTTGCTTGAAAGACAGTACCCACAAACTGAATAATCTAACACATCTGTAACTTTGAGTTTTTTGTGTCACTTTATTAGAAAGTGAAACATCAACCAGCTTACTAAGACAATTAATGAGGACAACTAAATGGTGAAATTGAAAGTTTATATGATGGTCATATTCCTTTGATGAAAGCTATCTTCTTGTGGCATTGAATGATCCTTCTCCTAACATCTTGCATTGTTCCATGATAACTAACATTGGTTTGTGATGGAAAGGTTGGAAGTTTTTGTATTTCACTGCAACAGGAGCTATCTAGGTACACAACTGTTTCAACAAAACAAAATATTCTTGGATTATTTATACATATTTTTCATATTTTACTTCTTTATCTGATTACCCTCCCTGTATGGAGGACTTACACCTCCTAGGACTTACAAGCCTGTGCCTAGGGTCAGACACCAGTCAGGGAGCAAACCTATGGACCGGACAGAGTGAAGATCTGGGAGAGGGTGGTCAGCCCAGTGCCAAGTATAATAGTGAGGAAGAGGATGATATGAAATGCAGGTGAAAGGGATGAATGGAAATGTGATGGTGGGGCAGTTGGTGATATGGGTTAAGGGGGAAACCAGAGAAAACCCACCCAGACACCACTTTGTCCACCATGAATACCACATGCAGGTCCCTGGGATCGAAACTGGGCTGCCTTGATGATAGGCGAACAGTCCAACCACTCAACCACGGTGCTACCTTCATTTTTTATGTTTTTAGCACACAAAAATCTGTTCTCTACTAACCACTATATACTACACTATTTGCTAATTAATATAATCACAAGCATCAAGCACAAAGGATCACTGAACATGGCAACTAACAGTAAGTGAAAGCTAAGATTCTTGCAATACAGCTAATAAACTATAGTAAGCTTTGTAACACCATAAATTTACTATTTATTATACTTCCTTAGTTTACATGACACAATAAGAGGTGTAAACATTCTATATAAACATTAAGAGAAATCAATCCAATATGGCAGAGGTGAGCAACTAATTTTAGTGGTGCAGTGTTAGGCGGTTTGTATATTAAAAATACCTAATACAAGAGTACATATTTATTGTAAATTAATGCAATATATATACTTGATCTCACTTCAACTTTAAATTCTAATAAAATAACTATTTGTCAGAAACATTGTCAGATTTTGGGAGCTTACTAACATGCTCGCTAACCACCTTCTTATACAAATAAATACATTTATTATGGATAAAATCTAAACCTGTTTAATCACTCCAAATCAGAACACTTAAACACCAGCACCAAGTAGTAAACAGAAGTTAAATACAGTGCAGTCTGAAACCGAAATTATAATGTCAATATATATATTTGATAATGGAAAGAAACAAAAGGAGATTCTAGTCAATAGTTAAGGGGAAAACGTAATAAAGCTGAATATGTTAAAGTCTCAAGAATGGAAGCCTAGGCAGATTTAAATGAGTGATAAGGTTACAATTGTTGTTTGTACTCAGCCTTAGTTATTCAGCGGGCTGATTCCTATCTTACCATGACATGCTCTAAAGTTAGCCAATGGAAATCGCTTCCTTCGTGTTGCTGGCGCAAAAATAAATGCAACGCAAGGACACTCGTCTTGAATCGAGTCGAGATAACGCACGTGCAACTTGGGAGTTGTACGTAAGCTAGCACGTATACATAATTCGGCGGTTGCTAAAGGGTGACAAAGTTAAAGTGTTATAACGTTGTAGTTGAAGTTATAAAGTTACATTCTATTTAAATATCATCGGCAGTTCTCTACAAATCTGGAAATTTACAAATAAAGTGATATGTTGGTTAATTCTTCGTTTGGTTCCATTCCTACCATAACTCGCGCATACCCTGAGATTAAGACCTCTTGCTAGAGCTAGTCCGGACACCAAACACGAGATCTTATAGGTCTTAAAGGTGACGTCTTCGAAGGAGAGGAGCGTTTGCGTCAAGTCTCATAGTGTAACTCTTAATACCAACCGTTTTCACCTTTGATTATCTGTTCTTTTTATCCATGAAGATTGAACCAAACAGTATTTTTTCTTGTTTCAACTGAATTCTGGAATGTTCATTTTCCTGCAATACTATTTTTAATTATGTGGATACTTTATTGAATTTCCCCTTAAAATAGATTATATTTTGCCCATCATCTTTAGGTTTTCAAGTGATATGCTGTTTACGAATTTATGCAAATTTAAGCAAATGTCATGTATGGCACATTATTATCTAGGTTGGTCAACTGCAGTCCTCAGCAATGTTGAGCAACAGGAATCAATCACTGCCAACAGCACACTTCTGCAAGACTAATGCAATTCACTCAGAACCTGACATTGACTGGTTTTAAATGAATCCCTCAATTGTCAAAGAGACAGATGTTTTGCAGAATATCACAATCACATACAATACAATAAACATGATTTTAACTATCAGACCAGAATAGGCAAATGACTTTTACTGTATACACAGATAACAACTACATTGGTGGCTGTGATTAAAGTTCTTATGATATATTTCAACAACTGATGAATATGAATTTATTTCTAAGGCTCCAATACTTTACGAAACAATACATTTTTATGATTTCTCAGCATTATCATTTTTCCATGTATATCATGATTCATTTTCTCTCAATGATTAATAATGACCTGAGATTTTATGTAAAGGTTTCAGTCTGAGCTTACTTTGAGGCAACACCAGCCACATTTTATGGTCATGCAAACAAGATGCATTACATTTTTTTCCATTAGGCTAATAGTGCTGGAGATAATTGAAAATAAGTTTACTAATTAAAAAAATTGTTACCTTATAGATACATCATACAGGTTCTTTTTGAAGAGAAGTGCTAGCTTGGATTGCAAATCTTTTTCCTGTAGATGATAAAGCTTTTTATCTCCTCCAAGGATATAGAATGAGCCCCATTCTGTTAACACAGCATGTACCTCTCGTAAAGGTGCTGAGAATACTATGAATTTATTCTGGATGTCCAGTACTGTCACCATATGCTTTTGCAAATCACCATCACTACAAAAACAAAGGAAATTTATTATTGAAATTATGCATATAATTCTTTTTTCACTCACTGATTAACTAGCATTACATAAATTAATGTGTTGTGAGATGTACAAAAATGAAATTTGCAATACACAGAATTTATAATTTGAGAGAAATTGGTGTGTGAAACTTTCATATTTTTCAAGAAGGCTTTTTAAACTCTTTAATGGCTATTAAAACTCATATAGCCATCAGGAAATATTGTAAATTTTACAGCCACAAGTTGAGGTATTCTTTAAAGGGAGGTATACACCCGGAAAAACAGATTACAAGGGGATCATGTATATCTGTAAAACAATCTAAAAACTAAGAAAAGTGATAGGTTACCTAAGGATACATAGTTTGGATAGCCACTTCAGGCCAGTATAGTGGAATTAACACAAGTTAGTTTCATAATAATTTGTACAGGTCACTCACCAAACTGGGAATGTAGATTATTTTCTTTGAAATTTAGAAAAAATAGGGAACACACTATAACTATTGGTAAGCTTAATTTTTATTTCAATAAGAAATTGGATAACAGAATAATGGGTTTAATGTCACTATGTAATTTAAATGGTACTGTACTTAGACCAACAAGAATAATCGAGTACACTGCCTGCCACAATTTTAGATAAAAATCTAGTACCAAAACATATTTTAGATTATGAGGTTGATGTGATCAACACAGGTTCTTCTGGTCACCATGACATATTAGTCATAGGCAATTTTAGGGGTAAGATATGATGAGAAAATATTACACAGTTTAAAAAAAAATACAGTAGGGACTTTAGAGCTCTTAAACAGTCTAAAAATAGAAACATGGAGCTCAGTTATAGAGCTCGACAATATTAATCAAATTTGCAAGTCCCTCTTCATCATTCTGAAGTTTCACATGGCCATAATTATGCCTGAAAGGCTCATTGTTGGCAAGAGGTACAATAAATAGGCACAAAGGGAATTTCCAATTCTAGTAAAAGGCCTAGATTTTTAAACTCAATTAAGGAAATGAGTTCCCAGCATTTTAGTAATATGTTAAGAAAAATAAAGCAATATAACATAAAATACTGTGGCTGGCAAAAAGGAATAATTAGTTTATTTCAAAGGCAATTAATAAAACAGAAAGGTATATGGTCAATAACAAAGCAGTTTATAGCGAGTAAAAGAGGTTTAAATGGCTTCTTCATTAAATTAAAGACAAATGGAAAAGAACCACAATCCACAGCAGATATATTTCAAAATTACTTAGGTCCGGTTATTGAATAGCAAGTGGGTAAATTTTTGAAAACAAGTGTTGTTGAATTTAACAGTAACATTAGTAAGTCTATTTTTAGTACCAAAAACAGTAGGTGAAATGAAAAGCATATTAGTAATTGAAAAACAAAGAATTTCCTGGTTATAATGGACTACCTGATATTGTGGTTAGATATTGTAGAGAGAATTTCCGGGTACCTTTATGTCATTTAATAGATAAATCTTTTCAGGTTAAGTTTTCGTAAATGCTAAAAATAGGCAAAATTATACCAAACTAAAAACTAAATCCCTAGCGCAACAGCCCATGAAGGGCCAAGGCTTGCCACCCAGCTGCTGCATCCCCCATCTTTGCCCACTGCAGACGTCATTGGTGGGGTGCAGTACTGGAAGTTGGGACGTGGTCAGTGTCCCGAGCCCTCCTGACCGGTTATACGGCCTTCTCGACCTGGGGCCGCTACTTCTTCATCAAGTAGCTCCTTAATTGGTTCCTCCAGGACCTAACGAGGCTGAGTGCACCCCGTGCCAGACCTCCCAGCAGGAGAAAAATCCCCATGCTGGTACCAGGGATCAAACCCGGGTCCCCCGTGCCAGAGGCAAGTGTGCTACCAACGGAGGCGGTCCATAATTATACTGATACACAAAAAAGGAGATAAGGTGGTGGTAGATAATTATAGGTTTATTTCGATTCTTCCTCGGTTATCAAAAACAATGGAAAAAGCCATGTTAAAAATAATAAATTTAGTCTTTTAAAAAATGTGATTCATTGTAGCCAAAATGGTTTTTGTAAGAGTAAGTCAACCACAACTGTAGTGCATGGCTTCACTGAAGAGATGTAAAGGGTTACTTTTAGATTTAGCAGGAACATTTGAAATGTTTCAACATGATATTTTATTAGATAAATTACAATTATATAGAATTACAGGAAAGGGGCAGGTATAGTTTGTCTTTGTAAGGTAGAATCAGAACTGAAATATTCAATGCCATAGCAGGGATTTGAACCACAGATCTTCTGCTCTACATGTAGCTGCTTCTACCTCTCAAAGATTGCCTACACTCAGTTTGTGTATGTTTGTACAATCAATTATCATTGACTGGTTTTAATGTATATAGAACATGATTTATCTTATTTATGTAATACAAACAAATGGTTGAAGTAACTAATATACTGGGTGTTCATTTTTATTGTTCCTTTGATGGTTATGCATGACATCATCCTATCCAGCAAGTGTTGAAAAAAACCGGTACTACTAATAGAGAGGGCACGTCAAATGATGTGGGAACTTAATTCAGCTATACAGGTCTGCACTTTGTATTCATGAAGCTTTTCCTAGAGCGTGCAACAATAGTTTCTTCTAGAGGTTTATTGAAGAATTTCCAACGGTGAAATTGAGAAGTGTAAGACATGTGACTACATATAGTGGCTTGGTCATCAGTAAAGTTTTAAAAACATAGTACACACCATCAAGGGGGGTGGGGGGACAAAGTAGCCGTCTGGATGAAACATACAGTAAAAGACCTAGCAATACTGAATATCACCATGAATGTGTATGCATATGTGTCATTTATGCACATCATACCATAACAAAGTACTGTAAAATAATCACCATAACCTTTCAACATTTACCTTAAGGATTCTTTGAGGTGTTTCTTGGAATTCAAGATACCCTGTCCAGAAAATCATAAATTCAAGGGGATATGAATGCAGCGGTTCATATCCCCCTGCATTCAGTGTTCTGGTTGAAAAACAGCATTCAAAAGTGTAGGCATGATGCTTGTATCTTTACATAACATTATGTTATGTGAAGCAAAATAGTAATAATCTTATGACAAACGAAAATATTAATTGCCATAATACTAGGAATAAAACAAACCTAAAAATTATTGAACACATGACAACCCTAATGCCAAAAGGGTGAAATATTGTGGGGCTATGTTATTTAATAAGTTACCACCAAATTTGTTGTTAGCTAATGCTGGATTTCCAACAATGAAGTCATTAATCCTCTTGCTCTCCAATATTTTTCATTGATGGATGGGGCACTAGAACTGGCTGGGCATACTTGAAGGTGGTCTCGGTCCATTTCCTCTTGGAGATCACATAGAGGACAGAGAGCTGAAGAATATATCCCAATTCTGTTTAAATGTTTTGCCAGACAATCATGTCCTGTAATCAACCTGAAGGTTGCAATCGCCGTTTTTCAAGGATACTCAGGAATTACTGTTTGAATGTTTGGTAGTTCCCATCTCTTATTTTTTGATTTTTCATAGTAATATTTTGCAATAACTTTTTCGAATTCAGAGTTGACTAATCTTTTAGCTGCATAAAATGATAGATTAACAATAGATTTCTGCACATTGCTGGTACCCTTTTTAGCAAGAAAATTAGCTTTCTCATTACCACTCAGTCCACAGTGAGCTGGTATCCATTGGAAGACTAGGTGTTTTTGAAGTGCGGTTAGATGGGTAAGGATTTTTCCAACATTCTATAATTGTTTGGTTTTTTGGTGACAACTTAGAAGTAATTGCTATAATTGCTGCCCTGAAATCTGAGAGAATAACTGCTTGCTGAAAATGTGAAATTCTAGACAAAAGATTTTGTAGGGCCATTTGAATTGCTTCAATTTCTCCATCAAAGTTTGTAGTTCCATAACTTAAAGATTTGTAATAGGAAAAGAGGTGACATGTGACTTCAGCCCCTGCTCCATCTCGGTTTGATATCAATGATCCATCAGTGTAAATATGGAGCCATTTCTGTTCTGGAAATCTAGTATGGATTGTCTCTAATGCCAATAATTTTAGAACACTAGTTGGAGTATCATTTTTCTTAACTTCTTCTGTCAGGTGTAAATAATATGTGATGTCTAATGTTTGTGTTGGATAGACTTTAGATATGAAGTTTTCCTTTGAATTAGGAAGGTATATATTCTTCTTCATGTCTTGAATTTTGGAAAGAAAGCTCTCCTGAGTCTTTAGTGTATGTGTAAAATTTCTCTTGTGCCATGTATTGAATGGGAGTCTGATCAATTTTTCGTGCTGAATAAGAGCCGCTTTTTCTATTTCATATTCAATGGGGTATTGGTTGGTTAGTATTTCCATAGCTGCTATTTGTGTGGTTTTGATAGCACCTGTAATTAGTCTCAGACTTTGGTTTTGAAAGATTTGAATCTTTTTTGTGTTTGTTGTTACAAGAACTTCGCTGCAGAAGTAAATAATGGCTTTATATATACATTGTATGTTGTGTTAAGAGTTGCTCTGGAACATCCCAACTTCATTCCTGTTAGACATTTTAACAGTGAAAGGTGCCAAATTTAAATCTGCTTCAAAAGAGATTTGAGGAGCTTCCTACTGAGAGAGGCTGATTAAAGCATGAACGAGTTTCTAGACTCAAACTAATAGTTATTTAAATTGGTTGATAATGTAATTTAACTGATATCATAAGAATAATTCTATATTAATGTAAACTGAGGTAACTATGTATGGTTTGTTATATTAACAGTGAATAAATCAATCAATCCGTCTGTCCATCCATTAATTTTAATAAAATTGAAATATTTTAGAAGGTAGTACATATTACATATGTATTTTTGGCTTATTAAAGGATTACTTCGACATTAAGTGTACAAAAGTGCTTTACTCAAAATAAAACATAAGGCAATAGAAAAAAGTGAAAGTAATGAGAGGAATCATTACATATAGTGAGGGAGGGCACTTGCTGATTTGTGGTATTGGGAATGTCTTCAGTTTAGTCTTCATGAATAGCTTTTACATCTCTTTAAATTGCTCCCCTGTCATATCCTACTTTATTGCTATAAAAGCTACATGTGTGTTACCTCATCATCACGCAAAAATGGCTAAACTGATTTCTATGACAATTGGTATGTGTACTACCTTTAATAGTTGATCCCACTTAAAGAACAGACCATCGAGGTGGTAGGTTTCTAATGGGGCCCAAATTGAATAAACCAAAATAACTTGCCTTTTTTGGGGAGTTTTTGCAAAAATGTTCTTTAGCAAATGTTTTTAAACACGATGTTAAGTTTTTTAATAAGTAACATTTCGATTGGACGAGTATTTAACCAGTTAATGGAATTTTTCTTTACCGCTTTGCGGGTATGTGTACCTTTGTGATGTAAGTAACGATCTGAGATGGTAGTAGACTGGAACCGGGCCCCCCCTAATGAATATTTCTAGATCCGCGCATGGGCTGAAATCATTTCTGTCACTATTTTTTTTTTTTGCCTTCTAAAACCGAAACACAAAAGACAGTTCTCTTTTACCATTGTTAACACAATCTACAGTTCTTTGTGATCTTATAACTCACACCTGTTCTATCTTATCATAAGGCTGACACACATTTTCCTGTCTTTCTTTACTCTCACCATCTCACAAACAGCTGGCTTTGATGATACATTCATTCACTAAAACTACTTCTCTACAAGACTGACTCTGATGCAACGTATCCCAAACTATCTCTGTCGACACATAGTTCCCTCACAATAATGACTGTACATATGCACTGCTAACAGCTGTTCCATTCAGGAACCAACAACTACTCTTCCCTTTGTCCCACAAAAACTGCCTTCCCTTGCCATCCCGCAATGCTTTTATAGGTGAGAATGACTTAGCATGGATCTTTCTCGAAATTTGCCTTTTTCTCAAACTTTTTCCAAACAAGCCGGCAGCTAGAAGTTTGGCGAACACTCTAAGTGCTTTGTTCTGACATACTCTAATGTAGTCAGTCACATATTCACAAGCTGTGGTGTGAGGTGGCCTGACCTTGGCTCACTTTAGTATGTGCCACAACTGGCCGGCATCACAGCATAACTGGTTTCTCAAAGGACCGATTATCTCTACTGGCAGCATATTTCATTCTGCAGGACAGTCACCAAAAGAAAACAGAGGAAGACATACTGCAGGTAAGAAGCATAATGAGATTACAAAAGCAGTAAAAGATGACATACAGATACACAAATGTAGAGGGAACAGCTATACTAGGGGAAAATCTAGCAGAGGATATCTGCCACCAAAACCCTGTCAAAAAGTTTTAGGTAAATTTCTGTAAAAAGGAACAAAACTGTACAGTGTCAAGTGCTCAGAAGGTGTTGCAATCCACATTGCCTTTCAAGATGGCTCCAGAGTGGGCGATTGCTTACAAAAAAAATTCAACTAAAAGTAATTATGTTTCTGTTGAAATGCAGAACACATATGTAACATACTAAAACCATGAGTTAAAATATGCAGCAGTATGTTAAACTCCTCTGTTCTTCCAAAAGTCAACATGCTATATAAAGAAAAAAAGAACATTAAGAAAGTCATGTAGGATTTTGAAGTATTAGATGAGACAAAGAATTTCTAATGTACTGTCTAGCAGCACAGCCATCAAATGTGTAAACAACTACCACTATAGAAGCAGAAGTCGAAAACAACGTACTGTGGAACTCTGCGAACTAATGAAGTATTGCCTTGCAAGTGTATGCAGACGACAATAATTACAAGATGGGGTATTTGGATAGAGGCCGTCACGTATTATGCGGTGTATTACAATAAAATTATAAATGTTGTTAGCGCTCTATGTGATGCAGCTTAATAAGCTATTGTGACTCCAAAGTCTCTGATATCTCATGAGCTATATGAAAATCTTCAGTTCATATCCAACAATTTTGCAGTGTTGCCCAAAGCTATTAAGCAATTAGAAAAATCGGGTTTGGAAATGTCCAAGAGTATAAGCATAATAAAGGACTTGACTAATTCAATTAAAAGGATACCTTTTGTGCCAGGTATCGAAAAGGTGAAAGCTAAATTACACAAAGTCCTAAATAAAAATATTGGTTATCAGGCTATGTGTGGCATTTTGAAAATGAGTAAGAAGGAAAATACGCCAGATGACAGTGGAATTCTTTACATTTGCATCTCTGACATTGTGTGACATAGAAAGAAGTTTTTCAGTGTTTAAAAACTGTTTCAGTGATAGGCGTCAAAATTTCACATTTAATAATTTACGAACGTACATTGTAACCCAGTGTAATGCACTCCGTGACGATATTATAGTTAATAAATAGCAGTATGTCTAAGCATTTAAGTGCAATTCAAGAATGCATAGTTTATGATGCTTGTAGGTTGTGCTGCAGTGAGGCGGTTTTCATGGTCAAGCTGTACTTATCTGCAGTTGTTTACATGTGCGAGTGATAACACTAAAGTCCATGTGCAGTGTACTTATGGCAAATCGCACACACCTCCAGTCTTTAGTGATAAGACTACTAATTTTGTTCAGTTTTATTTATGTTGTAATGAGACTCATTTCTGGGAAAACCGCATCTATTGAGTACTTAAAAACTGTGAGTAAAACAGACCAATGGTAAAAAAGATCCATATTTTTAAAACGTTCTCTCATTGTCTATGAACAAAGAATAATTTGTGTGACAGTTGCTGAAATTAAACACATAGGTATTTATGTGTTTAAAATAAAAAATGTGATGCCTATTACATCTTGATTACTGCATCTATTGACTTTTGCAAACATACTCCCCAATTAAGCTATCCCGAATAAACATTAAGAAAAGGAACAAGCAAATAATTTACAGGCAGGCATGATGTGATTCACGACTGCCTCCGTAGCGCAGTTGGTAGCGCGCTTGCCTCTGGCACGGAGGACCCGGGTTCGATCCCTGTACCAGCATGGGGATTTTATCCCCTCTGAGAGGTCTGGCACAGGGTGCACTCAGCCTCGTTAGGTCCCGGGGGGACCAATTGAGGAGCTACTTAACCTCTTGAGCGATGGCCATTTAAACGTCCGCGAGCCGAGAACTGCTAGCATTTAAATTGTTAAATGCGCTTAATATATACACAGCTGTATTTTGTGTAAATATTAAGTTATTTTAATGAAACAAAAACTGGTATAAAACTCGTTATTTGCAGTATAAATGTACGTCATCAGCAAAGTTGAGTTGTATTTACAAAACATTGAAATGGCACAATTTTGTTTCACTGTGGTGAAAAGTGAACTTTGCTCTGTCAAACGCATCTAATATTAGTTCTCGGAAAGATACAGTAAAGGAACACCCATTGTATGTATGGCTTATGCGTCAGCATACTGTGTAATAAATCGCTACGGCATGCGTGGTCTCTTAGTCATCAGAATAGATCAACATTACAACTTTTGTTTACACGAGTTTCATAACTGAGTAGAGTCTGTGTCTTTCTTTGTTGAAATACATACGTATTCTTTCCTGCTTGTAGCTGAAGGGAGAAGTGGTATAAAAAGGTGTTTTTGCACCAACTGGATATAACCATATACAATTGTTTGGGGATTTGCACAGCTCTCTAAACCCACACAGGACAATGACCGACCTTGACTACCGACTATAAATAACTCGCAGCCTAATTGAACAATACCACGTTGGGGGTTGAAAATCCAAAACCCCTGCACCCCTCAGACTTCAAGGAAAACATTATCCTAAAAGGATATCACCAACAGCAAAGAAGTCCCGCCCATTTCGAAAGTGTTTCGTGTGCCGCAAGAAGGGAATTCGCGAATGTGGAGATGTACGTACCCTTGTGTGTTTATCCCTGTTTTGAGGTAAATCACCTCAGAGCGAACATATTAAGGTAAGCCAATAAAGTATATACTAAAATGTTTCATAAAGGGAAAATTATAATAAGTTGAGTTGGATAAGGGATAAATAAGGGTTAAATGCTTAAACGCACAGGACGCCCATATCGCTCATCCGCCATTTTAAATGGACGTGATTTCACGTCGATATCCCTCAAGAGGTTAATGGAGAAGTAGCAGCCCCAGGTCATGAAGACCGCATAACTGGCCGGGAGGGCTCGAGGCACTGACCACGTCCCACTCTCCAGTACTGCACCTCACCAATGACGCCTGTAGTGTGCAGAGGTGGGGGGCGCAGCGGCTGGGCGGTAAGCCTTGGCCCTTCATGGGCTGTCGCACCGGGGTTAGTTTATGATGTGATTCACAGTATGATGAAATGAGATAATCTGCAATTATTATTTGCATTGTTTACAACCATAGAATCACACACCCATCATTATCACATAATGTATAGTAGGCACAGCTTATTGACGTACTTTAAAAAACAACCTTGACATTTTCTCCCCATTATAGTGCAGTCTGATTATATTTGGTGATATTCCATCTGTTTGGTTACATTAGTGCCACTCACTGTTCATAAAATATAACCGTGGTAAAGCTACAGTCATAGCTGGTGTTATTGCGTCTGTTATGTTGCCACAGAAGCTCTTGTTTAGAACGTGTTGCAGAGAGGCCAACCGATAGATTTTAAAACAAGATTCCATTTATATGCTGTATTAATTAATTAGTGGACTTACTGATCCTGTTTGTGTGATTTTGTCTTGAATTCTTTTAGAGAAGTATATGCAGTTATAGTGCCTGTTGTTATTTTTGTGTCCACTACACAGTAGTGCATTGAATATATATTATGATATTTAGTGTTTGGAAGTGATTTTATGTAAAAGTGTTATTGCAGAACAAGATTTGCTGAATGTGAGTACGTTCTTTGTTGTGTGGTAATGATGTTCAAGCATTATTATCATTTGAAAGTGATACTTTAACCCGGGGATATTTGAGGTTTGAAATACCTTTATTATGTACGTTGACAGGATTGCTTTTTGGGATACTTTCGTCTGATGTTTAGTGTAATGTCAGCCGTGTTGAACTCTTGGGAACTGCCGATAAACTGTGTCCACTATTGTATTGCCCAGAGCTGTTGCTATGCAGTAATGCAGTCTACCACATAGGAGAGGTAGATTGTGTGGTTGCCCACATTCATGAGCTTTTCTCAATTCATGTCATTTTAGCCAAAGATGATAACAGATGTAAACCCTTAGTTCAGTTAACTTCAATGCACTTTACCTATCAAGACAAAATACAAAGTAGGGACGTATTACATAGTTATTTTCAGATGATATCTTCATGATTTTCAAAACTAACAATTTAAACAAACTCCAGTCTGTTGTGAATGAATCAAATTTAATGTTACAAGACTGGTTAGAAAAGAACAAACTTTACTTCAACATTAGCAAGACTGTTTGCATTTATTTTAATCACCAGAAGATACCAAATTCACTAAATATTTTTATGAATGACTTACACATCCAAGAAGCAAATGAAACAAGGTTTCTTGGTATTTGGATTGATTCACATCTCACTTGGAGTACTCATATTGATAAGTTAATACATAAACTCACTTGTTTGTGCTATGTATTCAGAGTCCTTAGTAATGTTGTTACTCTTGATGTCTTACGATCAGTATATTTTGGCTATATACATACTCGCATCTCTAATATCATACCATTGTGGGGTACATCACCAGAAATATCCCAGATATTTATAATTCGAAAGAAAATTATAAGAATAATGAAAAATGTACCTATTTGAACCCTTAGTAGGAGCAACTTTCTAGAATTAAAAATATTACCTGTTGCTTCTGTTTATGTTTTAGAAACAGTGTGTTTTGTCCATCAGAATGGAAGATCTTTCACAAAGAATTCTGATTTTCATCTGCACAACACCAGAATAGCAAACAATTTGCATTTAAACTCCCATCGGATTAACAAAAGCCTTAAGAGCATTGCCCATAGAGGAAATTGTTATGTAACTTACCAGATGATAAAATTACTGGATAACAAACAATTCAAAACTAAATCAAATAAACTTTTATTAATTTAATTTAAAAGGTGAGTCAATTAATAACACTAAACAACACTTACATCATCGCCATTCGCACCATGAAATACCATGGAAACCCAGTTATTGTCCGGTTGATAATGGAGGAAAGTTAACCTCCGAAACGCGTTCTGGAAAATTATAAATGTAAATGTTGTTTAGTGTAACTAATTGACTCACCTTTTAAATTAAATTGAATATAACAACACTGTTTTCAAACTTCTATGAAAGGAAGATATAAAACTTTTATTATTTTACATGCCATATACCATACAGGAATTTCTAAGCCTTGGCCTCGCATTAAATGGTAGTCTTTTAGTCTTGAGGATTCCTGTGTACAGTGAATATATTTTCTGTGTATATCATTGATGAGAAGGTTTTTATAAAATCCCTTTATTATCATGCAAATTGAGTTATGATGAATCTTATTATTAATATAATTAAATATCTGGTGATTTTCTCTTGTGTTTTGTATACTCAAAAGGTAATATGTCACAGGAAGTGAAACATACTATACTATTAAGATTGTATATATCACATTGTATTTATTCTTTTGTATATTGACGATGTCATGAATTTCATATAATTCTTATGGCTAATAAAAAATCTGAATCTGAATTATACATTCTAAGGAATAATCAAAATGCTGAAGGGTACAATTTTTATCAGTAACTGAAGAGCTGAAAAACAGATTAATTTTGCTTGAAGAACTCATGCACAGTTTTCAACATTTAATTATAAAACAGGGTAGTAATAAAATTATGAAACAAAAACCATCACAGAGCAATTTGTCTCAGTGGAGGCTGCACTGTCAGTTTAACGAAAATGTGCATTTTTGCAGTAAACTGCAAACCACAATGTGCCCACACTATACTAAACACAGCTTATTGAGATACCCCAAAAAACAACCTTGACATTTTTCTACCATTTAGGTGCAGTCTGGTTATATTTGGTGATACTCCATCTGTTAGATTGCATTAGTGTCGCCAACTGTTCATAACATACAACAATGGTAAAGCTACAGCCATAGCTGGTGTTATTGCATCTGTTATATTGCCACAGAATGTATTGCAGAGAGGCCAACCGATACAATTTTAAAACAAGATTCTGTTTAGACGCGTATTAATTAATCTGTGGACATATTGCTTGTGTTTGTGTGATTGTGTCTTGAATTCTTTTAGAGCAGTGTGTGCAGTTATAGTTACCGTTGTTATTTTTGTGTTCGCTGCACAGAAGTGCATTAAATATATATTACGATATATAGCGTTGGCAGTGACTTTTATCCAGAAGTGTTACTGCAGAACAAGATTTGCTGAATGTGAGCACATTCTTGTGTTTGGTAATGATAAAGTATTATTATTGTTTGAGAGCATATTACTTTAACCCTGTGATAACTGTGGTTAGAAATGCCTTCATTATGTATATTGGCAGGACTACTTTTTGGGGTGCTTTCGTCTGATGTTTAGTGTAATGTTGTTGTTGTTAGCTAATGCTGGATTTCTGACAATGAAGTCATTAATCCTCTTGTTCTCCAATATAAAGAGAGCAATAGCAGTAATAGTAACCGCTTTTTAGAGAGCACCATATTTTTATGTTTTGGCGGTCACATCGCTCTCTCACAACCCCCCAGAATGTCTGGAGGATCACACCTGTCTCACCGACCTGACCGGGAGAATTATCAAAACAAATTCACCAACCATATCCTCTGATTACCAATCAGAGGACATATTACATGCCATGACATGTAATAAATTTATTAAATAAATAATGTTTAGTGTAATGTGAGCCATGTTGAACCGTTGAGAACTGCCGGTAAGCCGTGTCCCCGTTACATCTGTCTCTGGCAAACTTAATTCATGTTGCCATGTGAATCAATGAAAGCTGTCACTTGTAGCAAATCCTTAATGAGCAATGCTGCAGTTATAATATTATTATACAGCCAAGAAAAACATGGGCAAAATACATCTGAGAAATTGTTTCAGCACAGGGAATATCAATAAGTTAAGCTTGTTTGAATTATAAACATACTTTGTTGGAGCTGAAGCCACAGATGTAACTCGTGTAACAGATTTTGTATCCTTTGCAACAGTGACCAAATAACTACGAAACCACTGCAGCATAATCTTCAAACCTTCAACAGCATAACAAGGCCCACGTCCATCTGGTGTGTAACAATAAACTGCCTGGAAACAATATGAAAATTTAAGGAATATAGAAATTAGATGCTTCCAGAAAGTCTAGACGAGTAAAAATATTTTACAAAACAGCTTAAGAATTTTAAAAACACAGGATATACAACTGTTGTTTTTTTAGAACACTCAGTAAAACAAAGAAATAAAATGTGAATGAACTAAAGAAAAAATACTCAAGGCATTATAGAGACTGAAAAACCAAAAGCTGCAAGAAATGGCAACTTATGTGAACTTCTCTACTGAATGTTTAACAAGCAAATTTGAGAGGTTTTATAAGCTATGAAAATGAATATCAGTCCTTGATACAAATTGAATCAAATTTAATATCTTAGAGAAAACTGAGAACATCATATCTCTAGGGAGTAGTAAATTAGCAACAGTGGAGGAAGAGCATGTCTGTGTTGTACAGAGATATAAGGCACATTGGGAATGAATTTGCCAGTACTGAAAAAGAATTGGGCAATTAGCAGCTAAGTACACTAAGACAAGAAAACAAAATAAAGAGATCAAGAATGTTTTACTTACTGTTATCATTGTGTTAATTTCATTAATTATTGGTGGCATTCAAATTAATTTGGTCCAAACTGATTTATGTGAAGCAGTAGAAAAGATTCCTAGCATTCTAGAAGAATATCTTAGTAATAAGGTGAATGCAATTTCAAGGATATCAAGCACAACTGATGAGAAATTTCAGATACTATACAAATTTAAAGCAGGATGGCAAAGCTCAAGGACAAGAATCACAAATTCAAACTGGTATTTATGGAGTTTAAGAAACGGGTGCAATTTGACATACAAGATATTTTGGAGTAAAAGCTTGAGATGAAATTAGAATGGGAAATTGTGACACCTTTCAGATAGGAAGGTAAACAGGCAAGAGAGTGACAATATTAAAGTTTATTATCATGAGTATTGCTTATGAGATCTAATGCAGAGCAAAGAAATTGAACGAAATAGCATTTTCATTAATAGAGCTGTCAATAAAAGAGAGGGAAATAAGTAAAAAGCTTATACAAGAAATAAAAAAAGCTAGAACAAATGGAAAGCTCATATGAAACATGCAACTTTGGACTGATGGAAAGGGTATATATTCAGATAAATAATAGCCGAGCTTTCACCAATAGAACTGGCAAAAGCATATGAATCAGCAATTTCCTGAAATAAAACAGGAACCAGAAGATTGTGGGGTGGTCTGGCCGTTTACATGCCCAACAAAGAGATACAAGGAGCTACAATATGCGAAAAAGTGCCACAATGTCAAGGCCATGAAGGCAAAGTGACTGTGACAGTGACAGTAACATCACCACGTAACATTTCACTGTATAGGCAGCTGTGACAAAGAGATCCAAAAGCTCATAAGTATGGAGGGTGAGGCAAAGAGGGAAGTGTCACTATAGCATTGTGTCAACAGCATGTGGAAGTATTTTAGAACTTGAGAGTACAAAACAGCAGTATACAGGAGGGCATGCATACTCCTAGCAGCACTAAGAGTCTATAGTGGGAGGGACTAAACTCAGACCAGAGAGAAACTACAGGTGTTCAGAGTCAGATGGGTTCACATTAGGGCAAAAGAGTAAATGAAGACAACATTAAATTTGTTCCAGTTTTATGAAAAGAATAGTCTGGTAATCTTAAATGGTTATTAGAAAGAAGATAAGACTGGTGAACTCACATTTGTTAATGCAAGTGGTCATAGTGCTGTGGATTTTGTTATATGTGGTTGGGAGTCATTAGCTTCAGAGATAAAAACTTTTCAAGGTGATGAAATGAAAGAGGATAACAAAAGAGAGAGGTTTAACGGGAAGTGTAATAAGCAGAAGAGGAAGGGAATGGAATAGCTTAGACTGCAAATTTGGGATCTAAAGGGTTTTACTGGCAATTCTGAACATGAAATTCATCTTACAAGTGCACAGTCAGAAAATGCAGAATGTATACTGTTTGAATGTCCAGGAACAAATGAATGGCAAAAACATGGTAAATGGCTGTAATTACACATGTAAACTGAAGTAAAGAAAAACTCTGATAACCAAATGTAAGTCCTGAATCCTGGAGAATATTTGTATAAAGAGCAGATAGTTATTGCCAATAAGGAGAGTATATCTGTGAGATTTAATTGTCTTCGTTTTGTGCAACTGCTCTGAAAAACTGTTTTTTACTGTGTATTTAGTGGATTAAAGGGCAAATGTGTATGTGATTAGTTAATTTTCCCTTATTTAAGGACAGTGGCAGAAATAATTTAGCATAGATTGATTTATTTTTAACTTGGTTGGGGATTGAACTTTTATATTAATACTTTAGTTTATGCCATCAATATGCTTCTTTGTGATGGTCATGGCTTCAGAGAGAGAAGGGTTCAACCACGTCATTACTATTACATCCAACTGAATACATTATTGCAACTTTGATCAGTTCTCACCATATTTTCACTTAGTTCTCACTGTCACTTCACTCTTTTTGTGATTTAGCAGTGTAATTGAATATGCAGTCGGCTCTTCTTCCACCCACTTCACTCACTGGGGAGTCAAACACAAGACCTCTCTGATCTTTCATGGCAGTAGTATACTCTCTGTTTGTCACAACTACCATTGCAACCTCACTAGGAGAATGCAATTGATGTTGCAGCAGTAATATACTCACTCACTCAATTACAAACACACTGGTTTATATAGCTGCTAGCATTTTCCACAGAACATTCTATAATGTTCTGGAGGTGAGGAGAAGGGAAATTTCCAGTAGATTCTGATCTGTTGAGAGCACTTCCAGATTTTATGCCAGGTGAGAACACTATTGCATCTACTTATTTCTATTTATCTCTCCAACTGTCTGGTTGGTTGGCACCAACCTACTAATAAGCTAATTCTAATTTCTGTATCACATAATTTCCTTCCCAAAGATGGTTGTCCTGAGCAGCTCTGTGATATTGTGCAAGCCAAACAAGATAGACCACCACCAACTTCCCTCAAGGTTGATGCAGATGCAAAAATCACATTGTTGATATGAGCGATTGCCTTTCCAGGAATGCTGCAACGCCAGCAACTTCCCTTTAGTCCTTGTGGGATGATAGTGTCACGTGAGGTTACCCTCCTGGAATCTGGCACTGACTGCCACAGTCATATCGTACTTTTATCCTGTTACTTGCCAGCTTCAGATGTATCCTGGCAAGGGTATGGCTTTTCACTGATGCTGTGATATTGTACCACTGCATTCCACCCTGACTGTGTAACTTAAGCCCATGGCTTACCATGCAGATGTTGCATTGTGGCACCAACTCTCCACGTCGCTTCTCAGATGTAACCAATAAAATCAGGGATGTAGCTTCTTCATGGTCTTACTGACATCCAGGTTCCCTCCAGTAGTACAGGCATGAGTTTCCTCAAGGACTTCTTTCACCTTGCTCCTTGGGAGCACTAACTGCTCCACCTTGGTTTTTCCATTTACAAACTCGTATACACATCAATACAGCATTTCTGACTACCAGGGAGTCCCACTCTGGCCCAGACCAATGGTTTTTAAGTGTGCTTAAAAACAACAGCTCCATGTCAGTATATTTACTGGCATATGAAAGAACTCCTGGGGGACAAAATTCCGGCACTCTGGCAACGCTGATGTGATCTTGGCAATTGACAGCGTTGTTAAACAACAAAATAATTTTTTTTTTTATAGGGAGTCCCACTGGCCCAGTAGCTCTTATAGCTGAGGCCTCTGGAAACAACATCTGCCCAAGCTGGTAGTGTGCCAGGTTCTGTATCCTTCAGGAATGACTATGTCTCAATCCTCCAGTTACTAATACCCTGTTTGTCCCAAACAACTGCACATGACCAGATGTAAAGCTGCAAAACTCTCTTCACGCATTGGTTGTAGTTTTTCTGATGTGGTCTTCAGGAAGGGGCATCTGCATTCAAATGACATCCTCCTGCCCCAACTCCATTATGAAGTGAAGGTACAGCAATGTGACACTCATATGGTCCTCTTTAAATTAGCTCTCCTGATCTCTAGTAGTTTGCCTTCACATGCCCAGGCTTTCTGCAACTCCAGCAAGTATTGTCTCCAGGTCCCATTTCTAATTCGGTGAAGCTATTGTTCTTGGCGCCGGTTACTGTCATTCACATCCATAACTGGGGTGGCTCCTCCAGCTGTCATCTTTGCTGCTTCAATGTACAGAGCAGCTGCCAGGGCATCACCAATGTTATGGTGTTCCGCTAGGAGAAACTACTGTTTCACTTCATGGCTGTTACCCCACTGATGAATGCATGGGCCTCTCTGGAAATTAGGACTGCTGGTAAATCTGGCAGAGACTCATGCACTAGCCACACTACCTACATTGCAAATTCTTGTATTTGTATTGTACATGACAATGCTGTACATGATAATCTATAATGTTCTTATACATTACTAAAGGCTACTATTCTTAGTCCACCATAAATTTTAACACCATGGTTATTATAATTCTAGTAAGATCTTGCCCAGTTGCTGCACTCTTGCTTTAAGTTGTGCCCAGTAAACAATGTTCTCTGTTATTCCCCTTCACCAGTTTAATCAGGCCTTCGGATGCACCCTGGAGGTGGAAAGCCAAAGACCTTTAGCTGCTTGCCCACTGTAAGTCTGGGTGGCTCAGTTGGTTGGACACTGGTCTACTTATCCCAAGGTCGCAGGTTCAAATCTGGCCTAGACTGATGGTTTTTAAGTGTGCTTAAAATCGACAGCTCCATGTCAGTAGATTTACTGACATGTAAAAGAACTCCTGCGGGACAAAATTCCGCTAGCAATTGATAGCGTCGTTAAATAACAACAACATTTTCATTTCATTTCTTCAGGGCAGCCAAGAGCTGCCAGCATCCATCCATTGTAGGTAGTAATGGACTCAAATTGCTGCTGTGACACCACTCATCACAAAGTTCAATCAAATTTTGGAGACCACCATTTTAGCTTACTAAGTCAGTCTCATGATCATGGAACCCCCCCTAATTTCTGCACAGATGTCATCTCCTCTGTAGCATTTACCATCTTCTTGTTTTCCTTCGCCAGGTACTCTAACCATTTTTCCTGCTGGTTTAGACATTCTTCTATCACATTAATCTTTCCTTCTATGTCAGCTTTGATTTCTCCTAACCCCTCAACAATGTCATCTTTCAAGTCTTTCACTGTTGCATTTATCTTAGATTTTACCGAGACATAGTTAACAATGAGTTAGGATTTCATGTTCTACATTTTGCTCTTCATTTTTCCTTAACACTGTTCATTTCCATTTCCATCCTCTCCATTCGATATTCCATTTTAATTTCCTTCCTTTCCACTCCAGAATTTATACTCTTCATTTGACTCTCCATTCTGGCTAATAATTTTTAAAGCATTTCCTCCATCTTGGCTTTTATAACCCACTGCCAGTACCAGTGTGACTTTGTTCAGTTCTCATTGTCAATTCACTAGTTTAATTCTTCCCTATCATTTCACTTTTCTTCACAGCATAATGGTGTAATGTACTAAACCAAGTCAACTTTTCTTCTGTCTGCTTCAATCTCCGGGGAATTACCACAAGACCTCAATAATCTCTCGCAGTTGCAGTATTCACTGTAAATCACAACTATCATTGTAACCACAATCAGAGAACACTTCATATTGCAACAGTAGCACCTCACCAACTCCATCATGAACATGCTAGCTTATGAAGCTGGTGGAACATTTTAAAATGTTCTGCAGGTTGGGAAATGGGAAACAAATTTCCAGAAGAAAGAAGGTTTTCTGTCAATAGCACTTTTGGTGTTTACACTGGGCAAGACAGCTAACACATCTACTAACCATTATTCTACAACTGCCCGGTCAATTGGCAGCAACCTTTTGATAGCTGGGGTCATGGCAGCTGTCACAATACAAGTACATTTTACATAACATTTGTTCAGTATCAAACTACTCTACTTACATCATTTCTTCCAATCATAAAATGACTATCTTGCACTGATTCTGCTAACACTGAACATCTTCTTGCACAGCCCATACCATCCAGGTGAATCTAAAAAATAAAATACAAATGGCTATATAAGCTTGCTTACCACTGCAATATTTTACAAAAGTGGCTAATAAATCAGTCAAGTACAACAGCCTGGAATTGTGATTCAATCTGCTACACTACTTACACACATATTTTCCACAAGAAAAATTTGCTTATGTGTTAACATATGTATGAAATAGCAAAGATAAAATGCTGCCATTTGGCCTATTGTATATGGTCCATTTTCCCACAGTATATTCTTAACCTGAAAGATTCAAGACCAGATAACTTCTGGTGTTCTAAGTGCAACTTCATAAAAGCTTTATTATCTTGGAGAGTCTTGGTATGTACAAAGGCTAGCAAGAATTTAAAAACTGAAGAAAACATTCTCTCTGTTTAACTTCAACATGTGTCTAAATTTGCTGGCACTAAAGAAGTAAATACATATGCCAAGATGGAAAAATTATGAATAAACATTTCTTTTGAATGGAGATATCCAACAAGTCACCATTGCCTACTTACACACCACATTGAGAGAAGAAATATGCAAAAGATGAAGGGGCAGGGAGATACAAAATTATAATTGTGTAACACAGAAATGATTAAGGTTTCTAGTGCTTGGTGAAAGATCCATTAATTTGGCTGTATTCGGAGATGAAAAAGAACCCTTCAAACATTCCAATGTTTGTGGCTTCTAATGATTACATTTATTACACACTCATGGAATAATTCTGATCAAATATCATTACACTGATTAAGGAAATTGAAGCTATTAACAGTGAAGCAACAAGATTCTAAAGTAAGAACAAATTAGAAACTAAAAACTTCACTTATCTTATTAATATTGCAAGTTCTTGGTGCAAAGCTGACTAAAGTTTCGAGTTGATTCCAACTCATTCTCAAAGTTGGAGTCAACTCGAAACTTTAGTCAGCTTTACACCAAGAACTTGCAATATTAATAAGATAAGTGAAGTTTTTAGTTTCTAATTTGTTCTTACTTTAGAATCATTACACTGATTCATATATTGCAACAAACATACAACTGTGTGGCCAAGAAAAGTATCATTACATATTTATAATGCAGTTATTTAACACATGTTTTAATAATTTTCACACTCAGAACTGACTGTGTAACAGCATAAAATTAATATAAAATACTACTATCTCACAAACTAAGTTAGTGATCAATGTTTCAAGCAGTAGGGATGAAACTGTAGGTCCCATGAACATGTTGGCAGTCGGTGTAGTAAAAACAATAGTGGCCATAACTGATGTGCTACTACAGCTTATTCTGCTATCACTACAAGATTATTTTATTTGCTGATTATGTGTTTATTATGGTATATGGCTGAAGGCTATACCCACATACCATATTGTCTTAAAGGCCTATATGACACAGATGGCCATATGGATAGTTATGGAATATATGAGCCACTTTATCCAGTTTACGATAATAAAAAATTGAATTTATTAACAAGAATAATAAGAATAACAAATGATCCACAATTTGCTTTTACTACAAATAAATACTGGACTACTTAGCAAGTCATCTCTACAGAATAGGTATCTCAGCCTCACCAATATGTGTTCTGTGTAACGATCCAGCAGAAATGAACGAAGACCACTTGAAGACCTGTGAAGCATTAAGATCAGAAGAAACTACAGTTCAATAGTATTGGAAAGCACGAATGCTAATGGCTTCATTGCCAGATGCAAGGCACTAGAAAACAACAACAACAAATAAATACTGTGTTCCTCTCACAAGAATGTGGCTGTAAGGAATGTGTTGACATCTAGAATTCTAGCATTATGCAAGAAAGATTACTGCAAAAGTTTCAGCATATCAATGAGGCTTAGGGTTTTTAGAAAACATACACTCTTGTACTAGCAACGCTGGAATACTAACATTGCACAATATATGTAATGTAAATGATAGATCTATTAATGACATCATCCTGAGCTGCCTTGTGGTGCTATCTTTCTTTTCCCCTCCAGGGATCATAAATCTCCATGTACGTTTTCTCATCAGAGAAATTTGGGGTTCGATCCTGGGACATGATGTGGTACTTGCGGTTGACAAAGTGGCATCTGGACAGGTTTTCCCCAGGTTCTCCAGTTTCCCCCGCCACTCATGCATCATTTGCTCCACCATCGCCTTTCCATTCACCCATTTCACCTGCATCTCATATCATTCTCTTCCTCACTCTCATACCTGGTGCTGGGCTGATCACTCGCTTCCAGATTTTCACTCTGTCAAATCCATAGGTTTGTCTACTCCCAAACAGGCATCTGATCCTTGGCGCAGGCTTGTAAGTCCTAGGTGGTGCAAGTCCTCCATATAGGGAGGGTAATCAGATAAGATAAAGATGAATATTGTACCAAATATACAATTTTTGCTCTGTGTATGATATTCATAACATTATTTACATCTCTATAGTATAGAAATCTTTTTAGTATAACTCTTGAAACGGTGGTATAAATGGGTTGACATGGAAGAAAGAGGAAAACATGATAAAGTCAACAATTATTAATATTTTTATTCAACTTCCCCATAAACTCCATTCTTAAATACTTACAAATTTATTTTTCCATCAACTTAAATTCTGTCCATGACACTGCCTGGCATTACATCAATGAAGTTGCTCTACTAAATGCATATAAGTAATTTTGAGAACATTAAACATGAAAAAGTTCAAAAACCTGTGAAATTTTAAAAAATTATACAACTAATAAAGTTAAAAATCTATAAAAATACAAAAACACAAACTGTAATATTATTTATTTTCCTATATAATTAAAATGAGAGTTTTCTCTCCATTAGTTTGATTGCTACGTTCTCTAAGATGGAGATGAGTACAGCTTCTATAAAACAGTGTGACAGTACTCCCACTCCTGAAATAAAGATGTGCATTAGCACTGATGTGTGATAAGTACAATGTGTTGTGTATGTGACTGCCTTTGAGTTCCGATAAAACTTTTAGTGCCTTGCTGCCCCATCACTCTCACCACTTCTAATTGCTCCCCTCTTGTGCATATGGAGTATCATGATGTTTTACACAACCTGTACTTCTGTTTCTTATACTTTTTTTAAGTTTCACTTTCTTCATTCATTACATGCAACAATTGATTTTATCAAGCTCCGATGCCAGCAGTCATTTCCTCTCTTTTCTGTTCTGGCTGAACAAGTATTTATTGTTAAATTATCACATACTGGCAAATATTCATAGTGTAATGCACAATAAAAGATCCAAGTTATTTCACACCACATACCAGACATGGCAGGTATCAAAGGTGCTCGCTCACGATCAAGCTTCCCCAAACCACTTATGCGAGCAAACACGTGACAACAATCAGAGCGGCAGAACCAAAAGGGGTTTTCTCAAGATGATTCAAGAAGTATCCAGTGGCCAGCTTGTTTAAAGAAGTTCCAGAAAGATCTGCCTATGTCATCGCCAGTATAAAAACTTGCAGAGCGCATGAGGGCAGGCAATTTTTCAGTCGGTCAGTGTGTCAGTGAGTGCGAGACAATCGTGAAAGATATGTTGCGTTGAGTGAAGACGTTTTAATGAGTGTTGGGTGATTGTATCTTCAGAGCTAGTGTTTGAGAGACAGGGAAAGTGAAGAGAAACAGTGAAAGGCATGAGTCAATGCTACGAGAAGGAAACAGTTGAGCTGTAATATCACAAAAGACTGTATACTGTGTTAACATCAGTAGAAGAGAACTGTGCATTTGTGCGAAAGTTTCGGAAGAAATAAATAAAAGTAATTGGAATGGGCTTTTGTCATTTTTGTCACACTGGTGCCAGAAGTGGAATGTGAACACCACTATGGAGGTGATGATGAAGGAATGATTAACCAAAATCAAGAATATGAAATCTGGAATGGAAGAAATGAAATCCAGAATGGAAGAAATGGAGACAAAATTGGAAAACAAGCTCTGTAATGGAAGAAATTGAATCCAGAATAGACAAGATAGGCAGCAAAGAACCAACAGAGAATTCCACCATAGACAAGATCGAGGCGAAAATAGAGGGTGTAAAGGAAGTGAAGACAGAAATTAATTCTGGAATGGAAAAGATGAAAGCTGAAATGACCGATATGAAGACAGAGCTATCGACAAAGACTGACGAATGACTGGCCAAGATGAAGAAAGATACGCAAGAGTTCGGTGGAAGGATGAAACACTTTGACCAACGCATCAACGCCAGAAAGACAACGGGGAATGGCTTAACACTCTGAAGGATGTTAGTGGATGGCTTAGTGCCTTGGAAGGCAGAGTCGATGGCAGCACCAAGCAAATGAACACCAGGATGGAATAAATGTTTGGCAAAAAGCTTAAGAATCGAGGATTCGATACAGCATCGGCGCATGTCAAGCCACTCAAGTACATCAACTTTTGAAGTCTTTTGCTGCAGTTCAGTGGCATCACCAGCCATAACCATTGATCTGCAGAAAAAGCCACATAGATGATGGGGACAGGCAGCTGAAATGCAGAATGTGATTCCGACATTGGCGATGTCTAGAGACATTTGGGAGGCTTTAGAAAACTGGTTCAGGAATCACTGGCTGCAGCCTATCACAGGCAGCACAAGTTGAGACTGCAACAGCCAGAAGAGATGCTGCAGGAGTTCGCCTAGGTCATTAAACAACTGGTGAACAAGGCTCTGGTGAACCTGCCGGCTGGATACATGTCCCAGGAGGCTACCTACTCCTTTGTCGAGGGAGTGCACGAAGCCAATATGTGCCAGTGTCTAATGCTAGGCGACTACAAGATCTACAAAGGGAAACAGTACTTCTCATGCGTAAATAGAAAACTACTTGACAAAGTTATTCAAGTTGATTAAAATGGTAAAATAGTTGCAACTTTCTGATGAATAGGCTGAATTATAAGTACTATTAAACCTACCTAGCCCTTGGGTTAGTATTCCCAAACTGTGAAGTACAGCATTTACGTACTTACATACCTCTTAAAGATAGATTTTTTTTAATTACTTTTCAATCCCAGATGTAAAAATGTCAAAATCAATTTTCAAATGAATGAATGAATTAATCAATCAATAAATAAATAAATAAATAAATAAATAAATAAACAAATAAATCAATAAATCAATAAACAAATAAATAAATAACAATCAATAAATAAATAAATCAACAAACAAACGAATGAACAAACAAACAAATAAATAAATGAGAGACTAATTATACAGTATTAATAATAGTGCTTTTAATATGAACTTCTATCACATATATATATATATATATATATATATACACACAACTAGTAAATGGCAGCTTTGAAATCCTGTTATCCCTTAAATGGATATTCTTAGCTATTTTAATTAAACATAAATAACAGAATATTTACTTGAATTACCTTCTAATAAGTGAAGTAACACAAAACATTACTAGCAACACGGATTGGCGATTTCCTCCAAAATTGAAGGGAAGAACTGAATGTAAGTTGTTTGAAAACTACTGTCCTTAAAGATGCATATTTTAGTGTTAAGCGTTTGCATAATGAATTTAAGACAATCTTACTTAAAAGCTAAGTAAAATACCACATGTTACACATTTGTAGCATCAGTCACTTGACATATTTTTGAATTCACAAACTTTTAAAAATTTGGCTCAATAACATTACGAAGACAGATTCTAAGACTGGATGTGAAATTGATATCCTAGAGTCTGATTCTGTGGCGAGTTTTCAGGAGCTTCATTATAGAGAAACCCTGTTCACAAAGATAGGTACTACCATACAATGTCGTTTTTGCTGTGTTGGGAATCAAATTTAGGAAACGCCTATTGCCAAGTTTCTGGTAGAATTCGATCAGTGCGTCTGAGCATGAATTGTCAAATTTCTCATGAAGGCGACACTTACATTGTACTTCTATCAGCTACAGCTGAACTGCTACATTATATTTACTTTATCTATGCCCATAATATCTTTGCATGTTGCATTTTTAATGCAAGATACTGGTTGCATATTACGTACTGAATACTACTACCGACAACTTTGCAGAGGAATTTTTTTCCCATTCGAAACATGCGAATCCAAATGACTCGTGTCTGTGCTGTCGGAAGCAGCCATTGCTCTGCCTGCATCACACAGAAAACTGCACTGAACTGGTTTCTAACGGATTGGCCCGCTATGCCCAAGGCACAGCCACTGGCTCTCTGCGTGGCATTACTACTTGGGGCACGATTGACACCATTGTTCTAAACCACTCTTGAAACGGTATGCGGAAGGTGTCTGAAATGATCCTGGATGTTTACCATTGTAACCAGATTTGAAAAAAGTGAATTAGACCAATTACTTGAATCTATTTTCCAAAAATTGGAAGTGCTTAAACGATTGAATGCGAAGAAATTCTTTTCTTTGCCCCACTTTTACTGTGGATATTTGTGATGAACCTTACTATACTTCTGAATGGAAGGAAAAAGAAAACGTCTGCTGGTTGTACCAGTCCAGTACATTTTGTAGGGATCAGCTTCTTGTGAAATTCAACATCTTCTGGGACTGTCCCATTATATAGAGCATTACCATTATTTGCTGTCCACAAGTCAACTAAAAGAAGAATTTTATCTCTTCCATGCAAATATGTCCGTAACACCTGCTCCTAGAATACTTTCAAATTCATTTTTGGTGATTTTCTAGCATATGTTTTCACATTGGAAAAATTAAATAAATTATTTTCTTATTTAACGATGCTGTCAATTGCCAGGATCACATCAGCGTCGCCGGTGTGCCGGAATTTCGTCCCGCAGGAGTTCTTTTACATGCCAGTAAATCTACTGACATGGAGATGTCGTTTTTAAGCACACTTAAAAACCATCGGCCTGGGCCAGGTTTGGACCCGCGACCTTGGGATCACTAGGCCAGTGTCTAACCAACTGAGCCACCCAGACCGACTTTTCACATTGGGCAATTCAAGTGCCACACTTGCTGGAAATTTCCCACTGGGTTCCGAGACAAGAACATGCATGTGTGGAAGAAGGGTACCATCCATTACAATAACAGGTATTATCATGTATGAATGGATGGTTGCTGCAACTGAACCCAAGGCACCATAAATTGTTTTTGCTAACCAGACAGCAAGAGTTCTCCCAGAATGCAACTCTTTAACAAATCTTGACTGATCTACATTATCTACTCTGGTGTGAAATTATTCTCTTCAACGAAACACTTTATTTATGTAACAAACTCACGAGCTTTCTTTTCTACATGAGCGGCATCAGCAAGAAATCTGCTGCCAACTTTATGTGTGATCATGCGAGAGACAATCTTATTTTTTCTCTTGAACCGTTGCAGTCCCTTTTTGGAAGCTTTGAATGTTAAGGTGTTGTTTGGAGCAATTTGTGCTTTAAAAGACGTTGACAAAATTTGTAGCTGTCTTCTTTTGATGGTTAAATGCCTCAACCACATCTTTCAACTAACAGAATGACTTTGTCACCAAACACCCTACATTCTGATGAGCACCTTGACCCATTACCTCGCTTACAAAAGAGTACACAATAGTAGCAGCATGCACTATTCTGCACTTTCAAATGCATTAACCACCCTCATGTTCAGCCACTGATGTTGAAAACTGAGTGTTTTAGAGCTATGGAGACATGTAGAAAAGATAATAGAAATAGGCCAACTTTCTCTTTTATTGCACTTTTGGTTACAAACGAACCTTGCTTGGGAGCAAGACATAACATATTGTAATCTTACCACCACAGTCCCAAATAAACACATTTTTGGGCTCCAAAGGGAAGAGAAATTCTAAGCCTATGTCAGGTTTCCTAATTAATAATTAATAAATAATAATAACAATGAGAAATAATTATTAATAACAACTACAACAGCAATAACAGCAACCACAATATCGATGATGATTTTTTTTTTTTTTTTGAATTAACATCCTCCAACATTGTGTCATATCGGACGAATGAATGAAATGAAATGGGTGAAATGATGCTTAAATGAGCCCGAGGTACATGGAGCTTTAAGTTACCCGACATTCGTCTTCTCAGGGTAGGGAAAACCTCGGGAAAAAAACCTTAACCGGATAACTTACCCTAAGCGAGATTCGAACTCGCAACCTCTTGAGCGTGTGTGAGGCAGACACGCTAACCATCACACTACCGAGGCGGGCAATGATGATGATGATGACGGTGACGGTGGCGGTGGCAGTGGCAGTGGCGGCGGTGGTGGTGGCGGTAGTGGTGGCGGTGGCGGTGGTGGTGGTGGTGGTGGTGGTGGTGGTGGTGGTGGTGGTGGTGGTGGTGGTGGTGGTGGTGGTGGTGGTGGTGGTGGTGGTGGTGGTGGTGGTGGCAGCAGTAGCGATGGCAGTGGTGGTGGTGGTGATGATGATGATGATGATGATGATGATTAATAATCAAGGCTTCACGGGTGATCAGTCATGTGAGATTTAGAAACATTGAGCTTTCGACCATTGTAGACTCCACGGCCTTCATCAGAATCAAAAGAACGACTGTGCTCCAATCTCCATATATGAGGACCTTAGAATAGCAAGGGCGTATGCGCCAAAAGCTAGTTTTGAGAAAAATGCGATTAAAGTTATACTATGCAGCACATAGTAAAATTATGCATAGAGGGATGAAAAATTGCTCAGATGTGAATCTAATGCATTAATACTATTAATCAGGAATGTAAAATGTTATTTGACAGATATTTAAGATTTCAGAAGGTTAATTTCATCAACAAAATAATTTAGATAATGTATGCTTTTATGTGCATTATAACCAAAATGTTTACGTCTAAAGTTAGCATTTTGCAAGCAATACTTTAACTAATATTGGTAAATATTTGTTCTAATGCTAACAAACAATACTTCTAAAGTGAATATAAAGAAGTTAACAAAAAGTATGGTTAGATCAGCAAAGTTTAACTGCTGTGCTGTGCCGTGAGGAACCAGAGTATGTTAGTAATGTTAAATATCGTCATCCGCCACTGCCTCTTCTTCTACTTCTGGTGCGTGCCTTTACTACATGTTTGGTTTTTAAACTTACGTGTTCTTCACTTGTATTTCTCTTCTTCTTAACCATATGCATTTTCCGTTGGTTTTTCTGCGTGCAGCGTTTTCTGGGGCGACTTACTTGGCGAGTTTGTGTCACTCATAGTGCTTAATAAAAGTAAATCACTACTCTAAATGCACTAAAGGTTTGTTCAATGGTATTGTTAGTAAACAACACAACTACTCTTGAAACATAATGCTAAACAGAAGTTAAACAGAGAGCTGCAAGCCACTAAACACAGGTTTCTTTAAAACCAGCAGACTGAACTAAAGAAATACCCCGTACATCTAGGCAAAAACTATTTACAAAACCGCAAAAATGTTTGAAAGGTTAAGGAATAACCATTTATGAGGGGTAAAGGCCTGAAAATAAACAGTACCCTCTCTTAAGTGATTTATTGCTGCATTCTCTTCAAGAGCAACTGTCACAGCGTAGCGGCTGGCAGGTTGGCTTATGCGCCTTTGCTATTCTCAAGATTCGGCTGAAGCGTGTTAGGTCTAACACCATGGTGTATTCAAATGGAGAATTCATTCATATCCAGGGCGTATCAACCATTCACACTTAACGGGCATTAAAGAGTAGGCTTCATACTATATGTTGCAAGAAAAACAAAAGATTCGTATTTTGGCGTATACGCCCTTGCTATTCTAAGCACCTCATATAACCTATTGTTAGATGGAAGGGAGTTGTGCTGCCCTGGCCAATGAGCAGGTGACGATTTGTGATTGGACCTGCTGTTTCGGGCTATGTTTGTCACCGGCTGCAGTGTTTTCTTGGGGCTCCGTACTTTGTCCAGAATCACCTTTTTTTTTTAAAGGGAGACAGAAAGAGAGTTGGAAATAAAAGAATTGGCTTATTGCGCCAGGAAGGAAGGAACGGTGATGGGAGGAAGTTGGGTTTCACGGGAGGGATTTAGGGGAGAAGTGTAGCATGTCAGGCAGGTTCCGCCAAAGCACCCTCGTTAGTCTGGGAATGTAACCGGTAGATTACCAGCATCAAGGTGAGGATTTCCGGGTGATTGACATGACCGAGACCCTGACTATCACATGCAGGGAGTTGGACGTGGGATAGGATTGGGGAGTGACGGATATTAGTCTAGGAGGATCTGGATGTTGAAGGAGGTGGCCAGTGTCTGTAGTCATTGGGTTGATTGCGTCCTCTGTACTGCGGAAATGGGTTGCTGGTCATGGGAGTTCCATTGGGAGCGTAGTCAGTAGTGCTGAAGTCTGGATAGGTCTCATTAGCCAATTTAGAGCTCTTATCTTGTATTATGGCCTCTATGGCGATGAGGTGATTCATGATTTTTGTTTGGAAGTGTGAAACTCTGTCGGTTTGATTTGATGTTGGTTTTGATGTCGAAGTTTGAGAACTGATGTTGTTGTAAAGCTCTTGTATTTTCTCCAAGATGTATTGATCGTTGAACTGAAGTTGATCATAAGTGGCTCCAAGGCGACGGTCTTCAACATCTAGTTGGGAGAGGACGTTGGTGATATGTTGAGAGAGTACTGTCTGGCACTGATGGTGATAGTCAATTGTTGTAGTCAGCCTGGAATCCAGTTGGTTAAATGCTGTGGTGTTGGCTTCAGAAAGAGTGGTGAACTCATTCTGGGCTGCGGTGATAGCTTCAGCTAGGGTAGCGAGCTGTGAATTAATGGCGTTGCTGGTTTCCATAATTATGCTGAGTTGTGCCTCGATGTTGTTGAGTCGAATTTCTTGCGTAGTTGTTGATCTAGTGGAGTCTTGTTGTGGCTGAAGTCGTTGTGGCGTCGGCTGGTTCTGTTGTCGTGGTAGATGCGTCGAAGTTGGCTGAATAGTAGTAGCTGCGTTGGGTGGGTGTGATCATCTTCCTTGGATATAGAGGACACTGTGCCTGGCCCGTGAAATGGCCATAACCATTACAGGAGGCACAGCATTGGTAGTGTCTTCTTAAGTCGTGTGAAGTGCAGTCCTTAGTTTCGCTCAGTGCACCACAGTAGTGACATCGAGGTGTAGAAGTGCAGTAGGTGGAGTTGTATCCATATCCACAGCAGCGGTGACAGGGTACATGTCGGGAAACTTGGCTGTCCTCGATGCGCAAGTGTTGCCCGAACAGGGATAAACCCGTGCTCAAGGCAGCTTTGAAATCCTGGATGTTGGCGAACACCAACCTGACGAGATTGGATGGTCCACGATATGTGATGATGCGAGTGGCCCTCAAAGTGGAGGGCCACACGTGTTGAGCTGCAGTGCGGATATACCATGTCGGCAAATCCTGTGGCACATTGTGGATAACTGTGCTGAGTCTCGTAAGAAGTGTAGGAGGCGTTGATGGCGGTGGTAGGTTGAATGAGGATCCCAAAAGATGTGGAGGGGACCCCAAGAGAGGCACTGCCATTGCCGGGAGTCCAGTGGTGGCAGATGTGTTGTTGCGGTGAGGCTTCTTTCCCTTATTCACCCTCAATCTGCGTAGCTGCGTCTACTCATCGGCAGAATCACTGTAGTTGCTGTTGTGGATGTGAATATATTATGTAATCTTAAATTACAAGAAAAAAAATACAAACAACATACTCTAAGGACAACAAACGAAACCTTCGGGTGGAGAATAAAATTAAACATGCTCATTTGAGTCACCCCTCATGCCCATCTACACCATCCAACACTTAACGATGCCAAATGGCTGACTCATTACAAAGATCACCAATAACTTTCAAACATGTCACCATTAATTGCTACCAGGGGGCACTCAGGACTTATGTTATGTTTGTCCTCCGGCACATCAGTAATGCGCTCGCTGTTACTGCCACTGGCAGTCAGCTTCCATCTTTCACCACTGAATGCGCAGGTACTTAATGCGGTACTGCAGCAATGAGGTCTCGACCTCAAGACTTCCAGTGGAGTTTTTTAGTGAGTAGGCTGCCCGGGTTCGAAGCCAGGGTAGGAGTCTTACACTCGCATGCTTGCATGCGGTTAGGGCATAAGTAGCCTTTTTCCCCACCGCCACAAAAAAAAATGTAATCTTAGTTCAATGATTTTTCTACTGTTTTTCCATTGGCGATAATGCATTAAAATCTCTTTGAATATATTTACATTTTATTTCACTCCGAGTGATAACATAATAAAAGTAAAACTTCTAACAAGTTATGAAAATAAACAAAGAGTAGGGAAACTCTTTACACACATCATTAAAATACTCAATACCTGGACAGCACTAGGTCAGCAGCTGATGATTAGAGCAACAGATTCTCGAAACATGTTCAGGTATTGTATTGGAAGTGCGTAAATGAGTCTTCCTACACCTTGTTTATTTTCATTTGAAACCCTTCACTGTCAACGACTTCTGCACTATTACTTATAATTTCTAATTAGTTATCTGCTTTAATAAGGAAAATAAAATATGGTAAAAATATAAACACCTTTTGTTCTTTGTCCTTTATAGTGATGTTGTACAAATATACATTGTTCTCTGTAGCTACAAAGAGATAGGTATACTTGGAAGTAGTACGAAATGCTAAACCAGTTACCACAGAGTTGCCATCTTTCAAAACCTTGATTTTATTAGTTCGTTCCCTTGTCACTTCACCTAAAAGAAAAAAATAAGTGTCATTAGGAGACTGTATAAACCTGTCAAATGAAAATACAACCAATTAATACTACATGCCTTTATGACAAGAATGTAGATACAAAGTTACTTATTTATCTTTAATCTTTATTTGAAGTGCATGAGTGCATATTGTTGAAGGGCCCATCTTTATTTGGAAACAAAATTAATGTACAACACAATTTGCTGTCACCCTTTCCATTATCATACAATTGTATCCTGAAGGTTATTTGTTGAAGCATGGTCAGAGCCTAGAACCTCTCAGGAAGAGATAAGAAGAAAATAACCAGCTTAATGTTTTCAACACAAAACTTGACAACGTAATATTTCAAGTGCATGATCAAAATAATTATTTTACAATTAATACAGAATTGATACTATTGTGAGATAAGTAATAAGTAATTACTATGAAATGTGAACTACGAATATGAACTCTTGTAGAACAAATTGCTGAAAGTGCTGGTATGTTCAAAAAAACCTGAATAAATTATGGCAGAATTTGAAAACAAATTATCCTTTTGCTCAACAGAATATGTTTCAAAGACATGCAATACATGTGGAAGGATTTTATGTTATCCCTTAAACCAGGCAGCCTCAACTCGATGCACTGTGACGTCATATCTTTTAGCCCGATGTCCGAGCGTGTGGAAGCGGGCGAAATGAGGGTCAACGGAGATAGAAAAACAGTGGCGGTATAACTAAGATTTGCAACATCGGAAACTTTGAACGTTTATTGAGTGTTGACTGAGTATAAAAAGAGAAATAAACATACATTTACCTAGATGCTTAATAGAGCAAATATAACATACCATTTCATAGCTTATCTGTCACTTAGGTATATTATATTTAATACTTCCAACAGTTCAATTTTGATTCAGACGTCGAGCTTTTTGTATCCTTTTCCCCGTAATTATCTTTTCAATATTTGGTGTAATTGTCTTTGTAGTACAAAGACGAAGACTGCATTTCAAGTTGCTGTCAGATAATTGGCTTCTGTGACCCGGTTTACAGTGTTTTATTAGCGAAAAGAATTGTTCACAGAGGTAAGTAGAGCCAAATATGCTTAATATGTGAGCTGCTTGTCTGTGTAGTCATGGCAATCTGGACTGAGGAAAGTTTATATAAAAATCGATCAAGTTTCTTTTATGAACAAAGGAATCCTTCATTTCCCGATCATATTGCAGGTCAATATGTTCTAATTGAAACTCTGTAGGAACGTTCTCGACGTCTACGGTGAAAGGAGTGACAAATAATGGAAAATAGGTAGATTCCATAGTTTCTAGTTCTTGGAATCGCACTCCGAATTCTCTATGTAGATCATTTAGTATGCTTGCATATTGCTCAAGCGCTGCAAATTCCAAATGTTGAGAAGCTGATGAAAGTTTTGAAAAGTGAGATGCGTTCTTGTTGAGTAATTGTTGTTCCCACAATGCAACTTTGCGTTTGAAGGCCAGTACAGAGTCAATCAGTTGAGTAATAATTTGTCCCTTGCCCTGGAGAGAACAATTAAGAACATTGAGGTGTCCTGTGAGATCTGCTAGGAATGCCAAATCACAAATCCACTTCGAATCACTAAGTTCGGGAACAGACATGCCTTTTTCTTCTAAGAACAACACTATTTCTTCCCTCAACTCATAGTACCTTTCCAGTAACGCACCCGGGCTTAACCACCTCACTTCACAATAATAAGGCAAGTCGCCAAATTCACTATTGCATTCATCGAGAAACACTTTAAACTGGCGATGACGCAGTCCTTTTGACCTAATGAGATTAGTGGTTTTCACAACAACACTCATCACATTATTCAGTTTAATATGTTTTGCACATAAATTCTCCTGGTGAATTATGCAGTGAACAGATATGATGTTTTGATTAGTACCAAGGTCCTTTATTTTGTCTCAACACAGTCTATTAGACCAAGATTACCACCGATCATAGCAGGAGCTCCATCTGTAGCTATGGATATCAGTTTATTCCATGGAAGTTGAAGTCGATTTAAAGCTACCTCAACACATCGGAAAATATCTGCACCAGTTGTAGACCCGCCATTGGTATTAAATCCAACATTTCTTCTGTGATCTGGAGATTTATATCCACACCTCTCACAAAAAGTACTAGCTGTGCTGTGTCACAAGTATCTTGGCTTTCATCTAACGCCAGAGAGTAACAAATAAATGATTTACATCTCTCCACCAACTGCTTTTCAACATTGTTGGCGATTTCTGCAATACGCCGCATAACAGTAGAGGAAGATAAACTAATGGATTCACATTCTGGTATACGTTCAGGGCAAACTTCATCGGCCATCATACGTAGACAAATTTTAGCAAATTCGCCATCTTTAAATGGTTTAAGTTGCTTAGCGATTACGAGTGATATTTTATAGCTAAGACGTACAGTCGATTCACTTATTTTATGGTCCGTATCATTGTCAGTAGCCATAGTGTCTTTGAGTTTCTCTATCATCATGTCACGTTCTACTCCATTATAGCCGTCGTATTCACTGCTATGAGCAGCGTAATGTCGCTGTAGGTTATACTTTTCAATTGTTTGAACAATCTTGCCACACACTTAACATTTCACTGCACCCCCTAGGTCTATAAACAGGTACTGTTGTTCCCAAACAGAGGAAAAAGTATATGGGGAAGATGGGCGAGGATTAGATGAGGTAGCCACACTTAGAGATGTTGCCATTTCTGTACTTCATGAACCGCCACTGCACACTACTTACGTACATCCGTTGCTGGTGCACTCAGATAAACAACTGTAACACAATGCCCGCTTGCACGCACAGATATGCTGACTTTGCCCGCTGCCCGTATTTACGTGAGTTGAGGCTGCCTGCCTTAAACAAAAGAAAGACATTGTTGTTGTTGTAGTGTTTAACGCCCGCTTTTACTACTACGGCACCGCAGGCGGTAGAAAGACATTGATGAACACAATGTAAAAGGGAGGATGGGAGCGAATGAATGAGTTGAACGAGTAAAAATAACAAAAGCAAATAAATATAGATTATTATACCCGGCGCCAAATAAGAAGGGGATTCACAGTTACTCATCACGTGATGGAAGGGTCTAAATGAACAGGAGGGGATGGATGCGTCATTGCGATCATCATAGCAACGAAAAGAGGAACCAATTAGAGCTAAGACGTTTCCAAAGCAACGCTAAACCAGTGTTGTCAATATTAAGCACATGATTAGCATGTGACTGACCTGCAATCCAGCAGTAACAAACTGTGTGTCTTATCTTCTGATTTCCCTACAATATATACAATGCCTCCCTCCAGCTTCAGCTTGCAATGTTTGCATCATAGATTACCTGTGTACTGACAAGTTCTTTTGCACCATTCTATTTATGTGGTTATTTGCCTTGTATTTACGTCTATCTGAGTCTGTGTATCTGTGTGTATGTTGTGAGCATTTACAACTGCCTTATTCTTTTAATGAATAATTACGCCCAAAAATATTGGCAAAGACAGTGTAGGCAAAGGAAAAATTTTATGTACTTGGGAAGCTAATAAAATTATGTTTCGTAAGGTACATATCCCAATGAAAGGGTTATGCAGTCGATTGTATTGCTGAAGAACATGGTTGCAAAATTGTTTGGTTTCTCTCTTTCCTAGTGTAATCCAATTTAATTAATTTGGGCCGAAGTAAATGGTTATGTTGTGCGAACAAAGATGTCACTGTGTCATCTGTAATAAAACTATATCAATAAAAAGCTGAAAACTGAAATAGTGATTACTGATACAAAGTGCAACATGGGAAAATGCAGTCTTAGAAGCAAGGGTAGAACAGTGTCATTTTCACAGGTAATTTCAACAACAACAACAACAATGATGATATGAGCGATTCCAATATCAGCGGCATTTTCCCATTACAATATTTCACAGTTTCTTTTGTTAACATAAATCTTTATAGTGATATATACTAGCATGTGCCATCCTTTGCATATAGATTCACTATTTTACTATTGTCTTTGAATACAAACATAAATAATACACGCTCTACATTCCAAACATCTTCTTACACATACTGCTAAGACGCTCTCCACGTGGTCACGATAAGCAGCAACATCGCCTCTCTTTCACCATGAACTGTCAATACCTTTCTCGTTTGGCACCAATAATAATGTATTTTTATATGAAGTAATGTCGAGTAATGCATTTATCTAAGTGAAAACACAATTTGAACGTTTTATCTGTATTTAGTAATCTTTTTCAAAAATGAATTTAATGCTTTTCAGCTGCGCAGTCACTAATAAATTGCAGATCTCCACTGACATTTAAATTCATTGTGTTTTATTGGTCATATATATGTTTATAAACATAAATAAATACAGTAAAATAAATTATAAAATGAATAAAATGACTACCACTTTCCCTAAACACAATTTAATTTGGATAAACAAACATACAAACACATGACTTTGAGAGCTTTACACAGAATTGCTTTGAATAACGCTTGTTGGCCATTTCAGAATACTCTCGTGAAACTACATAGTATCCTGAACATATTTTACTAACTTGCCAATGTCCTAAATATTTTTAAAGTTTATAGGGACTTCGTCCTTGTATGCCTTTTCAGAGGGCATAGTAGGATGCTGCATCAAGCAGCATTCCCAAAAAGAAAGTATGTTTGACAGGTGAGTCTATGTAAAAGGATGCGTCAACCTCTCCAATCTTGTTACTGTGGTATTTGAATTGCTTGAACTTTAAGGGGAAAAACACCTGCTTCTCATTTCTTGAGAGTCCTTCACTTTCTCTGGACATTAAACTCTTCTTAAAGAAAGATGGCCACCATTTATGAAAATTAATAAATTTCATCAAATTCTGCAACATGAATTTCCATATTTTTTCTGCTATTTGCTATTATTTCAACATATTCTTCTGGAGCATAAACTCTACTACAACTTTTAATTTTCTTTCTGTTACATAAGAGGTATGAATGAAACATGAGGGTAATTCATTCTTATCTGCCAGCTGCAGTTGCTTCCATGCACATTCTCACCATTGTGTGGTGTCGGTTTTGTCCAGTACATCCATCTGAAAACAAGCTGAGATGTTTAATGGTGTTTGGAATATAATTTTTAATGTACAAGGGGTGTATCAAAAGTAATTTGCACTATTTTTTTAAAAAATAACAAAACATTTAAATATTTTGAAAAGAGTATATTTTGAAAGCTACATTCAGTACCTATTTTTCCATATAATTTTCTTGAAGCTCAATACATTTTTGATACAGTGGTAACAGTTTTTTTAAACCAATGTCAAACCACTCTCCTGCCAAACTGGATAGCCATCTTTCCACTTCTTGCTACAGTTCCTCGCCATTTACAAAGCACCTTCGCTCAAGATGTTGCTGCAGCCCCAGAAAAAGATGGTAATCATTCGGTGCAAGGTCAGGTGAATAAGGTGGATGACCGAAAACATCCCATCGAAACTACTCAAACAGGGTTCGAGTTTCACAAACAGCGTGCAGGCGAGCGTTATTGTGGAACAGAAAAACTTTTGCTCAACTTCCCCTCCTTTTGTTTTGTATGGCTCTTCTAAGTTTCTTAGCACCTCACAATAACGAGCAGCTGTCATCATGGTCCCACTGGGCAGGTAATCGATTAACAATGCTCCCTGCAACAACTTTTGCCTTTTTTGGTGTTGCCTCATCCTTTCGTTTCCACACCATACTCTGTCTTTCGGATTCGGGTGTCCAGTGATGGATCCATGTTTCATCCCCGGTCACTATTCTGTCGAATGAACCATCTCCCTCATCTTCAAAGAATTGCAAAAACTGCAATGTGGTATCAACTCTGCTCCTTGTGTTGTTCTGAAAGCACGCAAGGAACCCATCTTGCATACACTTTTGATACACAAATCTTCAGAAATAATCCTATGAAATGATGCGTGGCTTATTTTCATATAAGGAGGAAGTACAAACAAAACTGCATCAAGTGTAAGGTGTAGACCGGTGTTCACGACTTCTTGAACCTCGTCAACAATATCCGGAGCGCGGGAAGTGGAGGGTCGGCCGCTTTGTTGCTCATTGTGTAAGGTTGTTCTCCTTTCAATGAACAATTGGTGCCAACGAGAAACTATTTGCCTTGACATTACATCTTTTCCATAAACACTGCACAACTCGTGATGAATTTCAGTCGCACATTTATTTTTTCCCCGTCAAAAAAAGGATTACAGTGCAGACTTCACAATCAGTGGTAGGAATGAGTGGAGTCTCCATTGTTACTGCCATTTTAATGTCCAAGCAATAAACTTAGGTGCCTAAGAATTTTACAGTGCTGCTACTACACTCATACCTATATTCCCTGGGACTTTCAGACTTTTCCCACCTACCGCGCAGATTTAAAAAGAATAGTGCAACTTACGAGGTGCCCCTCGTAATAATATAAAAAAGTGCACACTTCATTTGCACCTTTTCTTGCATTACCATCACAATAAAGATACATAACAGAGCTGTTATCTTTTAAATTGAGTACTAAATACACTTACCCACAGTTGCTGCATATACAAAGATTTCTTACACAGAAATTTCTGGCAAGGGCAAATTCTGCATGTGGTCAAAGGCAATAGTGTCCATTTCTTCACTTTGTAGACAGTCAGACTTGACCTTCTTCAGGGAGTTATACAATTTTCGACTTCTTTGAAGATGAATGTCCAAGTCTGATTTGGCTGCAAATTTCGAAGCTTCACAGAGATGAGGACTTTTTAATTTGGCATGAAGTTCCTCACAAAGAGAACAGGCATCTATTTGTGGTCTGCCAAACTTATAATCATAGTTGTCCTGAAAATAGTGCCTGTAGAAGTTATATTTTAGGGTTGTGTCTGGATAAGTACCACAGTACAACTCATACATTTTTTTTAAACGCAACCAAGAATGTAAGTACTGAATTTCTTTTCCAGCATAATGAGAGGACTTCGAAGGAAAAGATTGGATGTGTCTATCTATAGCTTGAAGGATGGTCTCAGGAATTTTATTTCCTTTCGGATTTTTCCGTTTATCTTTTGGCAATTCTCAACTTATTAATGTGTGAGTTACAAAGAAAATTCACTTCATACCAATGGAGTGAAAACTCCAAAATGCTTTTTGACATATCTGCACTCTGAGACCCACATATTACAAAATACCGAAAATTGGAAGAACACTTATTTGGTTCATCCCCGTTTGATTTCTGGGGTCTGTGCTGCTTGACATCACATGTCTCAATAAAGCCGTTAAGTGCAAATCTTCGAGTATCCTTGTTTGGAAGATCATGAAATTTTGCTGGGATATCAATTTTGTCATTGTTAGTGATTCTCTGGAAACAGGCTTTGCGGCACCTACAACCAGAATGATTTTGATACATTTTGCATATTTAAGCATGTTCTCATATAGACATTAAAAAATAATAGATGCACTTTACATCTTGGACTCGAAAAAAGTATACTAGAAATAAGACACATTTCCATTACTGTAGTAGTAAACATTTGTACTGACCTGCAATCTTCTCCTGTTTTCTTTTCTCCAATTTGTTTGCCACTATAGCTGGTATAAGCCAGATCTTTAGTTATGGCATGCTTTGTTATATTTTTCTTGCAGTAGAATCATTTCTTTTTCTCTTACCCGGCATATGAAACACTGATTTTAACATGGCACTCAAATAACTAATGCACAGCAAACCATGCAACAAGAATGCGTGGGAATAACTTACCAGCATAGCCAACATACAGTTGCAGCACACATAGGGCTGAAAGGTAGTAAGTCAATGACTTAATGCTTTTCTCCTCTGTTCACATTATACACAGCAGTTCACCATACAAGAGGAAAGCTGACTGTTTGATGCACCTTGACTAGTTCAGAATATGCAATAAAAAAACTGTACATTATGACTTAATGCCTTTCAGCTCTGACTGATTCAATTGTGTTACATTACGGGAATTCAAATTAAATTTATTCATCCTTTCTACCTGGCACGAGATACTGGACACACTAACACAAAATTGAAACAGAAAGAACATGTAGTAAAGTAAAATGGTTATTTGTGAACCATAATTACACAGGGAAACAATAAATGATACACGCAAGAATTGATGAATAACTTACTAAGCCTTGTACAGAATTAAAACATTTTTAAACTAAAAGTTTGCGAGGAACATCTCAAAAGTCTTATCTCTAGCTTATTTATATACAATGAAAATTTATTATGTATTTCTATATTGTTATACTCGTAGCTTAAGGAATGCTCATTCAGTGTTGCACTACGCCTAATTACTGACAAATTTGAGCTTCCTCTTGTATCATGCCTGATGTGGCAAATCAACTAATTAATAAGATACCTATGTGCAAGATTAAAGTTTTTTTTGTAGTGTTTAATGCCTGCTTTTACTATATGTGGCGCCACAAGTGCTGCATATAGTATGATACATAGAATGAGATGGAGCACAGATGGAATGAGACGGCAGGGGAAACTGGAGGAAACCTGCCCCAGCACCACTTTGTCCATCACAAATCCCATATGTGGTCACCTGGGATTGACCTGGGCCACTTGTTGAGAGGCAAATGGTATAGCACTCGACCACAGCACAGCCTTAGCAAGATTTAAGAATGTTGTTGTTGTTAGCTAATGCTGGATTTCTGACAATGAAGTCATTAATCCTCTTGCTCTCCAATATTTTTCACTGATGGATGGGGCACTAGAAGTAGCTGGGCATATTTGAAGGTGGTCTCGATCCATTTCCTCTTGCAGATCACATAGAGGACAGAGTGGTGAAGAATATATCCCAATTCTGTTTAAATGTTTTGCCAGACAATCATGTCCTGTAATCAACCTGAAGGTTGCAACTGCTGTTTTTGGGGGATACTCAGGAATTACTGTTTGAATGTTTGGTAGTTCCCATCTTTTATTTTTTGATTTTTCATAGTAATATTTTGCAATAATTTTTTTGAATTCAGAGTTGACTAATCTTTTAGCTGCATAAAATGGTAGATTAACTATAGATTTTTGTACACCACTGGTACCCTATTTTGCAAGAAAATCAGCTTTCTCATTACCACTCAGTCCACAGTGAGCTGGTATCCACTGGAAGACTAGGTGTTTTTGAAGTGCTGTTAGATGGCTAAGCATTTTCCAACATTCTATAATTGTTTGGTTTTTTGGTGACAACTTGGAAGTAATTGCTATAATTGCTGCCCTGGAATCTGAGAGAATAACTGCTTGCTGAAAATGTGAAATTCTGGACAAAAGATTTTGTAGGGCCATTCAAATTGCTTCAATTTCTCCATCAAAGTTAGTAGTTCCATAACTTAAAAGATTTGTAATAGGAAAAGAGGTGACATGTGACTCCAGCACCTGCTCCATCTTGGTTTGATATCAATGATCCATCAGTATAAATATGGAGCCATTCATGTTCTGGAAATCTAGTATGGATTTTCTCTAATGCCAATAATTTTAGAACACTAGTTGGAGTATCACTTTTTTTAACTTCTTCTGTCAGGTGTAAATAATATGTGATGTCTAATGTATGTGTCGGATTTACTTTAGATATAAAGTTTTCCTTTGAATTAGGAAGGTGTACATTCTTTCTGATGTCTTGAATTTTGGAAAGAAAGCTCTCCTGAGTCTTTAGTGTATGTGTAAAATTTCTCTTGTGCCATGTATTGAATGGGAGTCTGATCAACTTTTCGTGTTGAATAAGAGCCGCTTTTTCTATTTCATATTCAATGGGGTATTGGTTGGTTAGTATTTCCATAGCTACTATTGGTGTGGTTTTGGTAGCACCTGTAATTAATCTCAGACTTTGGTTTTGAAAGATTTGAATTTTTTTTGTGTTTGCTGTTACAAGAACTTCACTGCAGTAAGTAAATAATGGCTTTATATATACATTGTATGTTGTGTTAAGAGTTGCTCTGGAACATCCCCACTTCATTCCTGTTAGACGTTTTAACAGTGAAAGGCACCTCTGCTCTTTGTATTACATTTTCTATTTGTTTGGTCCATGTAAGTTTGGTATCAAATGTAACTCCTAAATACTTTGCTTCCTTTGTTTCTGGTAATTGTTGACCCTCAAAATTTAGTTTTATTTTTAGTGGTTTTTTTCTTAGTGAAAAGATTTGGTAGTTTGATTTTGTTGTATTAACAGTCATTAAATTTTCTTTGGCCCACCTTTGTAAGTTGGTTAAGGATTGTTGCATGGTTTTTTCTAGTTCTGTACTTTTGCTTTTTGGTTTTGAAGTCCACATTACTAAGTCATCAGCAAATAGTGCACACTTCACACCTGATTCTTGTATTTGTTGTGGCAGATCGTTAATAAATATCTGGTGCTGTTTTTATTGAAGTGGTGTTTCAATTTAGAGCGATGTGGCTCTTATTTTCCTCAGGGCATGGTAACGGATGGAATGAATAATCACATGATGTTTCTTCACCACAATGTATTATTTTATTAACACTTTTTCTCTATTTTACATTTAAATAAATCCTCTTAGCACCGTTTTAGATTATTTAAGTCTTTCCACTTTTTCAAAATGTGGAAGAAAAGCTTGATGAAAGTCTGGTAAAAGTTCTACACACGCTACCAAAATATGTCTTTTCACCTTGAGCACGTAGACGCTAGTCCCGATTCTTTTAGTTGCGATTCTTTCATTCCGACTGCCACGTGTACATCCGCACATGTGTTCATCAAATAGTTCCCGCATTGTTAGGGAAGCAATCCTTAGCCATTTTCCCTTCGCTTTCAATATTGAACACATATAATTCTTTTATTTATACATATATATTAAAATTAAATATGGAAATATTTATGACGTCTTTAAACAAACCTAATTGTTCGCAACAATGAACATTAGTAACACGTTTTCGTCATTTAACCAGCTCATACCAACATCAAAAAACAAATTACACTCTTAACAAATATTCCCATAAACAATTTTCTTTTGGGGTCTTCTAATATTCTGCCTCACATGCCCCTTGTTTTGTTTTTCAAGTTGTCACCTATATTTACAATCTTGAAACACAATACAACACTTCTCCCTATTCCTCTGATACAATCACTTTGTACAATACTTTTTTTTCTTTACAGTCTTCTTCGCTGTATGTTTTTGTCTTTTGTTTTGGCATGACACAGCATGTCTTTATAAATTTCACATATTTAGTTACTGCACAATACATATTCAGTTATTATACAACACATATTCAGTTACTACACAATACATATTCAGTTATTATACAACACATATTCAGTTATTATACAACACATATTCAGTTATTATACAACACATATTCAGTTATTATACAACACATATTCAGTTATTATGCATTTGACATTGACACAAATATAATTTAAGTGTATCATGGTTTATTTTGTGGCTTTTGACTTATGTTCCTTGTTATGAGGAGAGAAAGACAAGATACAAATCCTGAGCTAATGATTATGATCATATTTATGGCAATTTTATTCAGTTCTTTGCCTTGTAAGCTTATTATGTATAGGCAGGTCGTTGAGTCCATTCTTAAACTCTGATGTTACTAATAATACCATTGTAATTGGGTTCTTATTCACTATTGTTTAGTTCGACATTTCTTCAAGCTTAGCATTGGCTATATCCATCTTAATTCATGGGCATTGCTTTTCTGACCATGGCTTTTCTTACTTCACTAATTGTCACTTCTTTATCTCTTATCTCTATAAGAGAAAACTTCTATACTTATAATTATTCTGCAATTATATTATTTTTCTTCTCAATTCACCCTTGACACCCTTGTGTCAAAAATATTTTCTCTTTGACATCACAATTGATTCCTTTTTATCTTTGTCCCTGACATCCTTATGTCAAAAACACATTTTTTTTTCGTCGTTATAATTCGCTTCTTTAATGACAATCAGTGTCCTCATCTGTCTTTGTTGACAATGCTCTTGGTGGTCAATATAGCCAATGACTATGTTGATTTTCTTTCTTGTTGTATTTTCCAATCTGTACATCATCTTCTATAAGAAACCCATTAAAAACTATTATTTTTCATTATCTCTACTGTTCCTGCCTTACATGTTTGTTGGCAAAGACTATTTGGTCCTTTCTTTGTATGGTTTTAATTTGTTTTTACGGTATCTTCCTACCAACTTGCCATTTGTATTCTGTAGCTCATATGTATGGTCACCCAGCTGTTTTGTTATGACCAGCGGTCCAGTGTACAGTAGTTCCATCTTTCCAGATCTTTTCTCAGATGCCTTGGATGCTTTGTGGCTTCTTAAGAGCACCTTTTCTCCAATTTGTGGGGACCATTTCCTGATAAATCTTTTTACCTTGTTTCTCCCTTTTTCTGCCTTTTGCTGTAACCTTCTGAATGCCAATTGACATTTTTCCTTCTCTGTCAATTCCCTTTGAGCAGCCATCGTAGTGTCAATGTCAATTGTCAATCTCTTGGGTTTTGTGTTGGTAATCAATTCAATTGGGACGAATTTAGTTGTGGTAATTTCCCTGAGTGTTGTTGGTGGTTGTTGTTTCTGTATTCTGTGCAGCATCGGTCCTATTCAGCACATTTTCATTCTGTTCCTGTTGTCTTATGTTGTCGGTATTCCATTGGTTTCTGCCCCTTTGTTGTGAACCCCTATTGTATGACGACCTTTGGCTGTTTAACCTCTTGAGCGATGGCCATTTAAACGTCTTCGAGCCGAGAACTGCTAGCATTTAAATTGTTAAATGCGCTTCGTATATACACAGCTGTATTTTGTGTAAATATTAAGTTATTTTAATGAAACAAAAACTGGTATAAAACTCGTTATTTGCAGTATAAATGTACGTCATCAGCAAAGTTGAGTTGTATTTACAAAACATTGAAATGGCACAATTTTGTTTCACTGTGGTGAAAAGTCAACTTTGTTCTGTCGAACGCATCTAATATAAGTTTTCGGAAAGAAAGAGTAAAGAAGCACCCATTGTATGTGTGGCTTATGCGTCAGCATACTGTGTAATAAAGCGCTACTGCATGCGTGGTCTCTTGAGTCATCAGAATAGATCAACATTACAACTTTTGCTTACGCGAGTTTCGTAACTTTGTAGAGTCCGTGTCTTTCTTTGTTGAAATATATACGTATTCTTTCCTGCTTGTAGCTGAAGGGAGAAGTGGTATAAAAAGGTGTTTTTGCACCAACTGGATATAACCATATACAATTGTTTGGTGCTTTGGACAGCTCTCTAAACCCACACAGGACAATGACCGACCTTGACTTCCGACTATAAATAGCTCGCAGCCTAATTGAACAATACCACGTTGGGGGTTGAAAATCCAAAACCCCTGCACCCCTCAGACTTCAAGGAAAACATTATCCTAAAAGGATACCACCAACAGCAAAGAAGTCCCGCCCATCTCCAAAGTGTTTCGTGTGCCGCAAGAAGGAAATTCGCGAATGTGGAGACGTACGTACCCTTGTGTGTTTATCCCTGTTTTGAGGTAAATCACTGCAGAACGAACATATTAAGGTAAGCCAATAAAGTATATATAGACCTTACTAAAATGTTTCGTAAAGGGAAAATTATAATAAGTTGAGTTGGATAAGGGAAAAATAAGGGTTAAATGCTTAAACGCACAGGGCGCCAATATCGCTCATCCGCCATTTTAAATGGATGTGATTTCACGTCGATATCCCTCAAGAGGTTAAGTATTCCCTACAGAATCGTATGTGACTCACTTGATGGGTACGGTCTCCTGGTCTCCCCCGATCATATCTATGCGCTCGGTATCTCGATTCACCCCTTGGTATTGTCGTGGTACCGCTGTCTCGTGTTCTCCATCCTTTCGCCATGATTGTGTGGTTGTGGGAAATGGTGTGCCCCTCTCCCCCTGTCATGGGTGCTCCTAGTATTTCTATCTTCTCTCTCATTCTGGTTGTTCGTAGTCGCGCTCCTGTTTAAGATAGGTGAGTTTGGGTGACCGTTTCTATATCTATGTTCATTAGGCTGACCATTTTGCATTTCGAAGGCTGTCAGTAATTCTATCATGTCTGCAAAATCTACTGGCCCCACAACAATTAACCCTGTTCTCACTGTGTCTGGGAAATGTCTTGTTATGCTGGTAATTAACTCTGCTTCCGACAGGTTAGGGTCTAATAGCTTTCCTTTGTTGGCTACTTTCATAAAATAATCGACTAGCGATAACCCTTTGGTTGGATCATATCTACCTGTCGCTAGCTCTACCCTAGTTTGGTTTTGCTTAGCTGGGCCCCAATACCTTGATAGGAATAGATTTCTGAATGAGCTATATGATTCATTCAAGTTAACATTTAGTGTTAACCTAAGCCATTCTAATGCTTTGTTTTTTAAGCTTTTCTTGACTATCATCATCCTAAGCTCATTTGGTATCCTTTTCACTTTAAAATACTCTTCCATCTCTTTAACAAAGAGTTTTGGATCGTCTCCCTTCTCCTCGTAAAATGTAGGTGGTGTGATTTCATGTAGTATGCTGTTGGTGTAGCATGTGTTGCGTGTTGTGTCATTGTTTAATTGTGAATCTCTTTCTCTGTATGGTGAGTCAACATTTTGTACATCATTCAAATAACTCTCATCTTGTACATTACATACATCTATATCATTTTGCCTTTGTAGTGCATTCACAACATCATTTACATTAGCCAAACTTTCTTTTCCTTTTTTCATTTCTTCACAAATTAATTTTAAATCATTCTTTATTTCTAAGTGACTTTGTTTCATATCATTCATAGCATCTTGTTGCGACTGCACCACATCAGCCATAGTCTTAATTTTAGGAATTACAATTTGTTCTACAGTTTCATTAATAATTCCTTTCTTTACTACCTCAATTTCTTTCCATAATTCCTCAGTTATTTCTGCTTTTACATTTGTAATCTTACAGTCTACACTTGCATTACATTCTATTATTTCATCTCTACATCTACCAATTTCTTCTTCTAATACAATCTTATTTTCTCTCATTTCCGACTCAATTTTTCCCATCCTATCTCCTATGATTTCTATCCTAGCTTCTAAAGCTTCCTTTGTCTCATTTATGTTTTTATGTACTAATTTCAAATTAGTTTCCATTACTTTCATATTTTCTTTACACTCCTGTCTTCCTAATTCTATTTTCTTTCCCAAATCTAGCTCTAATTCTTTCCTATTAAGTTCTATTTTCTGTTCTAAGTTCTGTCTTCCTAATTCCATTTTCTGTTCTAAGTCCTTTCTCACTTCCTCCATTTTCTGACCTATCTCTTCCTTATTCTGTTCTAGTTTCTGGCCTATACTCTGACCTAAACTTTGTTCTATGTCCTGTTTTAATTCTACCTTATTTTGTTCCATTTTCTGACCTAATTCCTTCATATTCTGTTCTAGTCTTTCAAACATGATCATCATTAACCTTTGGTCTTTTCCTATTGTTACCTCTTCTTCACTTACTGTTTCTATCTGATATCTAGGCCTATCTGCCCCTTCCCCTACTCCTGTTACTAGATCTCTCTCTTTTTGCGACATTTTAGTTTCTTTATTCAGTTCACTTTGGCTTAAAAGTCCTATTATTTTGCTGCTTCGCAGTAACATAAAAATAAAATGAATATGAAAATAAAAATTTTTGGTCCTACTGTTTTCTCGTTGATTTACCCACTTACGTGCGTCTCTTGGGCGGTTGGCTTCGCTAGACGATCTCAGATCTTTTCCCGCGTTGTAGATTTCAAACGATGGTCTAATGGCGTCTTCTTCCTTTTTGGCGCGAAGATTTGGCGTCACTTGGTATTTTGCGTAAGTTCATTTCCCGTAGATTTTCATTCCATCCAAAATTCGTGCCCCACGCTTGGGTAAGCCATTTGGTGCTGTTTTTATTGAAGTGGTGCTTCAATTTAGAGCGATGTAGCTCTTATTTTCCTCAGGGAGTGGTAACGGATGGAATGAATAATCACACGATGTTTCTTCACCACAATGTATTATTTTATTAACACTTTTTCTCTATTTTACATTTAAATAAATCCTCTTAGCACCATTTTAGATTATTTAAAAAGTGGAACAAAAGCTTGATGAAAGTCTGGTAAACGTTCTACACACGCTACCAAAATACATCTTTTCACCTTGAGCACATAGGCGCTAGTCCCGATTCTTTTAGTTGCGAGTCTATCATTCCGACTGCCACGTGTACATCCGCACATGCGTTCATCAAATAGTTCCCGCATTGTTAGGGAAGCAATCCTTAGCCATTTTCCCTTCGCTTTCAATATTGAACACATATAATTCTTTTATTTATACATATATATTAAAATTAAATATGGAAATATTTATGACGTCTTTAAACAAACCTAATTGTTCGCAACAATGAACATTAGTAACACATTTTCGTCATTTAACCAACTCATACCAACATCAAAAAACAAATTACACTCTTAACAAATATTCACATAAACGATTTTCTTTTGGGGTCTTCTAATATTCTGCCTCATACATTAAAAAGTGTTGTGCTGAGCACTGCGCCTTGTGGTAAGCCACAGTGTACTTGTTTGTACTTAGATATATTTCTTCCATATCTGGTTGCAATAAAGCGTTCTGTTAGGAAATGACATAGCCATGAAAACATTGGACCTTGTATCCCTATTTTTTTTACTTTCTTTAGTAGTTTTGTTCTGCATATACAATCATATGCACTTTGGAAATCAATAAAAACTGATAAATTATCTTCTTTTCTATTGAAGGAGTCTTTAATTTCTTGACTGAGAAGTAAGGCTTGTTCATTTGTAGAGTGGAACTCTCTGAATCCAGCTTGACATGGGGATATTAAATTTTGTGATTCTAGAAACCAATTTAACCTGTTTGACACCATTCTTTCCATCAATTTTGCTATTATGCTAGTAAGAGCTATTGGTCTATATTTTTTATTTCTGATGCTGTTTTGTCTTTCTTCAAAAGTGGGACAATTATTGCTTTTCGCCATTCAGCAGGTACAGTGGTTTTCCAGGATAGATTGTAGAGATTCAGTAGTTGTTGTTTTGCTGTTTTTCCAAGGTTTTTTATGAACTCTGGATGTATGTGATCTGGTCCAGGAGACTTTTTGTTTTTAAGATTATTTATTGCAATGTTCAGTTCTTGCATATTAAAATTTTGAAAAAAGATATTGCACTGAGTGTTAGGATCACATTCTCTTTCTTGTTTCAAATCTTTCTTAAATTCTTTACGTTCCTTTTTATTATTTCTTGTTACTTTACGTGAATTAGTATATTTATTGAATGTTCGGCTATGGTTGCCTCATTTGTTAATATTTTATTGTTGTGTATGATAAGTGTGCTGTTCTTTTCTTTCTGTCCTTGACATTTTTTATGAACTTATGGGCTTTGTTACCATCTGTCCTATAATCCATTTTTTCTAAGAAATTATTAAACTGATTCCTTTTAGCAGTATTAATTTCTTTTTTTAGTGAGGCACATTTCTTTCGCCATATTTGTGAATCCAATGTTTTTTGTTTGTTCAGCTGTATTTCTAGCTATATCTCTTTGCTTTTTCAGTTCTTCTAACTGGGGGTTCCAAAAGGGTTTGAAATTTTTAATTCTTCCACGAGGAATATGTTTTTTTGCGGTTTCTAGGATGACTTTACAGAAATTTTTGTTCATATGATCTGGTTGGTCATGCAGCTGTGAGTTTGTTTGTTCTTTAAATTTGTGTTCTAATTCAGTTTTATATTTGTTCCAATCTGCTTTTTTGAAGTTCCAATACAGATTCGTAAGACCTTGACTGTTATTTGTATTCTCTAGTTTTATATCAGCAATTACTGCTCTATGACCAGAACTTGGATCTTCTATAACTTGTTTTTTAATTTTTGAAACAATATCTGTTGTAGCTAACAAGAGGTCTGGGTTACTGCTTGCTCCAGAGTAATGTATGAAGGTTGTGGGATCTTCTTTACTATAAATCAGTTAGATTTAAGAATGTAAGCATTGTAGATATGGGTAAAATGGGTAGAGGTCATTTTTCTTTCTTGGAAGCTTGAAAACAGTGTTGTAATAACAACTTTAAACCGAAAAGGTGATTCAACTAACAACACTACACAGTTCTTTGAACCACCACCAGAGGAGACCTTAGAGGAAACATCACCATCCACACCAGGGAGAACCAGTCGATGTCCAGTTGATAATAGAGGAAAGTCAACCTCCGAAACATGTTCCGGTAAATTATAGGTAAGTGTTGTGTAGTATTATTAATCGACTCACCTTTTTGGTTTAAAGAGAACTTTTACTAGGCCAGGAATGTATTTACATGCACCAGGAAAAAATGTTCTGGTAATGAAAATTATTAAGGCAATTAAAATATCTAAGAAGCAAAAGACAGTCACATTAATAACACTTAACAACACTTTTTTAAATTTCCCAGAACATGCTTCAGAGGCTAGTTTCCTCCATTATCAACCAGTCATTCACTCACCAATAGTGTTATTAATCGACTTCTTTTTTAATTTAATGCAATTCCAAAAATAAAAACATTTGACTTCAACTTAAGTGTTCAATAAAACTAACTGAAGACACTGTAAGTAATAACTAAATACAGTGTAGTAAGGTTAGATATATACCAAATTATAAAGTTTGTAATCAAAGCATAGGCTTAGGGGATCATTTCACTCTTTCTACTACTTTCTATGTTTACTCTTGATGGAGTAATGCTGTCTGCATCTGTGACATTCTACAAGTCACATGTGCCCTATGGGTAGTACCAAATGGACAACTGATATGGCATGATGCTTGCCATAGGAATTAGTTCTGGAGGCAAATTAAAGGGATAGGAAGGACCTGCCAGGACTCTATTGAGAAGCAAGAGGACTAATGATGTAAACCAAGCTCCAGCCATTTGAAAACGACCCATAAAATCATAGGGAAGCCATAATTTTAAGTTCCTTAACATATGCTCTGCAACTCGCATAGATTCGATGACTATTCTTTTTATAACCTCTTTTGTAGTTTCAACAACTTCTCTGACTTATGTGAACTGCCCCAGAGAATAACGTAATTTAAAACAGTGTGAAAATAAGCAAAATAAGGTGCTTGAAATATACCCATATCTGCTGGCCTTTTAATGTTCTTTATATAACAACATTAACTTAATTTTTTACTCAGATTTTCTGTGTGTACAGTCAAATTCCAATTTTGATTTCTTCAAACACTAGTGGCATATATTGTGGGCTATCAAAGCTATTACCAAAGCCCATATCTAAAGTAAATTAAAAATTAATAAATAATATTAATAATAATTGTAAATCTAGTCAGTCTCCCTCATGAAGAATTAGCGCGTAGGATGGAATGTCTCGTTCTCTACCATTGAACAGAGGGGAGAGTAGGGCTTTGGATGCTTACTGCAGCAGCCTGCTCTATGATGCAGGAAGAGAGAGATGAGGTGGCAGAATGCAGGAATAAACATGCCAAGGCTTCGGAATCCTGTGTCACTATACTCACTAGAGCGTCTGAAATGTGCTGTGTGAACACGACTGGCTGCATAGCAGTAGCACGTGGAGTTAAAAGCAAGAAAGAATGAATTTTTAATTGTGCGTTTGTTACAGTCCTCAACAGCTTTATTAGTATTCTTTATTTCATATTTTATGCAGCTAAAAGAATAGTCAACTCTGAATTCAAAAAAATTCTTGCAAAATATTACTATGAAAAATCAAAAAATAAAAGAAGGGAACTACCAGACATTCAAACAGTAATTCCTCAGTATTCTCAAAAAAAAGGCAGTAGTAACCTCCAGGTTGATTACGGGACGTGATTGTCTGGCAAAACATTTGAACAGAATTGGGATATATTCTTCACCATTCTGTTCTCTGTGTGATCTGCAAGAGGAAATGGATCAAAACCACCTTCAAATATGCCCGGCCACTTCTAGTGCCCCATCCATCAATGAAAAATATTGGAGAGCAAGAGGATTAATGACTTCATTTTCAATAATCCAGCATTAGCTAACAAAATTTCAAATTAAAAGTTATATAGCTGAAGATTGCAACTTATTATCTTTCCATGTAGTGTAGTACAAATTATAATGTATACTGTATTCATACTACATTTTATTCATTTTTGGCCTATCTAGTAAGATAATGCTAGTAAATGCCATGTATATTTAAGCTAAATGAAGCTAAATATGGGAATGAAGGAGAAATAAAGTTTAAAGAAATAAATACAACCATATAAGCATAAAAATATAGTGCGGGCCTAGCGAAAGGTTAATCAAGAACCCTTTACTGTCCAGATCTGGTAGGCATAGTGATAGCCTGTCACAGTCCCAGCATACGCCACTGTCAGACATTTAAAAATGCTATATCTGGTACATGTGCGATTTTACTGTTATTCAAATGAATATTAGAAAATAAATTCTTTTACTTGCTTCATACCAAAATCCTAATGGTACTGTTTTATCCCCTCATATAACGGATGTTAAACAGAGAAAGAATGCTTTGTCATTAATTGTATTAAAGCAGCTTAACATAAAAGTAAATGAACTGCTATGGTGGAAAGTATTTCTTCTTCATTCAGAGGCATGCCAAAAGAAAAATCTTATTTTGGCATGTTAGTACTAAGTTAAACTATATTTTTTCTTTCATTCAAAATTATATGGTTGCCTTCAGAAAAGATTAGGGTTAAGGTTAAAATTTGGGGAGGCAGAAAATTACCCTAAGCTCTGTGACCACCACTGATCTATTGTGCTTCCCATTCAAATTAGTATCCAAGGATACCTGCGTTCTTCACAGGTTCTGCTTCTTTTGAAGTCCTTAATTATGGACTTTGAGTGCCAGTGTCTCTTAGTCGAGTCCCAGTACTCTTTGTGTTTTTTTACTGTCCATTTGCAGATGACCTCATGGACATAACCATAGAACAGTCCAAGTCGTGGTTCAGGATCTGCAAATTGATTTCCTGATCTTTCTTTTGCCAAAACATCTGCCTTTTCATTGCCATGAATTCCCTGGTGCCCTGGCATACACATAAGTGTAACCGAATTGTGTTCAGCTAGCCTAGTCAGGGATTCACAACATTCCAAGACCAGTTTTGAGCCCTAAAGGCTCCTTGGGTGTAAGAAAACACAGTAATACACCTTTTAAGGCAGTTTTTACTAAACTTTCCCATGTACTAAACAATATGGCAAACACTTCTTCTTGAAAAACAGTAGCGTGCTGCCCAAGGTTGACTTGAATCACACTTCCACAGCCGTATACGCCTGCTCCAGTTCCCTGATTGGTTTTGGATCAATCAGTGAACCATATACGTAGGTTCACAGATCCTATTACCAATCTCTTGGTGCCATTCACTGCATTCAGGATATTTTACAGTGAACTTGGGTTTATCCAATCTAATAGGTATGATTTTATCTGATCCCATGTCTGACATGCCATCAATATGAATGCCCCTTGAAAAATTTAGATGGCCATAGCACTTCATATCTAAATTCTTTGTGCCATTAGATTTGAGTCTACAGAGGCCACTTCTGGCCTCAGCCTCAATCAAAAGGTGAAGAGGTGGCAAGTTTAATAATACCTTCATTGTAGATATAGGAATTATCCAAAAAGCTCCTGTAATTCCAACGCAGGCCATTCTCTGTAGCTTAAAAAGCTGGGTCCTGCATAACTTTAAATTAACCCTAGGACACCAAATAATGACAGCAGAGGAAATAATGTGTTTTACCATTGTGGTATAAATCCAATATATTGCTTTAGGTTTTAGTCCCCAGGTCTTGCCAAACATGCTTCTGCAAGTCCAGAAGATTCTGTAGGCTTTATTGATACAAGTATCAACCTTTTTCTTCCAAGTTAATCCCTTGTCTAAAGTAAGACCAAGGTATTTGTCTTTTGATAATTGTATTTTCATCCCCTTCAGACCTGGTTGTTTTAACTCCCCCAGATCACGAAGTCTTGTGAACGGTATAATTTTCATTTTATTGGGATTGATGAACAACCCACATTCATCACACCATCTTGGAGTTCCTGCCAGGCAGCCTTCAGGTACTCAGCACACATTCCACTGTGGGATAGCCATCACCTTCAGGCATGAAATTCTTCACCCACCTACAAGGAAACTGCAGAGTTGCCAAACTTTTATTTTTCAAAAGCATTTTTCTACAAATCAATTAAAGCCAGAAGAAAGGTGTTCACAAACTGTTTCAATGCACTGTCAAGATCTCCCTGTTGTTTCAAGAAAATATTCTTGTATACCCCTTACACCCACCACAATTTTCCAGAGGCTGTGCCATTATTTTCATCTTAAAAATGAACACATGTCAAATTTTAAAGTTAATATGGTAGTAAACTGTGCACTTCTCTGTTTTTATATTCTTATTTCATACAAACTGTAACTGCATCGCACCTCATGATATGCTGTCAAAGCATTAGAATTTATAAACAGAGAAACGTATAATTATTTATTTGTGCTAAAAAACTTACTGCTGGTGTTTTTAAACACACAAGTCATGTGTGGGCAATGTTTGAGAGGTAGAACCGTCACTGAAAAATTCAATGCCACAGCCAAATTTGAACCACAGACCTTCCACTTCACGCACGGCTGCTCTAACTACTGAGCTACTGTAACAACTTGCCAGTATGACATTGAATTCTCCAACCGATTCTTATTTTTCCTGGTAGACCACAAAGGGAATCTCCAGCTTGTGTGTTCAAAAACACCAGCAGTAAGTTTGTTGGCATAAATAAATAAATGAATCAATGAGTGAGTGAGTGAGTGAGTGAGTGAGTGAGTGAGTGAGTGAGTGAGTGAGTGAGTGAGTGAGTGAGTGAGTGAGTGAGTGAGTGAGTGAGTGAGTGAGTGAGTGAGTGAGTGAGTGAGTGAGTGAGTGAGTGAGTGAGTGAGTGAGTGAGTGAGTGAGTGAGTGAGTGAGTGAGTGAGTGAGTGAGTGAGTGAGTGAGTGAGTGAGTGAGTGAGTGAGTGAATTAATCAATGAATCAATGAATAAATGAATAAATAAATAAATAAATAAATAAATAAATAAATAAATAAATAAATAAATAAATAAATAAATAAATAAATAAATAAATAAATAAATAAATAAATAAATAAATAATTAACATCTAAAGGTTATTTAATCCCGGGACATAAGGTACTTAGGATTGTAAGTCGCCCTTGGAGTATTTATCTTTGATGTGAGATTCCCTTTGTGGTTTACTAGGAAAAATACAAATGGGTTGAAGAATTCAATGTCATACTGGCAAGTTGCCACAGTAGCTCAATGGTTAGAGCAATCATGTGTAAAGTGGAAGGTCTGGGTTCAAAACCCGCTGTGGCATTGAGTTTTTCAGTTTTGATTCTATCTCTCCAACAAATACATGTTTCTGATGTATAAACAGAAAGAACTAGAACTGTGTTGGAAACATAACATGCAAATTCTAAGGATCCAAAGTGAATGTACACTTTCATTTCTTAACACAATGTTAATTTAACTTTTTTAAGGATACCTCTGTATAGCATTATGGACCCATCCACAAATCCTACCGCCATGTAATTTAGATTGTCATGTATACATAAGGCAGTGGCTCCAACTGGTTTATGACCTGGTATAGCTCTGGACATTCGAATACACTGTGGATGTCCATGTTTGTCCAGTTTATCCAAATTCCACACCTTTATCACAGGATTTAGCCCTGGTTCATCCTCCTGAAATAGCAAATATTGCATATCTATAGTAATAATTAAAGTAACACTAAAACTATTTTTACATTACATTGTTACCTTTTTCTATACAAAGATTTGCTAAACATGTAGTTAATATTCACAAACATCAAATCCACATACCATATTTGATATTTGAGTGAATAATAAAAAGGATTAAAAACATAAGGTTTAATTATTCAGTACGTGGATTTTAACACTGTTAAGTTCTAGATATCAACTGCTGTTTTACACTGTATTTAAAAATAAGAAATTTGTATGCAGAAGCATTTAACTGCATTAATAAGCAGAACTTGTCATATTAACATTTGTAAGAATGTCTGAAATCTTTTGAGAGAATGTACACTGAAATCAAGAAATCTGACATGATTTCCTCTCCAATACTCTTGGAAATAGTGTGACCTTGGATATGGCGAGCAACTGTGTGTGTGTATGATCATAAACAATGATGGTGGTAAAACACTAAAGAAAGGAGTTGAGAGCCTTTTCTGATTCTCGCTGAGTCATATTGCATGTGTGCACGGAGGGTTCTCAAAAGGTCATGTGATGTCCACTCCAGTATAAATAGGACCACAGACAGCAGCAAGAAGAGTTTTTGAGTTCGACAGAGACCAACATGAGTCGGGAGTGTGTAAAGAAGCATCAAGTGACTACTTCATCATAGTTAAGAAATAGGAGATAGAGTTATCAGAAGAACAATTGTGATAGCAGAAAGGACTACAAATTGTGTTAACGGGAAGAAAATTTTGCATTTGTAGTAAAATTAAGAGGGCAATAAAGTTATAGAAAAGTAACCGGACTCTGGACTTTGCAATTTTGTTACACTGGTGTTAGGAAATGGGATTCGTCAAATTGCCATTTCGTTACATTGTCATCAGAGGTTGCAGCGTAAGAACCACGATGAAGGCAATGCTGGAAAAATTATTAGCACAAATGGAAGACATGAAGATGGAAACAAAAGAAATGAAATCTGGAATGGAGAAGATGGAGACAACAATAGAATCCAAACTGAAGAACGTGAATACTGCCATAGACAAAATGGGAACAAAGTAACAACAGTGAATTCAGCAGTAGAGAAGATAGAGGCAAAAATGGAGGGTGTGAAGGAAGGAATAAAGACGGATGAATTCCGGAATGGCGAAGATGAAGACTGAGCTATTGGTGAAGATTGATGAGCAACTAACCGGGATGAAGAAGGGCGCCGAAGAACTCAGCAGGACATTGAAACATCCTGACCAATGTATTTACGCCCCGGAAGATGTCGGTGAATGGCTTAGTGCCCTGGAAGATAGAGTCGATGGCAGCACCAAGGAACTCAACACCAGGGTGGAACAAATGATTGGCAAAAAGCTTAAGAATCTAAAGCTTGAGACGCCCGGATGCGATACAACATCCACATGTCTCAAGCCGCCTAAATATGAGAGAACATCAACTTTTGAAGTCTTCCGCGGGCAGTTCACCACAGTTACCATAACAGATGATCAGCAAGAGAAGAAGCAGCTCAACTGATAGCTAGTCTCCAGGGGCGGGCAGCTGAGGTGCTGAATGCGACACTGACGCCGGCAACATCCAGAGACATTTGGAAAGCCTTAAAGAACAGGTTCGGGAACCACCATCAGGCCACAGTGTATCGCAGCCAGCTCAAGTCAAGGCTGCAACAGCCAGGGGAGATGCAGCAAGAGTTCACACTGTCCATTGGACAACTGGTGAACAAGGTTTTGATGAACTACCTGGCCGGATACATGTCGCAGGAAGATGCCTACTCCTTCATCGATGGAGTGCGCAACGCTGAGATACATAAGCACCTGATGCTAGGCGACTACAAGACCATTCACGATGCGCTGACAGCTGCACTGAGGATGGAGGCAGCCAAGGGAACAGCCACCCAGACCTCGAAAACTAGGAGCATTCGATATGATGGGAATGGTGGAATCACCCAAGGACGATGACACATCTTTCAATGGTGTGTGGTGAGGGTGTAGCCAGCGAGGACTTCTGACAAGGGACTGTCCACACCTGCACGATGAGCAAGCGGGAAAACGAATGAGTACTGGCATGACGAGGGGGCATGTTGGGGTCATCATTGCCACTCCCTCAGGTGATGCTGCGCACCTTGTGCAGGAAAATGGAAGACAGCCTCATCGCAGTTGGGTGGATACAGGGGAAGCAGTACCAGATACTAGTGGATACGGGTGCAGACATGACCGTGACCTGACCTGATGTAGCACAGGGCTTGCCATTGAGGAAACCAGAGCGGCCCTACCAGATAGTGATGGCATCAGGCGACACTTTGTCAATGGAGGAGGCCTGGCTGGAGTTGACTTTGGTGCAGAGCGCTGAAAGTGTGTGGGTGTTCATCACGAGGATGGCTGAGTAAGTGATACTGGGACTGGACACCCTCAGGAGCCATGACATGATGGTCGACGCCAGTAGGAAAGTCTTGCAACTCAGCCTAGATGAGGTGACGCTTCAGAGTCCGAACAAGCAGCCAAGGATGTGCACAGTAACTGTTGTGGAGAATGTGGTAGTGCCTGCAAGAAGTGAGGTAGCTGTCCAGGCACGCCTGCAAGGGAGGCTGTCAAGGAACTGGTGCTGCAGCAGAAGACACCCTTAAACGGAGAATACGTTGCCAGGGCATTGTTGCCTCGTTGGCAGGAAGTGCCTGTGAGGCTGCTGAATGCTTCAGACCATTTGGAATATACAAGCTGGTACTAAGCTGGAAAATTGCGAGCCAGCTGTGAGTGTGACATTGTGCAATGGAACTGTTGGGCCAGCCCCATCGCAGGACCTCGGGCCTCAGCTGAAAGACTTGCTGAGGGTAGCCAGCCATCTGACCAGAGAGCAACTTGAAGTCCAATATCTACTTGGACGCTATCAGGCAGTCTTCAGCCAAGGAAACAGCGATTAAGGTCTCACCAACAGAGCTCCATCACACCGACAGTGGAGACACCTGACCTATCCGGCAACCCTTTGGCAAAGCAGGCAGAGATACGCAGGATATTCTGCAAGAGATGAGATCAGGGGGGATCATTGAAGAGTCTGACAGCCCTTGGTGTTCCCCTGTAGCACCGGTGCAGAAGAAGAACAGCGAACTTTGTTTCTGTGTGGATTACTGGAAGCTGAATGCTGTCATCCGAAAGGACTGCTTTCCCTTACCCTGGATTGATGAAACTCTGGATACTTTTGCTGGTGCCCAGTGCTTCTCAATTTTGGACTTGAAATCGGGATACTGGCAGGTAGTTCAGAGTTATGCCTTTTGGCCTTTGTAACGCACCAGCAACCTTCCAGTGCCTCATGGAGTTGCTGATGAGGGGCCTGACTTACAACACCTGCCTGCTATATCTGAATCACATCATCATGATTGGCAGCACCTTTGCAGATCATCTGGAAATCCTGAGCTAGGTGCTGCGGAGATTACAGGCCGCCAACCTGAAGCTGAACGCAAAAAAGTACCAGCTGTTCAGCAAGGAGGTTCACTACTTAGGGCACATTGTTTCACCTTCAGGGGTGCCAAGGCTCAGGCTGTGAGAGGCTGGCCTCACATGAATGATAAGATAGCAGCTGTGTAGTTTTCTGGATCTCTGCAGCTACTACTGCCGATTTGTCAGAGACTTCTCCAACACTGCGAAGCCCCTCACTCGTCTAACAGAAGAACAGCAGACTTACATGTGGATGAAAGAGGACAAGGGCACATTCCAGGCACTGAAGTCAGCACTTTGCAGTGCTCCTGTTTTAGGTTTTCCCCAAGCGGACTGCAATTTCATTGTGGAAACAGATGCTAGTGACAGCAGAATTGGAGACGTGCCATCCCAGGTCCAAAGCAGATAGGAATGGGCAATACCTTACTACAGCAAGAAGCTCTCCAAGGCCGAGAAGAACTGGTATGTTACCCAGCGTGAGCTCCTGGCAGTGGTAAAGTCACTGGAACATTTCCATAAGTACTTGTACAGTTGGCCATTCCATCTGACGACCGACTATTCCACCCTCACTTGGCTTCAAGAACCTAGAGTGACAGACAGCCCGTTGTGTCCAAAGGCTCCAGGAGTACAACTAAACCTCAGAACACAGGAAGGGGAGGAGCCACTCCAATGCAGATGCTTTGTCAAGGAGACCTTGCCCGGAGGAATGTGGTCACTGCAACAGGGTGAAAGAGAGGGAGCGTCACACAGCTGTCTGCATGATTTCAGTGGTGCTTGCAGGCCTGAGGAAGGAGCAGCTGGCAGGCACCCATTTAGGACCCTTCTTCCGAGAAGTGGAGGCAGGAACCCAGGCGAGCTGGGAGAACGTTGTCCACAGGAGTAGCAAGTATAAGTCCTACTAGGCACAATGGGACTCGCTGAAGAGCAAGGATGGTGTGTTGTACCATATCTGGGAGTCACTGGACAGAAAAATGCAGAGAGAGCAGCTGATACTTCCTCAGAGTAAGGTTATGGGAGTCCTTGAAGAGGTGCATTCGGGTTCATCCAGTGAGCATCTTGGGCCCAACCACACAATTGACAAGCTACGACAGGGATACTATTGGTTGAGGCTACAGGCGGATGCTGATAGGTAGTGCCACTTATGTGTGTGCAGCGAGTCACAGCATGCAGATCAGGAGCCAGGATCACATGCAGCAGTATAATGTGGGAGCACCATTTGAGCACATCACCATTGATGTAGCTGGACTATTCCCTATCTCCAACCGGGAAAATAAATATCTGTTGGTGATCTGGACTATTTCATTAAGTGACCAGAGGTATATGCCGTCCCAAACCAGGAGGCCAAGACCTTCGCAGACTGCCTTGAAGAAAAACTGTTCTGCTGCTTTGGAGTGCCGGTGGAATTACACATCGATCAGGGCAGAAACTTGAGTCTCACATGATGAGAGAAATACTAGAGCAACTCAGAGTGCATAGTGGATCGCCTTCATGATGCACACAAGACAGCCCATCAGCACATCCAGCTAGAGTGACCAGATGAAGACCTGGTACAATTGGCAAGCCAACAGCCTAGGGTTCCAGCAGGGAGATTTGGTGTGGCTGTACTGACCGACCCAGAACAAGGGGCACTGCCCCAAGCTGCAACAACCACAGCACGGACCATACCGCATAGTGAAGAGGATCAACAACAGTCTACCATATCCAGAGGCTGCCCTGAGGGAAGATGCTGATGGTACATTCGGATAATGTGGCAAATTACAACGGTGCTGGTCAGGATGACGAGCGTTGAGGAGGGAGTAGTGTGACTTTGGATATGGCGAGTGACTGTGTGTACGTGACCATAAACAATGATGGCGGTAAAATGCAAAAGAAAGGAGTTGAGGGCCTTCTCCAATTCTTGCTGAGTCATATTGCACGAGTGCACAGAGGATTCTCGGAAGGCACATTACGTCGGCTCCAGTATGAATAGGACCACAGGCAACAGCAAGAAGAGTTTTTGAGTTTGACAGAGACAGACACGAGTTGGGCATGTATAAAGAAACATCTAGTGACTACTTCATCATAGTTAAGAGATAGGAGATACAGAAAACTTATCAGAACAATTTTGGCAGCAGAAAGGTCTGTAAATTGTATTAACGAGAAGAAAATTGTGCATTTGTAGTAAAATTTAGAGGCAATAAAGTGATAGAAGAGTAACCAGACTTTGGATTTTGCTGTTTCATTACAATAATTTTAATTGCAGACTTAGTTATCATTTACACTCACTAGTCTGAGGTAACACATTAGCAAAGTGTCCAACAGGGCTCGTAGGACACCAAAAACAGGAAAAAGCACGCAAAAAATTTAATTTGCACTATGTGTCCAGTGCTTTCCTGATTCAATATTAGTATCAGTATTTATTTCTACTCCATGTGGGATTTTGGGGCTCAAACTGACAAGAGACACAATACTGCATTTTCAATGGTATGTTCTCATGTGCCATAAAATATGCTTATTTAGCAACTTCTATATTAGAATGGCAAAAAGAAGAAAGGAAAAAGAAACAGAAATTAAAATAGATTCAGATCTAATTGCTTATACAAAGAAAAGTGGGTACACGAAATCTCGGCAATATGAATCAATATCTCATTAAGGTACATTTGCTTCAAAGAATAAAGTTCAAAAGAAAGAAGACTACAGCATAAACTATTCACTTTCTTCTAACCACTAATTTTGGATTTATTATATACGCTGACTGTACCAAAACATCTTCAGAACATGTGCAGAAGTGACTGAGAGGGGAGTGGAATGTTGTTCAGCTGGTAAAGGGGTGGAACCTGTTGCTCTCAAGATCCTGGTTTCTCTATAGGAAAAATTTCTTCTCTGTTCAAGGTAGTGAGGGGACAGTTTTGCTGAGAGATGGTTGGTTTTCATTTGAATTATACATATTGAAATTATATATAGTCAATGATGAAAGCAAGGAAAAAATGTGCATCAAATAAGAGGATTACAAAGAATCTTGATGCTAAATCTTTACTAAAATGGAGACATGATGAAATGGTATGTCTTCATATGAAAGGAGATTACAACAAACAGCCTTGAAGTTGATCTACAAAGTAGCAAAAAATGGGAAAAAAAGAAGAAACAAATGGTGATGGATATAAATTCCAACAGTTTGAACTTCACAAATAATAACCATGATAGGCAAGTAGGGTTGGCTTCAAATGTTTTCCTGCTCCCATGCTCCTTGCTCCAGGGGGAACCCAGGATGACTTGTCTATTGGTTACACCAGGTGGTCTCAAAGGACGAGTTGCCAGCGAATACCTTTCTACAAGGGTTCAGGGCATGAAGTGTTTGTAAGTTCAAAGAGAATATCACTCCAATATTTCTCTTACACTTGTTCATAAGAAAGGAATCTCAGTGTAAACAACACAACATTAACATTATAAATCCAGAACGAACTCGCAGCGAGGAGAGAAACTAAATATTCAGCATTAGAGGCATCATATCACTCTATAATGAAATTAAATTTAAAACGATTAAATAGTTTTAATTTGCCATGTTTTTTCTAAGCTATTCATGGGAACACACACAAGCGCACTGTAAAATTTGCAAGTTGGTTTTATTCAGCAAACATGAAATCGTGTATTTGTTCTGAAATTTCACTCGAAGTTTAAAACATTGAATGGCTGTTTGTCAGAAATAGTAGGAAAACAGAACTTCAAAGGTAAATGAAAGTTTAGCACAACACAATAGAACTACTGCAAATCACAAAAGAGCATGTTTCAAAACACTATGAGGCATCAACCACTATAGGTTACAACATAGCTTCTCCCCCTCAGCTTTTTGCCCCTTTAAACCTGAACTGGTTTATCTATTATTGTCATCATCAATGATACCATCGTCGCCACCATCATTATCATTATCCTTGTCACCATCATTATCATTAATAATTATTATCCTCGTCACCATCATTGTCATCATTAATAATTATCATCATCGTCGTCATCATCATCATTATTATTATTACTATTATTACTAGGGCTCGGAAGTTCATGCCCTAAAAAACACTGAAATATGCATGCAAATATGCTCTTAAAATATCTTCCTTTCATAGAAGTTTGAAAACAGTGTTGCTGTAATTAATTTAATTTAAAAGGTGAGTTAATTAATAACACTGAACAATACTTACAACATATTCTTCCGGGACGCGTTTCGAAGGTTAACTTTCCTCCATTATCAACCGGACAATAACTGGGTTTCCATGGTGTTTCATGGTGCAGATGGTGATGCTTCTCTGGTGTTTCTTCTGGTTCATTGAACCACCACCAGAAGAAACATCACCATCAGCACCATGAAACACCATGGAAACCCAGTTATTGTCCGGTTGATAATGGAGGAAAGTTAACCTTCGAAACGTGTCCCGGAAAAATATGTGGTAAGTGTTGTTCAGTGTTATTAATTAACTCACCTTTTAAATTAAATGCTCTTAAAAACTTGAAAATATGCCAAGAAATATGCACTATTTAATTAAAACAATTAATGTCCCTTTGCAGCAGACAAGACGAGTTAGTATAAATGACAAATATAGTTACCTTTTTCCTTAGAGGTTGAAGCAGAAGTGGTTCCGCTGCTAGTATTAACTACTACATTGCAATTCACAACCAACTCTTTGAACAAATTTTCAACTGTAAAACATCGTCTGTTGTCTTGCAAAACAATTTTGGAACGTGAAAACCTACTCTCTACGTCACAAGATGTTATCGGGGCATATTTAAATGATGTTAACTGCTTCACAGAGACAGTCAAGTCTCTTGGGGTGACAGATGATTTTCTTTTGAGGATGTCTCAAATATCGCACATCTGTTTATAACCAGAAGTTTTTGAAATTGCATAATTCACTTTCTCTTTCACTTTTTGTCCTATGCTACCAGGAACGGAACTTAGATCACATATTGTTTTTACAGAGACAGTAAGTGATTCATGCAAAGGAGATCCTATAGCTTCCAATGCCATTATGGCTGTTGGTAAGAAAGAAAAATGGGCAGATATGAAACTAAGATCCTCTTTTAAACCAGCACATGACAGAATATTTTGCACAGTTTCTACTGATGAAGCATCTTTCGAGTCTAATGAATTAACAACCTCTTCGACTATCTCTATGTGCTCAGCATAATATAAAACTGCATCGACTCATGTTCCCCATCGAGTTAACACTGGTGCAGGAGGAAGTCGGATATTAGATGCTGTTGATCTAAACAACTTAACTCTTTTAGGAGATTTAACAAAAATTCTCTTTCTACTGGACACAAATCTATCTACCAATGGGAAATAATCCCGTATTGTCTCAGAAATCTGATGAACAGTGTGTGCCAAACAAGTTATATGAATTAAGTTAGGAAAAATACCTTTCAGAGTTTGTCCTGATTTTACCATATAAGGACCTGCATCAGTAAGAAATAAAAGTAACCGATCGTATTTGATTCCACATGGCCATGGTAATTTGAAAGAGCCCATCACAAACTGGGCCACAGATTGTCAGTGGCCAACAATTCGCACACATTAAGAAGATAAGGTGTAGATTTTTGTTCATTATTTAAAGCACCCATGATTATATTAGCAATAGAATGGCGCTCAGAATCAGGGATTTCATCAACAGACAACCACACAAACTGATCCACTACTCATTTTGTATATTTGACAATACGTTATTGTAACAATGTCCTACGTAAGTCTTACACAGTGTACTTTCTTCAGGCACATGTTGTCGAGTGTACTTGGCAAGAAAGTTTTTAAATGTCAGATTACTAATGTTGTTGTTAGCTAATGCTGGATTTCTGACAATGAAGTCATTAATCCTCTTGCTCTCCAATATTTTTCACTGATGGATGGGGCACTAGAAGTGGCCGGGCATATTTGAAGGTGGTCTCGATCCATTTCCTCTTGCAGATCACATAGAGGACAGAGTGGTGAAGAATATATCCCAATTCTGTTTAAATGTTTTGCCAGACAATCATGTCCTGTAATCAACCTGAAGGTTGCAACTGCTGTTTTTCAAGGATACTCAGGAATTACTGTTTGAATGTTTGGTAGTTCCCATCTTTTATTCTTTGATTTTTCATAGTAATATTTTGCAACAATTTTTTTGAATTCAGAGTTGACTAATCTTTTAGCTGCATAAAATGGTAGATTAACTATAGATTTTTGTACACCTCTGGTACCCTTTTTTGCAAGAAAATAAGCTTTCTCATTACTCCACAGTGAGCCGGTATCCATTGGAAGACTAGGTGTTTTTGAAGTGCTGTTAGATGGCTAAGCATCTTCCAACATTCTATAATAGTTTTGTTTTTTCGTGACAACTTGGAAGTAATTGCCATAATTGCTGCCCTGGAATCTGAGAGAGTAACTGCTTGCTGAAAATGTGAAATTCTGTACAAAAGATTTTGTAGGGCCATTCGAATTGCTTCAATTTCTCCATCGAAGTTAGTAGTTCCATAACTTAAAGATTTGTAATAGGAAAAGAGGTGACATGTGACTCTTTATTTTGCTGTTTAACGACGCTGTCAATTGCCAGGATCACATCAGCGTCGCCGGTGTGCCGGAATTTTGTCCCGCAGGAGCTCCTTTACATGCCAGTAAATCTACTGACATGGAGCTGTCGTTTTTAAGCACACTTAAAAACCATCGGTCTGGGCCGGATTTGAACCCGCGACCTTGAGATCAGTAGGGCAGCGACTAACCAACTGAGCTACCCATACCAGGTGACTCCAGCACCTGCTCCATCTTGGTTTGATACCAATGATCCATCAGTATAAATATGGAGCCACTCATGTTCTGGAAATCTAGTATGTTGTTGTTAGCTAATGCTGGATTTCTGACAATGAAGTCATTAATCCTCTTGCTCTCCAATATTTTTCACTGATGGATGGGGCACTAGAAGTGGCTGGGCATATTTGAAGGTGGTCTCGGTCCATTTCCTCTTGCAGATCACATAGAGGACAGAGTGGTGAAGAATATATCCCAATTCTGTTTAAATGTTTTGCCAGACAATCATGTCCTGTAATCAACCTGAAGGTTGCAACTGCTGTTTTTCGAGGATACTCAGGAATCACTGTTTGAATGTTTGGTAGTTCCCATCTTTTATTTTTTGATTTTTCATAGTAATATTTTGCAATAATTTTTTTGAATTCAGAGTTGACTAATCTTTTAGCTGCATAAAATGGTAGATTAACTATAGATTTTTGTACACTGCTGGTACCCTTTTTTGCAAGAAAATCAGCTTTCTCATTACCACTCAGTCCACAGTGAGCCGGTATCCATTGGAAGACTAGGTGTTTTTGAAGTGCTGTTAGATGGCTAAGCATCTTCCAACATTCTATAATAGTTTGGTTTTTTGGTGACAACTTGGAAGTAATTGCTATAATTGCTGCCCTGGAATCTGAGAGAATAACTGCTTGCTGAAAATGTGAAATTCTGTACAAAAGATTTTGTAGGGCCATTCGAATTGCTTCAATTTCTCCATCAAAGTTAGTAGTTCCATAACTTAAAGATTTGTAATAGGAAAAGAGGTAACATGTGACTCCAGCACCTGCTCCATCTTGGTATGATATCAATGATCCATCAGTATAAATATGGAGCCACTCATGTTCTGGAAATCTAGTATGGATTGTCTCTAATGCCAATAATTTTAGAACACTAGTTGGAGTATAACTTTTTTTAACTTCTTCTGTCAGGTGTAAATAATATGTGATGTCTAATGTATGTGTTGGATTGACTTTAGATATGAAGTTTTCCTTTGAATTAGGAAGGTGTACATCCTTCTTGATGTCTTGAATTTTGGAAAGAAAGCTCTCCTGAGTCTTTAGTGTATGTGTAAAATTTCTCTTGTGCCATGTATTGAATGGGAGTCTGATCAACTTTTCGTGTTGAATAAGAGCCGCTTTTTCTATTTCATATTCAATGGGGTATTGGTTGGTTAGTATTTCCATAGCTGCTATAGGTGTGGTTTTGATAGCACCTGTAATTAATCTCAGACTTTGGTTTTGAAAGATTTGAATTTTTTTTGTGTTTGCTGTTACAAGAACTTCGCTGCAGTAAGTAAATAATGGTTTGATATATACATTGTATGTTGTGTTAAGCATTGCTCTGGAACATCCCCACTTCATTCCTGTTAGACGTTTTAACAGTGAAAGGCGCCTCTCTGCTCTTTGTATTACATTTTCTATTTGTTTGGTCCATGTAAGTTTGGTATCAAATGTAACTCCTAAATACTTTGCTTCCTTTGTTTCGGATTACTAATGTTGAACAAGGAAATAACAGCAGCTAAAAAATGCTTGGCACAAGTCATAGGAAAATTCAGTAACCCTACCTCCTAAACACACTACTAGCTGTTTTTGAACAGGTTCTTCGTTTGCGATTTTCTGGTTAAATTCTCCTTATGTTTTGCTGTGTTTATGTGCTGAACTATTTTAAATCTTTTCTCACTCCCTACATTTTTCTCACACGCTCCACAAAACAGTACCCTATTATCTGTAGATATTAAATCACCTGAAAACTCTTCCTGTAAATTAATTAATCTAGCACTTGAAGTTGGTTTTATTTCCAGCATTTGAATAACTTTTAACATTTTATATGCTTAATTTAATTTGGAGGGAACCAGTTCACAACACTGTTACGTTTGAAGACTATGACACAACTACTGGTGGACGGGCAAGCGTTGCTATAACTGTGCTGCTCAAAACGTTGACCTGCACTTTATCTTTGATAATATGAACCTCTCAGATAACACACTGATTATTCTCTACGCACATATATATAATGAACGGATGGAAATGGGATTCACTGCATGACAACATGACTCAGTATTAGTTCTCGCCACCTCGCGAGTTGCATCATCATGTGCAATACTACCAATATGACAAATATTATCCAGATGGAAATAAAAAACCATAAAAATCATTAAAATAGCAATATATGAGCTATAATATTGAAATAGTATGCATTTATCAAAATTGAGAGAATATGCAGTTATATGTACCATAAAATCATGTCCAAATAACTGAAAATTCCATAATTTGTGCACATAATGTTGTTGTTAGCTAATGCTGGATTTCTGACAATGAAGTCATTAATCCTCTTGCCCTCCAATATTTTTCACTACATAAATATTGAAGAGACTTAGCACTAAATGTAACCGCTTTTTAGAGAGCACCATATTTTTATGTTTTGGCAGTCACATCGCTCTCTCACAACCCCCAGAATGTCTGGAGGACCACACCTGTCGTTGGTTTACGGGTCTCACCGACCTGACTGGGAGAGTTATCAAAATAAATTCACCGACCATATCCTCTGATTACCAATCAGAGGACATATTACATGCCATGACAGGTCAGCATGTTTGGAGTTAAGGTTTTATAGATAAATTAGAGAAATGAAGAGGTTGGAGAAATGAAGACTCCTTAGCCCTCAGGAACCCTAATAGCATCGGGGTCGGAAGAGAACAAGAGATGACCAAGGTAAGGTCAGATAGAAAAGTTACAGTGAGGAGCAAAACACCAGTAAGGGGAAGTAATGTTCTGCTCAGCTTGGGTACCTTTTGGTTGCCATTCACATATCCCCTAGACGGAGACCCCTGAGTAAATGTGTACATAATCTAGTCCATGCCCAACCATCTCTTCCCACCCTGTTACATACATCCACATACGTTTCTCTACTCCACTAAGGAGACCATACTTCATTGCCCCAACACCTTAACACACTAACTTCATATGGAACTTAACGAAGCTCATGTAATAGCTAATATCTTTCAACGAGCAATTCTTGTATCTATATTTTGCATATCTCAGAAATGGCTCTAACGATTTGGATCAAATTTTGTGGTCAAATAAGGTTTTGCTTTTTAAGTTTACCTAACAGGTGTCTTTTCCGAAGAAGAAGAGAGAAAAAAGGAGCCACAATTTTACACCCAAACAATCTTTTTTATTCCCTCTTCTACAAAAATAGTCATACAATTTTCTGTATGTTTGACATAGAAATACTATGTATTACATTCACACTGTTTTCTCTACTCACTTTACACTTTTAGGTAACACATACATATCTGCTTCTCTACTCACTCTTCTATTAAGAGTTTATATAATTTATATATGAAAAATGGAAGTTCGTATATGTGTAACTGTTAATCTAGAAAACAGCTTGACAGATCACTGCAAAATTTGACATGTGTGTATATGTATATATATATTTTCCATAGAGAAGGTTTTTATGCTATTCATTTTACTATACAATATATTAGTTTCACATGGTTTTCTCTACTTGCTTTCTTTTTATGTAACATATTCATATATCCTCCCTTACTCACCCTTAAACATACATTTCATAAAATTTCCTATGTTTGAAATAGAAATGCATCATATTAAATTCTCACTATTTCCTACATCTACATAATGGACATTGGTATGTATGAGGTTGGTAAATGCTAAACTCCAAAACCGGTTGACCAATCACCATGAAAATTGACACAATATCTGTTTTATCATGGAGAAGGTTTTTATGCAATCCATTTTACGGCACAACGTATTAAATTCACATGGTTTTCTCTACACACTTTTCTTTTACATAACACATACACATGTCCTCTACTTCCTCTTCTACAAACAATTAATACATTTTTCTATGCATTGAAATATAAATGCAATGTATAACATTCACAGATTTTTATACTCATTTTTCTTTCATGAAACACAATAACACTTCATTCTCTATTCCATCTTCTACAAACAGTTCATACAACTTCTATATGTTTGGAATAGAAATGCACTGTCATACATTCACACGATTCTCTCTACTCAGTTTTTGTTTACTAAACACAATCGCATGTCTTTTTCTACTGACTCTTCGACGAACAATTCACACAATTTTCTATATGATTGAAATAGAAATGTGTATTACATTCACACAGCTTTGTCTACTAGATTTTCTTCCTGTAGTATTTGTTACTGTTCAACAGTGCTTTAGCATAGTGTTGTTCCAGAGTGTTTATAAAAAATAAATAAATAGTTAAAAATGTAAAACTGTAACAATTGGTGTCAGGAGTGTGACAAAAACCATGATATGGAGCAGTAGATGAAACAAATGTTAGCCAAGATGGACACAACAAAAACTGAAATGAGTTCCAGAGTGCAACAGACTCAAAGATGGAAGCCAAATTGAAAAATCAGAAGTGTTGCACTCACATGACTTTCTCTACTCTCATACTAACCATTTTTACAAATTCTTATTCCTATATCTTCATGTTAATATAAACATTTGCAGAAGTTATCTTATTGCTTATTTCCTTGTAGCTGCAAGGGGAATATGGGAATAGAGTGGGCTTTGAGCGATAGTCAAATCTTTGAAAGCTTTTAAGCTCCGTTATCTTTGCACGAATAACATATTAAAAATGAATAATGATGTTCCATTTGACAGAAATACAAGTTCTCCAAAACTCACACAAATAACAAGCAATACCTCCAAAATGGTTCACTCTACAAATAAATTTATTGAGACATAAATTGTCTGTTTTAGCGATATAACTGTTTCATCTAAAATGGAGGAAATGTCATTTACATATGTGCTGGCCTATCACAGCACAACAGCGTCCCTCAGAGGCACATGAGGAGAAGGTCGGTGGATCTAAATACCACCTATTTAGTCCTCCCGGCTAGGTCCGATGGACCCGTTGACCAGCAACAGGTGTGGTCCTCCTTGCAAAATGGGGGTTTAAGTCGGGTGATGTAACTGCCACATTGTAAAACTGGTGCCCGTTAAGAAAACAGTTACATGAAACCCACATACATGAATATGAGTCCTAAAGATAAATATTCCGGAGTTAAAACTGTCCCCCAATCAGATCTCCGGGTGGGGACATCTTTAGGCAAATTTCATCACAATTCCAATACTTTAAGAATTCTACAATGGAATGCAGGAGGCATGTCCCAGCCTAAAAAACAAGAGCTAATGAAAATATTAAAAGACCAAGATATAGATGTCTTCACAGTACAAGAAGCCAATATTTCAGAAGAACAGGAAATATACTTTGAAATGGATCAGTACACTACACATATACTTCCAAAGGCTCGTCAAATAGCAAGTGGTATTCTTACAGGAATTAAAAGAAATATGAAAGCTACTATCCAAATCCAAAAAACAATGGAAGAACAAGATAAATCAGAAATAGTTAAAATTGAAGTATGGAAAAGTAACTACCACAATAGAATTTACAGTATCTACAATCCTCCAGACAATACACTAGATCTAAATTCTATTCCCATAGAACCCAAAAGTATTTTAATAGGTGATTTTAATGCACACTCCCCTAGGTGGGGCTACAGAGATATAAATTCAGCAGGAAGAGTCATAGAAGACCTATTAAACTCATCAACAATGGAATTAATATTTAATCCAAATGATCCACTCACTTACCTTCATTATAATGGTTCAGGTACAAATCCTGATCTTCTGATGGTGTCATCTGACATAATTGACAATACAAAAAGAGAAATAATAGAAGACCCAGGTTCAGGCCACAGAATCACCATAAACTCCATAAGAGGTCTAATAAATAAAAGTAACAAACCAAAAATTAAAACTTCTTGGAATTTTAAAAAAGCAGATTGGTCCAGTTTCCAAAATGAGATAGAAGGGAAGTGTAATATACTGTTAGAATCAGAGCTCAAGTCAACAGATGAAATGAATCAAAAAATTTGTGAAATATTATTGACAGCAGCCAAAACACATATCCGCAAAGGAAAGTTAAAGAAATATAGCTACTTTTGGTCTCCATCTTTATCTAAGTTAAAACACGAAAGAAATATAGCAAGAGTCAAAGCCGAAAGAACCAAGTGTCCAGAAGATGTACAAAACTGGAGAAGAAAAGCAGCCACTTTTAAGAAAGAATTAATTACAGCAAAGAGGGCCAGTTTCACAAATTTTGTAGAACATAGGAAAGATGGAAATAAAATATACAAATTCCTTAATAAAACAAAATTATCAAAAAATACAACTGAACCACTAAAACATAATAACAAAAGCTGAACTACAGATAGGGATATAGCAGAATCCCTAAACAAGTTTTATGCTCAGTCACAAAGAATACCCCAAGCGTATAAAAAACAAGATAAGGCTATCCAAAAAACTATCAGAGAAACTAATAAGCCAAAAGGTATACAAAATGATATTTTTATTCAGGATTTTAACGAAACAGAACTGGATTTAGCAATAGAAAAATTACAGAACAAAAAATCTCCAGGACATGACAAGATCCACCCTGAGTTTATTAAACACCTTGGCAGGAAAGGAAAAGAAATCCTACTTAAACTGTATAACACGTGTTGGAGAATGACTGTACCTTCTGACTGGAAAAAAGCCATTATCATCCCGATTTTAAAGAAAAACAAACCTTCAAACAATATTAATAGTTTCAGACCAATATCTTTGACCAGTGTTATTGCAAAAGTGATGGAAAGAATGGTGGCATCTAGACTTAACTGGTTCCTAGAATATTACAACACAGACCGGCTTCAGACAGAATCATAGTACAAGTGAAAATGTACTCCTACTAAGCCAAGACATCAAGGAAGCTTTCAATAGAAAGGAGGATACCTTAGCAGTATTCATTGATTTCAAATCAGCATATGGCTCAGTCTGGAGAAACAAATTAATTGAGAAGTTGCAATCAATAGGTGTGAAAAGTAACATGCTTAAATGGATAACTCAGTTAATTTCACAAAGATTTTGTGCCACAAAATATAATACATACATTTCCAAATATAAACAAACACACCGAGGACTTCCACAAGGTGCTGTTCTGAGCACAACACTCTTTAACATATATATAAATGGCCTTCCATCAATAATAACAACTTTAGAAACCAAAATTGCTTTATTTGCTGACGATGTAGTCATTTAGACTTCAGGCTTTCCAAAAAAACCTGAATTAATTAAAGACAGAATAGAAACAGCCCTAAACAAAGTACATGAATGGAGCTCCAAAAACCTCATGACTATCAATGTGGAAAAAACAAATTATGAATTATTTACACTAAAATACAAACCAGTTAATATTAACATAAATTATAATAGTAAACCACTCAAAGCAGTTGATGATGCCAAATACTTAGGCATCACTTTCGACAGAAAGTTAAGTTGGAAAAAACATATAACAAACATCTCAGAAAAGGTTGAAAAGAAACTGCAAATCCTGAAAAGGTTAGCTGGTGCTAAATGGGGCTGCTCAAGGAGAGTCCTTAACACAACATATAAATGTATGTTAAACCAAACCTCTTGTACTGTTCTGAAGCTTTAATAACGGCAGCAAATGCTAACATCAATAAACTTGAACAAATACAAAATCAGGCTCTTCGCCTAATCACTGGAGCAGTTAAATCCACACCTGTTGATGCCATGCTTGCCTTAACACGGACCCCATCAATAACAACAAAAATAGAAGAACAAGCATTGCTCCAACACGAGAAAATGTTACGACTGCCAAACTCTAAATGGACAGAAGAGAACTTCCCCCCTTCAATCCTTAAAACTCATAGTAGTTTCCTAGAAAAGGTAACACAGATTAAATCCAAATTGAACATTCCTAACACCAGAGAAAATCTACTTATAAGAGAAAATCCATTGGAATTGTTGCAACCTACCTTCAGTTTGGAATTAATAGAGGAAATAAGTAAATCAGACACACCAAAAGAAATACAAAAACTTCTAGCTCTGGAAACAACCAATACTAGGTATCCCACAGAAGAATGGCTGCACATATATACTGATGGATCCTCCAAGGAAAACCTTACTGGAGCTGGAGTTACGTGTTCACATTTTTCCTTTTATCATTCTGTTGGCAGAGACACAACAAATTATGATGGAGAAATAGAGGCTATACACATTGCTCTCCGACAATTATTAGATCTTCCCTTAAATAAATTTAACAAGGCAGTAATTCTTTCAGATTCTAAAGCTGCAATTCAGGGAATATGTTCAAATACTACAAAGAAGTCAACAAAAATTAGAGAATGCTACAAAATGTTAACACAACTCCAAAAAGTTAATAAGACTGTTCATCTCCAATGGATTCCAGCACACTGTGCAGTCATGGGGAATGAAGCTGCAGACTCACTTGCAAAGAAAGGCACAACAATAAAACAAAAATATAAATTCAATTTCTCATATTCCGCAATAAAACGCTTGATCATTAAAAAATTTTCTCATTCATACCAACAAGAAATAGAAACAAATGCCAAATATAAAAAATGGATTACACTACTTTCCAACCAAGATATAATCCCCCAGAGACCAAGGAAAACAGCAGTTGTAGCCTTCTGACTATTGACAAATCACGACTGCTTAGCAAGTCATCTCTACAGAATAGGTATCTCAGCTTCACCAATATGTGTCCTGTGCAACGATCCAGCAGAAATGAACGAAGACCACTTGAAGACCTGTGAAGCATTAAGATCAGAAGAAACTACAGTTCAAAAGTATTGGAAAGCACGAATGCTAATGGCTTCATTGCCAGATGCAAGGCACTAGAAAACAACAACAAACAACAACATTTTTTGTATAGTAAGATTTGGTCTATCTCTTATGGTTTACCAGTTATGCAAAGGTCATCCAGTGTAAATAGGACTTCATGGACTATAGCCAGAAAATTCAAGATATACATTTTATGTCATAAAAATACCTCAAACATATGGCATTTTAATCAAAATCGTTAGAGCCATTTTCAAGAAAATAAAAATTTTCCATGTAAAGGGTAGTTTAGGGTGGAGGAATTTTCTTCAAAATCTTTGTGTCGCATCCTTGAAAGATATTAAACTTAAATACCAACTTTGGTTTTTAACCATCTTTTCGTTTTTGAGTTATGCTGTCCACAGACTGACAGACACACACACACACACGCACACCTTTTTCTAAAAATGCTTTTCTTGGATTCAAGGGTCCTAAAAACATATATTTCTGGTAAAATCTCGACATCAAATTCTTGGGTGTGATACCGAAATTTAGATTTCCAATCGAATGGGCTTGATAAAGACACGTTTTAATTTAATTGCCGGATATGAGATTTGCGATAAGTGTTGAGTAATAACATAAATAGATAATAGAGCAGGAAGTGTTGTAAGGTGAGCAAGATATGAGTAAATAATAGTCGTTAAATTTGTAGGATAAACACATTATTGGTTTGAAATTAACGAGTCATGACGTCATACTACATAGTTTAAATATACGTTTGAAAGTCAGGTCTACCAACCTTAAAAGTCGCGCGATATATTTAATAAAATATAAAGTAAACATCGTTTAATCCTAAAAAGGTAATTATATATTCGAAATTCATAAAAGAACATGTTATAATAGAAAGGGACATTTCTAAATTGCGGGAAAAGGAAATAGCATTTTGGATACGAGGCTTTCTTGGATGTCGTCATGACATTCAAAAGTGGAGAGAACGGTTTTCCTAGCGTGGGTAAGCCAGAAAGCGTCACTACTAGGCCCAGACCAGCATCGCACGTTGTGGAGTGCAGACGTGAGTGCGATTCCTCTACATATAGAATTGGCATAACTCCCGAAAGTATCTAAGGTGTAATAAACAATATACAAAGGTTTTCTTGGGTATTCTATAAAACACCTGCGCGTACCCGAGATAAATAAAGAGATCTCAAACTGAGCTAGCGGGAACGAACCAAATCAACGGGCGAAAACGAGACCAACGACTTTAAGCTTCAAATGGCGACCCAACGTGTGGCGTCGAGTGAATAGACCAACCCCAAGACGACCAAGCCAGCATAGAACCAGCAAACAAGAAGGTGACCCAACGTGTGGCGTCGAAAGAATGGACCAACCCCAAGAAGACCAGGCCAGCATCGAGCCAGCAGACAAGAAGGTGCCCAGCGTGTGAACATCTGTGAAACGTGTAGTGAACAAGTTTAAGTGCAGTTAAAAAAAAAAAAAAAAAAAAAAAAAAAAGTGAAATATTGGTGAGTAGAAAAACACGTGTAAATAGTTTAGAAATGGAAGACAGTGATAGCGATTTTCTAGGTTTTGAGAGTCCGGAAATTGAGAAAAGTGTAGTTAGGATGGAAGAATATAATCAAAATGTAATCGGTAGCAGAATATGCCAAGAAGTAGAAGATCAGAACGTTAGAGAAACACCTAGAGGTAGCTCAGAAATGTTTAGTAGTAATTCAGAAAGGCCAGCGATTATGTCAGGAATAGAGAATATGTTTCAAAAGATAATGGAAAAGATAGATGAAACTAGTAAAGAATTAAGAACTGAGTTAGGACAGAAATTAGAGAAGGGACAACAGGAATTGGGAATGCAATTGGAAAATCAGAAGAGAGCTTTAGAAACCTTTAGGGAAGAAGTTAGGGAGGAAATTAATAAAGTTAGTAGTGAAGTCAAAGAAAATAGAGAACAGGTTAAGGGAGAATTAGAGACAATAAGGCAAGAAGTAAAGAATTCTGAAAAGAAATTAGGTCAACAAGTTAGTGAAAAATTAGATAAAGAAAGGGAAAGAGTAACATATAAATTAGACAAACAAAGGGAAGAGGTAGTACAAAGGTTAGATAAAGACAGGGAAGAAATTAGAGAAGAGCTACAGGGGTGTAAAGTTAGAATGGAAAGATCTGATGTAGAAAGTGAAAGGCAGGCTAGAAATTTGGAGGATGTTACAGACCAAATAAAAGGGGTAGTAACAGAAATTACTCAGGTAAAAGAGGCCTTAGAAAATTTGAAATTAAATGAAAATGCATGTAATCACAACAATCTTAGTAATGAAGTTGCAAGAAACGAGGCAATACCAGGTGTATCAGATGACATTTCGATGCAAAATAGAGCTAACAGTAATTCTCATTCTGATCTCAGAAATAGTTCAGGGACAAGTGACAATTCAAATTTACACTGGCCTAACCATGTCTTAAATGAAATGACACCTCCAGTTTTTGAAAATGAAGATTCAGATGATCCTAAAGCCTTTTTAGAAGGGTTACAAGAGTACTTCACGGTGAAACGTATACCAGAGGAGTACAAGATGGTGATAGTAAGAAAATGCCTAAAGGGTAATGCTGCCAATTGGCTAGGCCTTTCTATGGGTAACAATAATGATTAAAGGACCTTTAGGAACTTCTTTTTAACCAGATATTGGGGAGCTAGTAGGCAGGCTAATATTAGAGTTGAATTAAGCAATGGAAAGTTTAATCCTAGATCGGAGGAATCGATGGTCAACTATTTTATGAGAATAGCGAGAAAATCGAAGATGTTGGATCCTCCCTTAGATGAAAAAGATCTAATAAATATAGTTACTCCACATTTTCCGGAAACGCTTCAACACTACCTAATCATAGCCCGACCCGATAGCATTGCAGCTATGATCGAATTATTATCAGCCTTAGAAGTCAATAAGCCAAAACACGCATTTGGAAATAAATATGAAGGAAAAGAAACTGTAAATTCTTTCGGGCAAGGGGCACAGTATTATCAGAATAGAAGTGAGATTAGGGAAAGATATAAAGGACCAGTACCAAGGATGGAATCATTCCGGTGGGAAAATCAAGGTAGATATAACCAGGAAGGGCATCACCAAAATAGAAATGGTAATCTAAGGGGAAGAAATATAAGGGTGAATTATATGAATACAAATAGATTTGATCGAGGTAGACGGGGTCGTTATTTTGGACATAGTAGAAATTCAAATGATGGGTATTGGACAAACGGAGATAATGAGTTTAGACCGAGGTCACCAAGACCGGGAGAAAGGTATTCTAATGGACGAGATTCCCCCGAAAATGCGGAAATGGTTGAGGCCATTAACACGGTCAAAAACATGGTAGGGAGTAACCCCGATTTAATGCAGGAAAACAGAAGTAACAATTCGGGAAATAGTACAGGAGCAATACATAAAAATCAGGGAAACGCCAGACCCGGTCAAACGCGCCTTCAGTGAGAACTGGGTATCCTAGTAATGATTGTGATAAGTACTCAGAAATAAATAGTCCTGGAAGGCAAATGATGATACAAAAGAAAAGAGAATGGAAAAATAGAATTGACGAAAACGAAAAAGTAGGAGATCCACCTAAAATCAAAATTGGAGTAAATGGAAAACAATACAATGCAATTATAGATACGGGATCAAATAGCACAGTATGCTCACAAAATTTTTATGATAATTTACAAAGTAGTGGTTTTAAAGTAATGTCTTTACCAGTTAATGGGATATACTGCTCGCTAGCTGTGGGAAAACGAAAAGAAAGAGTAAAATTTCAAGCAATGATAAATATTGAAATAAATGGGAGAATACTAGGAATTTTATTTCTGATTGTAGGAAGACTTGTGACAGATATTATAATAGGTTGTGATTGTCTTTATGCCTGGGAAGCTTTGGTGAATTTTAAAAACATGATTGTAGAAATGAAAGTTGAAGATGAGACCATTAGTGCCTTTTGTGGAAGATAGTAGCTCAGAAACTATTGTAAGAGAAAAAGAGGAAGAAGAAATCCAAGGGAATACATTCTTTGTAGAATATGTTAAAGTAGGAGCTATGGAATTAACTGAAGTAAATGTCAAAGAGTACAGTGTCGATAATAAAGAAAATGTAGAATGGGATAAAAATGATTTCATAGACAATTTGAGGTTTTCTGACGCAACTAGGTACTATGATAGGGAGAGTAGTGAAGACTTAGAAGAATTATTGCGGGAAAAAGTAACTCAGGCTGATCAACTAAATGAACAACAGAGGGATAAACTGTTTGAAATATTAATCCGAAATAAAGAAGTATTCTCTGAGAAACCTGGTAAATGTAATATTTATACTCATTCGTTTGAGATGATACCCATCAAACCTTTTACACATAAAGCGAGAGCTATCCCTAGTACAATAAGAGAAGAGGTAGATGCAGTTATAAAGTCAATGTTAGAAGATGAGGTTATTGAGATTTCGAATTCAGAATTTGTGAATCCCTTATGTATTGTAAATAAGGCCAATGGAAAGATTAGGGTGACATTAGACGAGAGAAAGTTATATCATTGTTCCTCATACTTTCCATCAGGGAATCCAACAGAACGTGTCCTCCGAGATATAGGAATTTATTTACGTGTACTTACACATCATAATCACAAGGATTGGGTGAAATATTGTCCATTGATAGAAAAGATTATCAATCACACCATTAATGTAACTACTGGGTTTGCACCAATAAAATTAATGTTAGGAATTGAACCAGAACCAATATTGATCGGGGTACCAAAAATACTCAAAATAAATGACATTGAGTTAAGTGAAGAAGAAAGAGCGAAAATTGCTTTTGAACGAATCAAGAAAAAGGCAGAGAAGCGAAAATTAAAGAAAAAGAGTAGAAAACATAAATGGGAACCTAAGATAGGTGATTGGGTACTAGTTAAAGACCATAAGTTATCAAGTGCATTGCGAGGTAGGAACAAAAGGATGGAATTGTTATATAAAGGTCCTGCAGAAATTATATCCAAAATTTGGTTATCATACCTATGAATTAAAAGATGTTAAAAATGAAAAATGTCTGGGAAGATGGCATAAACAACTCCTTCGACCATACAAGAAACCGTGTGGTACCTTGGAACCTTGATTTCATGTAAAAAAATTCGAAGTGTCATTTGTATATTGGCGCCCAATCAGCTTTGAGATAAAATTTAAATGTTAGCTTACTTGAAAAACCACATATTGGTCAGGTACTTACATATTCATGACAAATGCAGAATGTGAATTGCTATATACTACAAAGAGCTTAAGAATATATTGTATAGAGCTCACAATAACAGCTTCAGAAAGATTGTTAAAAATATTCATCTCCGCATAGAGAGAAAACAGAATATTTACTTTGTAAACATTTGTTAAAATATTTAGATGTATAGATAGTTATCACAGCAAGACAAAGAAAGAACTTGTCTGAAGAGTGTAATGGATTTATATAAATATATGTACATTTTAGTGCTTAAAGGATCTAGTAAAGATATGTGTTACAATAACAAAAGTGAGAATTCACAGTGCAAGTGATAGTGAGAGCGAAGTGAGCAAACATGAACTAAAAGAAGGAAGTATAAAGAAAGACTCTTGAAATTTAACCTTTATATAAAAGCTTCACAGAAGAAACCATAACATATTGTAATTAGTATTTAAGGATTAATGTTTAGTCAAGTGTACAATTGTTTGTCATGTTAAAAAGATCAATGAGAAAATATGTTAATAACCAATTTCAAAACAGTGTAATTGAAAATTGTATATAATGGGAGTGTTGCCGATTATTCAAAATACAGGAGTAATTTTTAATTTTTCTTTCGGGCAAGACATTTACATTATTTTATTATGAAATAATAAAATAACATAAATGGGGGCATTTGATACCGAAATTTAGATTTCCAATCGAATGGGCTTGATAAAGACACGTTTTAATTTAATTGCCGGATATGAGATTTGCGATAAGTGTTGAGTAATAACATAAATAGATAATAGAGCAGGAAGTGTTGTAAGGTGAGCAAGATATGAGTAAATAATAGTCGTTAAATTTGTAGGATAAACACATTATTGGTTTGAAATTAACGAGTCATGACGTCATACTACATAGTTTAAATATACGTTTGAAAGTCAGGTCTACCAGCCTTAAAAGTCGCGCGATATATTTAATAAAATATAAAGTAAACATCGTTTAATCCTAAAAAGGTAATTATATATTCGAAATTCATAAAAGAACATGTTATAATAGAAAGGGACATTTCTAAATTGCGGGAAAAGGAAATAGCATTTTGGATACGAGGCTTTCTTGGATGTCGTCATGACATTCAAAAGTGGAGAGAACGGTTTTCCTAGCGTGGGTAAGCCAGAAAGCGTCACTACTAGGCCCAGACCAGCATCGCACGTTGTGGAGTGCAGACGTGAGTGCGATTCCTCTACATATAGAATTGGCATAACTCCCGAAAGTATCTAAGGTGTAATAAACAATATACAAAGGTTTTCTTGGGTATTCTATAAAACACCTGCGTGTACCCGAGATAAATAAAGAGATCTCAAACTGAGCTAGCGGTAACGAACCAAATCAACGGGCGAAAACGAGATCAACGACTTTAAGCTTCAGGTGGAATATAATACTTCCTCTACTTTACTATAGGTAGTAGAGAAAGAAAAAATGTAAACTCTGGAATGGAAAGTATGAAAACACGAATGGAAAAAATGCAATAAAAAATGGAAGCCAAATTGAAAGATGCAAACTCCAGAATTGAGAAGATGAAAACACGAATGTCCGATATGAAGATAGAGGTATCAGAGAAGATTAACCAGCAACTGGGCGGGGAGAAGATAGACACATAAGAACTCGGTGGGAAGATGGTGAACCTTGGCCAATGTGTTAATGCCATGGAAGATAGAGTTGACTGCAGCACCAAAGAACTGAACTCAATGGTGGAACAAATGCTCGATGAAAAACTCAAACTACGTGGATGTCTAAGGGGGAGGTCTATGTTCAGCAGTGGATGTCTTACAGCAGAAATGATGATGTTTATGAAATATTTATATGTATATCTATGTCTCTTGTATCTGGGAACAGCTCCAATTACAAAATCAACTTTTTTAAAATGATAAAATTCTGATCCTTTTGCTGTGCTGTTCACTGACCACTTCCATTTATTTCTTACACTCCACAACATTGCCCTACACTGCGCAGTTATAATTGGTCTTTGAAATTTTTTCTCACTGTTGGCTCTCTATTTCTGCTTAATCATTTCTGACAAATCAATTACCTCCTCCAATGGTCTGTACCTGAACATTCTAATAATAAATGTATCTTGTCTTCCCTACCATTTCATCTTTCCTTGAACACATTCTTTCTTTCATTCCTCAATTTCCGTATTCTCAAGCAACAGCAAGCAATCCCTTCCCTCTTATTCATATCAGAAACCTTAATATATAACTCTCTGGTTCAGATTTCCATTCATTGTAGAAACTGAGTGACCTTTCTGCTTAATTTGGTAGTATAATATTTGTGCATCTTCTAGCCTTTATCTTATTTTGCAACCTCTCTTGATTAATGTGTATCCTGGTGCCCACATTTCACGTGAACCATTTATCATTAACAGATCTTTAATTTTTGTAAACCATGTTCTATGTTTCTGGTGTTTTGGAAATTCAAATATATTTAATAACTTACCCTCTGCCAATTGTTTAATCCTAAAGAAAAATGTTAAAATTCTTCCTTTCCCTAACTTCAACATACCAAGAGAGCAAAAGAGTTACAAACGGGCTGTACGAGGTTTCGCCTGTCTGCTTTCCTGGTGCTCATTACCGTCTGTTGCTATCATATGAAAGTGCAGATGAAACCATACATTTTTAAAACTACTTTTAAAGGTTTGCTTACTAACTTTATGAAAGGAGATGCTGAAACTGGCTACTGTTGTTGGCCATACATTTTTGGTACCTCTTTAGAAAACTATTCATCATTCGCCATAGTTGACATTGAGAAATGCTGGCAATTTCACAGCAAATATTTTATTTTCATTTTTCCAAGGTGTGTGGGTTTGTTGTTTGTCTTGTACACCTATGGAAAAAATGATTGAGCGCATTAGGAGAGCAGAATATTTTTAAGTTCCACGTTTTGTGGCAATGTGGTTTACAGAAGTCGATATTCCAACATGCAACTGAGTTTATTTGTAGCCTCTGATCCATGTGTTATTGTCTATCGGTCACTCAAAAAGACTGTGTCTTGAATCACCACTTGCATTTGTATACATATTCACAACTACAAATGCGAGTGGTGATTCAAGACACAGCCTATTTGAGTGTCCGATAGATGATAACATATGAATCAGAGACTATAAATAAACTCAGCTCCATTTTGGAATATTCACTTGTGTAAACTAAGCTGTTACAATGTGGAACTCAAAAATATTCTCCTCTCCTAATGCGCTCAGTCATTTTTTCCATGGTTGTATACTTTGTTTTAAGTTACTTCAGAGATAGAAATCAGGGGGTTAGGTCGGGTACTTAGTAGGCTGCAAGTCTCTATTAATAATTCTGTACTGAAGCACACTTTCAATTTAAACCAAAAGGGTGAGTCAATTAATAACACTACACAACACTTGCTTATAATTTACCGGAACATATTTCGGAGGCTGACTTTCCTCCATTATCGACACTACAACAACAACACTCACAGCAGCAGAAACAAAAATGACATTAAAGAAATTCACATTCCATCCTTGGACCTTCAAAAAATTCAAAAAAGGTTTCAAAGAACAGAACATTCAACTAGCACCAGTGAACCACTACTCCATAAAAAATCTACCAAGCTCAAACATTAAAGGTGCCATCTTACCCAATAAAAAATCTGGCATATAGCAAATTGAATGCAGTGACTGTAATAGAGTGTATATAGGAAAAACCAAAAGAAATTTAGAAATAAGATCCAAGGAACACTTTAGAAATGTAAAAAGCAAACAGCTGGACAAATCAGCAGTTGCCACTCACTTTTGGACAAAACCCACAACATAAAGCCAGAACCGAAGCTCCTCAAACACGTAATAGGAAAACAAGAGCTGTCCATGTGGGAACAAATCTTCATTTTGAAAACTAGAAACAGAGTATTCAATTTCGACATCCCCGAGAAAGATATCTTAAGCAGGTTCCTTGAACCACCACCAGAGGAGACCTCAGAGAAAACATTGCCATCCACACCCGGGAGAACCAGTTGTTGTTGTTGTTGTTGGTGGTGGTGGTGGTGGTGTTGTTCTTGTTCTTATTACTCTCTCACTAGCACTAGCACTAGCGCTATCGCTATCGCTATCATCATCATCATCATCATCATCATCATCATCATCATCATCATCATCATCATCATTATTACTATTATTACTATTATTATTATTATTATTATTATTATTATTATTATTATTATTATTATTATTATTGTTGTTATTGTTATTGTTATTGTTATTGTTATTGTTATTGTTATTGTTATTGTTGTTATTGTTATTATTATTATTATTATTATTATTATTATTATTATTATTATTATTATTATTATTATTATTATTATTATTATTATTATTATTATTATTATTATTATTATTATTATTATTATTATTATTATTCCTTGTAGTATAGTAATGTCATTATGTAACTTAAGTCTTCACTTTCAAAAACCAGTTACACGCTTGTAAATTTGTAAGATCCACCCCTCACCACTCTTCCAACCTGTCTTAGCCAGCAACCCTCTGAGGTATTCCCCATGTACCTCCCGTCTCATCATGGTATGTGATAATCAATTAGTGCCATGGCTTCATCACATTCAGCAGATGCACCTGAGTCATTCCACGTCAAATCGCACAAAATATGGTAAAAATTGACCTCAATATCTCAGATTTTCTTGAAAATTTGTTTTGGTGTTTTGGAACAAAATATATTTGACCCGTGTTTTTTAGTTTTATAAAAAAAAATTTATTTTGGTAGATATTAATTTTTGAAATGCCCCAAAAATCGTGCGCTCCACACTCTTCGATCAATCATACCCCCGACTGTAATCAAGCAAATTACTTGATCTTTGGCTCAAATTAAAGGTAAATCACGAGGTATTTATTAGAAAATTTTATTAATATTATATTTTAAAGATTAAGTTTTAAATTTGGATAATAAAACAAACTTGACCATTTAAAAATCTGAAGAAAAAAAACTAAAAATACACTGAAGTTTGTTCAATACGCTCAGAAAAAATCAGAATGGACTCTCTAATAGTTCAGTTATAATTAACTTACAAATCAGTGCAGTGAACTTGCGTAGCAATAGTGAAGGCTACCGTAACCTCGCACAATTGCCACCTTTCATTGCAGCAACTGTTCAATGCTTGAGGTTCCATGAACGTTACAACAGGACAGTAGGGAGAACACTGCTAGCTGACACTATTATATGTACACTATTAGCATCTTTAAACTGGTTTTAAAATATGCATTTTAAACTGATGTTTACATACAACACAAAACTTTAAATTTCTACTGGTCTACCTCCTTCTTCGAAAGAAAATTGTTTCATTAAAGCTTTAGTTTTTGACAAAGGAATTGAAGGAGTGTAATTTTAAAGCATAGCTGGACCCATTGTTCTTGTCCCCTGACCTTCACTGGAAGTCCTGAAGGCAAAACCATAGCTTCTGTCTCTTTCGTCAGCTCAATTTGTATAATTCAGCGAATGAAACCATGCACAACATGGTGAGGGAGGGGGACGGTAATGATGTCTGCATGACCTGAGACAGTCCTTGCTAATTCACAGGTGCTTTTTAGTGCAGCGTGCAGTTGAAGACATAGATCTTTGCGATAAAGAGTGAATATGGTGAATTTGTGAGACATTGATCATAGCGTAAATCAATTATGCCAACTGTACGTTCTAAATTAGGGACCAAAACATTACACAGTCAGAGCAGAGAAATTGTTTCACATGTATGTGCGTACATGAAGAAAGAAGCTAAATGCAAAGAACTGCTTATATTAGAAGATTTTTTCAAAAAAATTCAAAAAGTTCAAAGCACGTATCAGATGCCACAGGAGTATCAGAAAGATACTGGAGATTGTGGAGACATTTTTCTGCATGGACTGTACTGCCTTAGTAAGAAGTTATGTGAGTAGCATATGAAGCTGATGCACCAATTCGTATGCTGTCTGCAGTCACCTGGCTCGGTACTCGCTTTCAAGCTTTACATATGCTTCCTCCACGGTGAATTCAGCTGTACAAATGGATCACTACTTCCTGTCCTCCGTGAGCGCTTGCAGACCTCCAGAAAAGAAATTGTAGCAAATGCACTTATGCTTACTCCATAGTTTTTAATGTCTTATTTTATTGATAAAATGTCAGGGAATATGTGTGTATTTTTTTTAGATTAACACATCGATTTAAATTCCATTTTTGATTTTACAAAATATAGCGTCAAAAAAACAGTCCAAAATTTGTGTGTAATAATGACTGGTCGAAAGCTGTTAAAAGTGTTGTATTTAACCTTTCCAGTGTGCCAAACCCCAACTCTCAACTCTATATGGCCTTAGAATAACAAGTGATTTTATATTACGGTGCACGCAGAAGTTGCATTTCTAATAGCCATAACTAAGCAAATAATTTAAAAATACGGAAATAAAAAAATACAGGTCTCTTTATTTGAGGCCTATTATAAAAAAAATTTGAACCACCTACGAAAAAATCGTGTTTTACAGGTTTGCGATTTGATGTGGATTGACCCACCTACCTACCATGGTCTGCAAGGATATGCAATTTTCCTGTCACAATCTGGTAGAAACAGTGGTTCTACATGCTCTGAATGCACCTACCTGTGCTCCCCTTTCCTTAGTGATGTAGTTGCCTCCCTTCCCTGTTTTTGGGGTAGCTTCATTTTTTTTCTCTTTCCTCACAGTGTCTGTTCTTCAGTGATGAGAGTGATTCACTGTTATATTTCAGTTACAGTGTCTGTTACTGTTACTTTTGGCCTTATCTGCACTACTTGTTTGTTCCATTTTGATAAGTTAGGCCTCCCCACCTCCCCACTCCCCTTATAAACATGTAATTCTGGGTTACATATAGGATGATCAAAATTAGGTTCACCTTTTAGGCAAACTAAATAAGTTTTTATCACTGGTTGTGGTGGTTTTATCAACATTTTTAATATGGAAATGTGGTATGCAGAATCAATTACTAATTTAGAAAGAGTGGGTAAACCCCCCCCTCCCCCCCCCCCAGTTATACTTTATAGTGTATGTACATTACACCTATTATAACAGTACTTATAATCCCATTTAATGTTATGCCAAGTAAAATAAACACACATACCCCTATGGTAACTAACAAAGCCAGATGATGCAACTGCTCAGCCAATGAAACATTAACTTCATATGCTCTGAATGTAGTAACTTGAAAGTTGCGGCTTACAAGATGAATGTTTCCCTCTGTGTCACCAAACACTAAGTGACCATGTCCACTTGTAGCAACACTCACTTTTGCATCCTAATAACAAACACAATGACATTTTAGTGCATAAGAGAAAATGTAGTCCTTACAACAACAAAATTAAAGCAATATAATTACAAAAAGTAAATGAAGTTTTAGTCACAAATATTTATTATTTGTTAAGGTGGTATTTTTTTACAAGATATGTTATTTTGCCTTTAAACCTACTTTCAAAGTTGCAGCTATTTTTCCCCCATCCACATCTTTGATCAGGTCAAAAAAGTTGAAGCGCCTCCACTGAAACAAAAAATCAGGAACAAATTTACATATACCTTGCTTGTTAGTATATGTATTTTTATTGCTGCCTACAGGAATCATTATATCTGAGTATTTCAATACTAAAACAATTCACATTTACAGCATTCATAAAGGTAATTGTTTGGATATCATAAGAAATGAAAAGAAAATATAAATTGTTAATTTCATTTCATTTAGGTGAGAAGCTGATCAACAAAATGAATTAACACATCAGATTAGGATAATTCAGTGAATAACAGGATTTTAAAAAAATGGGGCTCCTCACAAGAGAACTTGCAACTCTTTCAGGTTAGTTCCATAAATTCTTAGCAATAGTTCACACATAGTTTGCTATCAAAATTGAAATTGATTTATTGAGTACTACCTTTTTGCAGGATTTAAAAAGTTTTTTGCAAAGTTCCCTTTGATCCATGAAACACATATCATTGTCAAAGAAAGCCATACTCTCACAGATGCCATCTCTAGCTAATTTTAAGATTGTTGGGTGAAGATGACATAACGTATTATTGACTATTTTCATCTTCAGTCAAATTGGCCTTCTCCATTTCAACATTTAAGTAAAACAAGTTCCCTATTTTAGAAGCTGTTACCAAAACTGTTCCCTCCATTGAAATTTCAAAATCATAATTGAACAGCCTGTCTCACCAAATACAACAATGTTACCCTTGTCAACCATGTTGCTTACTGACAGCAAATTAGCATTCATATCTTGTACAAACAATACATTCAATATTTTTTATCTACCATCAACCATTTCTAGGACCATTGACACATTGTCTTTACCTTATATCTTCCTTGCCAGCAGTACCAATGCTCATTTCACTCACTTATCACTTTCACACTTTTCAAGCCACTTTTCATTGCATGTTAGATGACTTATAGAACCTGAGTATATAATCTAGTTTTCTGTCACCTTGTATTCCCTTTTGCAATTGCTTTACAAGGCCATGAAGAATGTCTTCTGACTGGCCTACTTTCCTTGGAGCTTTAACCAAGCTTCAGCTTGTCCCCTGAGCTGAAAGGGTCTTCCTTTCCAACTGAGCATTGCTGTTTTTGTTTCTCCTTTGTTGGACAATCCCTGATGAGATGTGATGATGAATCATACCAAAAGCACCCATTTATTGCTGTAGATTGCTGTAGTTGACTTTTTCTGGAAGTTAGAGTTGCAGTAAAACCAGAACACGGCATGCTGTCTGGCTTTTTCTCCAGCCTCAGTGGTATACTCCATTAACTTGGGTGCAATCATACGACCACTGACTGTCACACTACAATTGTTGTGAGTTTGATGCATGGATTTAAAACAATCCAGTAATCCAGCTAGCATCATTGCACCAACACCTAACGACCTCTCAGAACACAGTCTTACGCAGGCATATGAGACTCTGTCTGGATAGACTTTGGTTTGCAGGAAAAAACATGGAGAGTTCTAGTGCCAATAAACTAGTGAGTCCTAATTGGGACTCTGAGAGACAAAACAAAAAACAAGCAGCAGCCAAGGCCTCAAAAGGGGAAGTGGCCACCAGAAAGAAGAAATGGAGACAGGAACCCCAATTCCAAGATATGGGGGAAGCAGGCCCTATCTTCAATAAGTATGGAAGGAATAGTAGCTGGGGTCTTGAAAGAAGATCTTGCTATCCAGAAAAGGCAAAAGGAGCCGCAGATGCAAAAAAAGCTGGATGGGACAGAGAAGAAGAAACAGAAGAGAGCTAGTCCCTTGGTCCGGGGGAAGTTGGTGGCTCTTGCAAAGGGGACACCATTAATGTTGCTTCACAGTCTGGACCTAATAAGGTAGTGCAGAGGTATTCAACCTTCTTTCTCCGCATACTCCCAAAGACAATTTTCCATTTCAGCCTGTACCCTTAGGCCTAGCCCTAGAGTTATCCTTAATTCAAAATATATATAACCATATCTAAAATAGATTACAATATTTATAACTTATTTAATACTACAAAAAGAAGGATTAAACTAAATTAACTTTAATATACCCTAAGAAGTCCTCGCGTACCCCAGATATATCACTGAGGTAGAGGATGCCTCATAGGCCAGCCATATTATTTGAATCTTCAAAAGTGATAAATTGAGGTTTCTGAGGATCGAATTACTCCATGTACACTTTATTAGCTACAGAACTCTGATGAGAAACTTGGCAACCCAACTCTTATACCAGACCCTACCATGAGAAGCCGATTATAATCCAGTAATACCTAGCATAATTCTAGTATACAGAAGTATAGCATCCCACTTATGACCAGAAGATGTAAAATAATATGCAGGGTCAACTTTGTGAGTTTGCATGAAGTTAGGTCAAAATCACCATATACACTGACATTTCTGATGTTAAACTGTTCCACACATTTTTAACATGTCGATAGACATCAGCAGTAAGTTCTGCTTTATACAATTAATGGTAAAATACTTTCCTCCACAGTAGGTATGTCATAGTAATCAAGTAATGTAATCACACGGGAATACTACCTTACATGCCATTAAACTGCTCATCTTCTCCGAAGTATTCCAGGATAAAAGATTTTTTACTTGTTTATCCAGGAGCTCTGAGAAACCTTTCTCCACTAATAACACACCGTACACCCATTTTTTCGTCATGAACGGGTACTTCATGAACAATATTAGGTTCTGAGTTATATAGCCAATTTTGTTCAAGTCAACGATTGATGCCTACATATAAATAAATAAATAAATACAATTTTTGCCCCCCTCCCCTTTCCCCCTTTTTAGGGAATTAATAGACCAGCCTTTTTTCAACAAAACTCTGCAACAGCTCTTATGACCAGTCTTTCAATAAGAACAACTGAAAGTATATTATCTTCTTTCTTGGAAGTTTGAAAACAGTGTTGTAATGATCAATTTAAACCAAAAAGTGAGTCGATTAATAACACTACACAACACTTACTTATAATTTACTGAAACATGTATCGAAGGCTTGACTTTCCCCCTTTATCAACCAGATATTGACTGGTTCTCCCGGGTGTGGATGGCAATGTTTTCTCTGAGGTCTCCTCTGGTGGTGGTTCAAGGAACCTGCTTAAGATATCTTTCTCGGGGATGTCGAAATTGAATACTCTGTTTCTAGTTTTCAAAATGAAGATTTGTTCCCCAATGGGTAGCTCTTGTTTTCCTATTACATGCTTGAGGAGCTTCGGTTCTGGCTTCATGTTGTGGGTTTTGTCCAAAAGTGAATGGCGACTGCTGATTTGTCCAACTGTTTGCTTTTTACGTTTCTAAAGTGTTCCTTGGATCTTATTTCTAAATTTCTTTTGGTTTTTCCTATATACACTTTATTACAGTCACTGCATTCAATTTGCTATATGCCAGATTTTTTATTGGGTACGATGGCACCTTTGATGTTTGAGTTTGGTAGATTTTTTATGGAGTAGTGGTTCACTGGTGCTAGTTGAATGTTCTGTTCTTTGAAACCTTTTTTGAATTTTTTGAAGGTCCAAGGATGGAATGTGAATTTCTTTAATGTCATTTTTGTTTCTGCTGCTGTGAGTGTTGTTGTTGTAGTGTCGATAATGGAGGAAAGTCAGCCTCCGAAATATGTTCCGGTAAATTATAAGTAAGTGTTGTGTAGTGTTATTAATTGACTCACCCTTTTGGTTTAAATTGAAAGTGTGCTTCAGTACAGAATTATTAATAGAGACTTGCAGCCTACCAAGTACCCGACCTAAGCCCCTGATTTCTATCTCTGAAGTAACTTAAAACAAACTATACAACCATGGAAAAAATGACTAAGCACATTTGGAGAGGAGAATATTTTTGAGTTCCACATTGTGACAGCACAGTTTACACAAGTGAATATTCCAAAATGGAGCTGAGTTTATTTATAGTCTCTGATTCATTTGTTATCATCTATCGGACACTCAAATAGGCTGTGTCTTGAATCACCACTCGCATTGGTAGTTGTGAATATGTATACAAATGCAAGTGGTGATTCAAGACACAGTCTTTTTGAGTGACCGATAGACAATAACACATGGATCAGAGGCTACAAATAAACTCAGTTGCATGTTGGAATATCGACTTCTGTAAACCACATTGCCACAAAACGTGGAACTTAAAAATATTCTGCTCTCCTAATGCGCTCAATCATTTTTTCCATAGGTGTACAAGACAAACAACAAACTCACACACCCTGGAAAAATGAAAATAAAATATTTGCTGTGAAATTGCCAGCATTTCTCAATGTGAACTATGGCGAATGATGAATAGTTTTCTAAAGAGGTACCAAAAATGTATGGCCAACAACAGTAGCCAGTTTCAGCATCTCCTTTCATAAAGTTAGTAAGCAAACCTTTAAAAGTAGTTTTAAAAATGTTGTATTGTTTCATCTGCACTTTCCTATGATAGCAGCAGACGGTAATGAGCACCAGGAAAGCAGACAGGCGAAACCTCGTACAGCCCGTTTGTAACTTTTTTGCTCTCTTGGTATGTTGAAGTTAGGGAAAGGAAGAATTTTAACATTTTTCTTTAGGATTAAACAATTGGCAGAGGGTAAGTTATTAAATATGTTTGAATTTCCAAAACACCAGAAACATAGAACATGGTTTACAAAAATTAAAGATCTGTTAATGATAAATGGTTCACGTGAAATGTGGGCACCAGGATACACATTAATCAAGAGAGGTTGCAAAATAAGATAAAGGCTAGAAGATGCACAAATATTATACTACCAAATTAAGCAGAAAAGTCACTCAGTTTCTACAATAAATGGAAATCTGAACCAGAGAGTTATATATTAAGGTTTCTGATATGAATAAGAGGGAAGGGATTGCTTGCTGTTGCTTGAGAATACGGAAATTGAGGAACGACAGAAAGAATGTGTTCAAGGAAAGATGAAATGGGAGGGAAGTCAAGATACATTTATTATTAGAATGTTCAGGTACAGAACATTGGAGGAGGTAATTGATTTGTCAGAAATGATTAAGCAGAAATACCGAGCCAACAGTGAGAAAAAATTTCAAAGACCAATTATAACTGAGCAGTGCGGGGCAATGTTGTGGAGTGTAAGAAATAAATGGAAGTGGTCAGTGAACAGCACAGTAAAAGGATGAGAATTTTATCATTTTAAAAAAGTTGATTCTGTAATTGTTATGGATTTGTGTATTGTATGGTGAATGGCTAGTGCCGATACCAAACAAATACATATATAATATTAGTTTAGCAATTATATCAATAAATTTAATTTAAAATCTGTGAGGTTCTATCCAGTAAGCCTGTTCAGAGGAATGTAGGATGCCAACATACAATCCCTAACAAAGCCTGCCCAGATATTAATGTAGAACCTCTGCTGCTGAGAAGGATGGATGGTTGCACTAGGATTCCTGTCTGCCAACATGTGCTGTTTGTGAAAGTCCTGGATGACACTACTAATTGACTAGACATGGCTAGAAATCATTTGTTGCACCACTCCCCTTGATAGTAGTTTCCCTGTAAAGGGGAGGTGATACGCTTTGTGGCTTAGGACCCTCACTATATTTTGCTATACTTGCTGCTAATTATGTGTATACCTTGTGCAATAAAGGAATTATGTATATGCGCATTGCATTGCAAATTCCAGTACCATACTTCATACAAGGTGATCTCACTATTCTTATTCACTGTTATGGCATTTCATTTTCTGCCACAAATAAGGAAATTAAGTTAAGAAAGACAACTGTTTGCAGCTAAAAATATTCAGCCAAGCATTGTCGTGAACACAAAATAAAAAATGGGATATTCTTTTCTTTACTTCCTGCATAAATTCCTTCTAAGTACAACGCTAGACAGGCTAAAATGTGCGCTGATGGAACCCACCAAAGTTCTCCTATAATAGCAGTGCAGGTAACCTCAATAGTTGGAGAGCCATCCATTGCCAACCTCTACACCAATGCCCAAGACATGTGTTACATGTGTTAACCAGATGTGCTGTTGTTGGAAGCAAACTACCTTTACGGTTTGCTGTGAAAATGAATATCCTGTTTGGTCCCTGCCATTCAGTAAATAAACTTTTGTAAGCGTGAGTTGTGTTTCACAGCTATGACTAGATTCTTTGATCTTGTTCCCACACCAGTGTGTCACGATGATGAACAATGCATGCAGTTTTTATATGATCAAAGTTTATAATGCCTGGGCTCGGAAGCTCATGCCCTAAAAAACACTAAAATACGCATGCTCTTAAAAACTTGAAAAGATGCCAAGAAATATGCACTATTTAATTAATACAATTGATGTCCCTTTGCAGTAGACCAGTTAGTCTAAATGATAAACAAAGTTACCTTATTCCTTAGAGGTTGAAGCAGAAATAGTCCTGCTGCTAGTATTAACTGCTAAATTGCAGTTCACAACCAAAACTTTGCACAAATTTTCAACAGTAAAACATTGTCTGTTGTCTCACAAAACACTTTTGGAACGTGAAAAACTTCTCTCCACGTCGCAAGATGTTATCGGGGCACATTTAAATGATGTTAACTGCTTGACAGAGAGAATCAAGTCTCTTGGTGTGACAGATGGTTTTCTTTGGAGTGAGTGAGTGTCAGGTTTAAGGGCCCATTGACAACTTGGTCATTACGGCTATCTTTGGAGGATGTCTCGAATATCGCACATCTGTTTATAACCAGAATTTTTTGAAATTACATAATTCACTTTCTCTTTCACTTTTTGTCCTATGCTACCAGGAACCGAACTTAAGTCACATTTTTTTTTCTTCAAAGAAGTGATTCATGCAAAGGAGATCCTATAGCTTCCAATACCATTATGGCTGTTGGTAAGAAAGAAAAATGGGCAGATATGAAACTAGGATCCTCTTTTAACCCAGTGCCTGACAGAATATTTTGCACAGTTTCTATTGAAGCATCTTCCGAGTTCAATGAACTAACAACCTCTTTGACTATTTCTGTGCTCAGCATTATATAAAACTGCATCGACCCATGTTCCCCACCAAGTTAACACTGGTGCAGGAGGAAGTCAGATATTAGGTGCTGTTGATCTACACAACTTAACTCTTTTAGGAGATTTACCAAAAATTCTTTTTGCACTGGACACAAATCTATCTACCAATGGGAAAGAATCACCTATTGTCTCAAAAATGCGATGAAGAGCGTGTGCCAAACAAGTTACATGAATTAAGTTAGGAAAAATACTTTCCAAAGTTTGTCCTGATTTTACCAGATAAGAACCTGCATCAGTAACAAATAAAAGTAACCAGTTGTATTTCCACATGGCCATAGTAATTTCAAAGAGTCCATCACAAACTGGGTCACAGTTACATTGTCAGTGACCGACAATTCGCACACTGTTCATTATTTAGATAGGGAATACTACCAATATGAAACACATTATCCGGATGGAAAAAATAATAAAAAACCACAAAAATATAGCTATAATATTGAAATATTATGCATTTATCAAAATCAAGAAAATATGCAGTTATATGCACCATAAAATCATGTCCAAATAACTGAAAATTCCATAATTCGTGCACATAATGTAAAAGCATACATTTTTAACTCCTATGAAAAAACATGCAAATGCATGAACTTCCTAACCCTAATAATGAACATGCATATAACGTAGGGAGTGCTATGCCACTCTCTAAACTAAACCCCGCGCAACAGCCCATGAAGGGCCAAGGCCTACCACCCAGCCGCTACATCCCCCACCTCTGCCCACTACAGCCATCATTGGTGAGGTGCAGTACTGGAGGGTGGGATGTGGTCAGTGCCCCGAGCCCTCCCAGCCAGTTATGCGGTCTTCTAGACCCAGGGCCGCTTCTTCTCCATCAAGTAGCTCCTCAATTGGTCCCCCCTAACGAGGCTGAGTGCACCCCGTGCCAGACCTCCCAGAGGGGATAAAATCCCCCTGCTGGTACCGGGGATCGAACCCGGGTCCTCCGCGCCAGAGGCAAGCGCGCTACCAACTGCGCTACGGATGTGGTCTATGCCACTCTCACCCTGTTAGGATACAAGCAATGTTCAGGTAGGCGAGAGCATGTATGATTTTTGGATTATTAAAAAGGATGCTTGGTTTGAGACCTCTAGGTTATCTATCACCTGTCCAAAAAGTTCTAGTTACACTCAACTAAGCCCACGCATTTTCATATGAGCGAACCGTTAACCATTGTTCTATAGTATAAGCCACTATATAATACCTGACTGGTTTAGCTATTATCAGGAGGTGTGTATATCCTCAATGGACAATAAATAGATCAACAGGTGCAAAATAAGCGAAGTCAGCCACATTGTTCAGATCGACAAATGCAAAATTGGGTTAAACTTCAGTACGAGTTATGGTCCCTGGATTGCAATGTAATGCAAATATACATCACTCCTTTATTGTACACTCAGTTTGGGTGGCTCAGCTGGTTAGACGCTGGCCTGCTGATCCCAAGGTCACGGATTCAAATTCAGCCCTGATGGATAGTTTTTACGTGTGCTTAAAAATGACAGCTCCATGTCAGCAGATTTCCTGGCATGTAAAAGAACTCCTGCGGGACAAAATTCTGGCACATCGACAATGCTGATGTGATTCTGGCAATTGACAGTGTTGTTAAACAACAAAATAATTTTTTTTTAAATTTCCTTTATTGCACAAAGTACACATGTAATTAACAAGTACAGCACACATTAAGATTGTGTATTTGCTGAAGCACTTCACAACACTTTTTGCACACATGTAATATTATATTGCACCCATTTTATGCAGGGCTTGTAGTAATACATGTAATTAATAACAATTCACACGTAACATACAGTAGTTATATTAGTTATGCTCTATACCTAAGCTCCTTCTATATCCTAATAATACTGGCCTGCAAAAAAAAATTGCTTTGATGCAAGAATTCTTAATTTTTCAAAGAGGAATAAAACAATATTTGGAATATGATAAACAGTGAAACTCACTGCTCTAGACCTGCCGCTGGAAATAATATAGCCCTAACAGTAATAATGTAGTTGGAACAAATCCAGCTGACCTCGCTACATCCTCAATCTCTTCAACACTGTTATGGACTGAGTAATATTGCCACAAACGGGCACTAATAATAATATCCACCATCCTAAATTGAACAGAAAACAAATTAGCTTCTTCCTTAAGCTAGTGATGTGCAAAGAAATAATTGAAATCATAAAATCTATTAGAAACTGCTTCTCAGCCCATGCTAATAAAGTACTGTATTACATGGGATAACACAAGGAGCTGAGGTTAGGGTGCTATTATACAGGATAAACATGCAGTTACAGATGTATAAATTTCAAATAAAGCAGTAACGCCATATAAATTGTGTAGGTATCAGGGTCAACATTCAATATTGCTTACTGTGCACATGTTGCATTATATTGGTGCACTCCTTTATTGGGCGGCGCCGTGGCCGAGTGGTTAGCGCGCTCGCCTACCACCTAGGCGGCCCGGGTTCGATCCCAGGGACCCGCATGTGGTATTCGTGGTGGACGAAGCGGCGTCTGGGCGGGTTTTCTCCGGGTTCTCCGGTTTCCCCCGCCATCTCATTCCACCGGTGCTCCATCTTCATTCCATGTATCATCAGTGTCACCGCCTGTGGTGCCGTAGTAGTAAAAGCGGGCGTTAAACACTATACACAACACAACTCCTTTATTGCAAATATAACTAATTGTAATACACGCAATTGACAATAATTCACACTCAAGATATGGTAGCTACCATTATATATGTAGTTACACATGTATATGCTTGAAAAGTAAAGTCGCCTAAAAGGGACGGTAGGTGGCCCCAAGGACTTTAACGACGCAACATTAAGTTCTTAAACCACCAAAATACAGTTTTCAGCAGATACGTAATCTTAATCAAACTCGGTTTGCTCGCGTCACTTAATTCTTGGTGGGCGGCGACACACAGACCTATAGTATTCTTAAAGTGCTAATATGAACGCATCTAACCTAACATCGGATCTAACTCACTTAGCGAGGACATTCGTAAAAAAACGGTAGGCTATAGTATATAAAACCACAGTGTTCTTAAAACTGCTTATACAGAACTGAATTGAGCTAACCTAACCTCTTTAACCTCCATGGAAAAACGGCATATGTAACTAAAAGTTATCCTACAATACTAAACTTTAGACCAAACTTCTAACTGTACATACCTCCAGAAATGCCATCTCAGGTGCACATGTATGTTAATTATCAATTATCATTGTCAATCAACCCAGTACCTCACAGATCTACTACTCTTAACAAACAATTTAACAAACACATCTGACTATTTTGATGTTGTCGTTGTTGTTGATGATGTCGGTTTATATGCGTTCTATCTCGATTCCGCACAGGACCAATCGATGTTTGCGTCGATTTTAAAGGGGGTAGAGAAACCACTGGATTGTATTTCTCTGACAGAAGAATCAGATTTTCATTTAACAATTAATGAGATGCCGAAGTAATATTCTGCACAAGCGTATATCATTACTGTAAAACAGAGAAGTTATATTCCATGGGCCAGGGCCATATCGCCTCGCGAATGTTTCACAAAGTTCATCCCCGCAACATTTGTGTAAAGAGCAATTTAAAAAGATTTGGTTAAGTCTCCGTAGATACCATAATTTCAGAGGAAGTAGACCAGGGTTACAACTTTCACTCGGATTTTCGAGATTAAAGAGATCGTAGCCTACCGAGAGGGCTGTTCCTCTCTCTCCCTCTCTCTCTCTCTCTCTCTCCTTCCTTCTTTCCTTCTTTCTTTCTTTCTTTCTTTCTTTCTTTCTTT
>CM060962.1:41478259-41488259 GCA_030765045.1 Tenodera sinensis
AGGGACATTTCTAAATTGCGGGAAAAGGAAATAGCATTTTGGATACGAGGCTTTCTTGGATGACGTCATGACATTCAAATTGAAGAACGGTTTTCTTAGCGTGGGTAAGAGAGAAAGCGTCTGGGCACTACTCAACCAGAGACCAGTACGGCAGGTCGTGCTGTGCGGATGTGAGTGCGATTCCTCTACGTATACAAATATTTTCGGCATAGCTCCCGAAAATATTTAAGAGGCAATAAATAATATATAAAAAGTTTCCTTGGGTTGTCCATTACTCCTACGCAGACCCGAGATAAAGAGATCTCTTGCAGAGCCGGAGCGAACCACATCAAAGGGCAACACCACGTCACCAACGACATTTAAGCATCAACGGCCGATACAGCGATACATCAGGAAGCGAAGAACGACTTATAAAGCTTCAAATTGACATCCCAACGTGTGGCGTCGAAAGAATGGACCAAACCCCCAAGACGACCAGGCCAGCATCGAGCCAGCAGACAAGAAGGTGCCCAGCGTGTGAACATCTGTGAAACGTGTAGTGAACAAGTTTAAGTGCAGTTAAAAAAAAGAAAAGTGAAAATTTTTGGTGAGTAGAAAAACACATGTAAATAGCTTAGAAATGGAAGACAGTAATAGCGATTTTTTAGGTTTTGAAAGTCCGGAAATTGAGAAAAGTGTAAGTAGGATGGAAGAATTTAATCAGAATGTAATTGGTAGCAGAATATGCCAAGAATTAGAAGATTAGAACGTTAGAGAAACACCTAGAGGTAGCTCAGAAATGTTTAGTACTAATTCAGAAAGGCCAGTGATTATGTCAGAAATAGAGAATATGTTTCAAAAGATAATGAAAAAGATGAGTGCAGAGTTAAGTCAAAAGATAATAGATGAAACTAGTAAAGAATTAAGAACAGTGAAAAAGATGAGTACAGAGTTAAGTCAAAAGATAGATGAAACTAGTAAAGAATTAAGAACAGAGTTAGGACAGAAATTAGAGAAGGGACCACAGGAATTGGGAATGCAATTGGAAAATCAGAAGAGAGCTTTCGAAACCTTTAGGGAAGAAGTTAGGGAGGAAATTAATAAAGTCAGTAGTGAAGTAAAAGAAAATAGAGAACAGGTTAAGGGAGAATTAGAGACAATAAGGCAAGAAGTAAAGAATTCTGAAAAGAAATTAGGTCAACAAGTGAGTGAAAAATTAGATAAAGAAAGGGAAAAAGTAACATATAGATTAGACAAACAAAGGGAAGAAATTAGAGAAGAGTTACAGGGGTGTAAAGTTAGAATAGAAAGATTTGATGTAGAAAGTGAAAGGCAGGCTAGAAATTTGGAGGATGTTACAGACCAAATAAAAGGAGTAGTGACAGAAATTACTCAGGTAAAAGAGGCCTTAGAAAATTTGAAATTAAATGAAAATGCATGTAATCACAACAATCTTAGTAATGAAGTTGCAAGAAACGAGGCAATACCAGGTGTATCAGCTGACATTTCGATGCAAAATAGAGGTAACAGTAATTCTCATTCTGATTTCAGAAATAGTGCAGGGACAGGTGACAATTCAAATTTACATTGGCCTAACCATGTCTTAAATGAAATGACACCTCCAGTTTTTGAAAATGAAGATTCAGATGATCCTAAAGCCTTTTTAGAAGGGTTACAAGAGTACTTCACGGTGAAACGTATACCAGAGGAGTACAAGATGGTGATAGTAAGAAAATGCCTAAAGGGTAATGCTGCTAATTGGCTAGGCCTTTCTATGGGTAACAATAATGATTACAGGACCTTTAGGAACATCTTTTTAACCAGATATTGGGGAGCTAGTAGGCAGGCTAATATTAGAGTTGAATTAAGCAATGGAAAGTTTAATCCTAGATCGGAGGAATCGATGGTAAACTATTTTATGAGAATAGCGAGAAAATCGAAGATGTTGGATCCTCCTTTAGATGAAAAAGATCTAATAAAGATAGTTACTCCACATTTTCCGGAAACGCTTCAACACTACCTAATCATAGCCCGACCCGATAGCATTGCAGCTATGATAGAATTATTATCAGCCTTAGAAGTCAATAAGCCAAAACACGCATTTGGAAATAAATATGAAGAAAAAGAAACTGTAAATTCTTTCGGGCAAGGGGCACAGTATTATCAGAATAGAAGTGAGATTAGAGAAAGATATAAAGGACCAGTACCAAGGATGGAATCATTCCGGTGGGAAAATCAAGGTAGATATCACCAGGAAGGGCGTCACCAAAATAGAAATGGTAATCAAAGGGGAAGAAATATAAGGGTGAATTATATGAATACAAATAGATTTGATCGAGGTAGACGGGGACGTTATTTTGGACATAGTAGAAATTCAAATGATGGGTATTGGACAAACGGAGATAATGAGTTTAGACCGAGGTCACCAAGACAGGAAGAAAGGTATTCTAATGGACGAAATTCCCCCGAAAATGCGGAAATGGTTGAGGCCATTAACACGGTCAAAAACATGGTAGGAAGTAACCCCGATTTAATGCAGGAAAACAGAAGTAACAATTTGGGAAATAGTACAGGAGCAATACATAAAAATCAGGGAAACGCCAGACCCGGTCAAACGCGCCTTCAGTGAGAACTGGGTATCCTAGTAATGATTGTGATAAGTACTCGGAAATAAATAGTCCTGGAAGGCAAATGATGATACAAAAGAAAAGAGAATGTAAAAATAGAATCGACGAAAACGAAAAAGTAGGAGATCCACCTAAAATCAAAATTGGAGTAAATGGAAAACAATACAATGCAATTATAGATACAGGATCAAATAGCACAGTATGCTCACAAAATTTTTATGATAATTTACAAAGTAGTGGTTTTAAAGTAATGTCTTTACCAGTTAATGGGATATATTGCTCGCTAGCTGTGGGAAAACGAAAAGAGAGAGTAAAATTTCAAGCAATGATAAATATTGAAATAAATGGGAGAATACTAGGAATTTTATTTCTGATTGTAGGAAGACTTGTGACAGATATTATAATAGGTTGTGATTGTCTTTATGCCTGGGAAGCTGTGGTGAATTTTAAAAACATGATTCTAGAAATGAAAGTTGAAGATGAGACCATTATAGTGCCTTTTGTGGAAGATAGTAGTTCAGAAACTATTGTACGAGAAAAAGAGGAAGAAGAAATCCAAGGGGATACATTCTTTGTAGAATATGTTAAAGTAGGAGCTATGGAATTAACTGAAGTAAATGTCAAAGAGTACAGTGTCGATAATAAAGAAAATGTAGAATGGGATAAAAATGATTTCATAGACAATTTGAGGGTTTCTGATGCAACTAGGTACTATGATAGGGAGAGTAGTGAAGACTTAGAAGAATTGTTGAGGGAAAAAGTAACTCAGGCTGATCAACTAAATGAACAACAGAGGGATAAACTGTTTGAAATATTAATCCGAAATAAAGAAGTATTCTCTGAGAAACCTGGTAAATGTAATATTTATACTCATTCGTTTGAGATGATACCCATCAAACCTTTTACACATAAAGCGAGAGCTATCCCTAGTACAATAAGAGAAGAGGTAGATGCAGTTATAAAGTCAATGTTAGAAGATGAGGTTATTGAGATTTCGAATTCAGAATTTGTGAATCCCCTATGTATTGTAAATAAGGCCAATGGAAAGATTAGGGTGACATTAGATGCGAGAAAACTAAATTATTGTTCATCATATTTTCCATCAGGGAATCCAACAGAACGTGTCCTCCGAGATATAGGAATTTATTTACGTGTACTTACACATCATAATCACAAGGATTGGGTGAAATATTGTCCATTGATAGAAAAGATTATCAATCACACCATTAATGTAACTACTGGGTTTGCACCAATAAAATTAATGTTAGGAATTGAACCAGAACCAATATTGATCGGGGTACCAAAAACACTGAAAATTAATGACATTCAGTTAAGTGAGGAAGAAAGAGCGAAAATTGCTTTTGAACGAATCAAGAAAAAGGCAGAGAAGCGAAAATTAAAGAAAAAGAGTAGAAAACATAAATGGGAACCTAAGATAGGCGATTGGGTACTAGTTAAAGACCATAAGTTATCAAGTGCCTTGAGAGGTAGGAACAAAAGGATGGAATTGTTATATAAAGGTCCTGCAGAAATTATATCAAAATTTGGTTATCATACCTATGAATTAAGAGATGTTAAAAATGAAAAATGTCTGGGAAGATGGCATAAACAACTCCTTCGACCATACAAGAAACCGTGTGGTGCCTTGGAACCTTGATTTAATGTAAAAGAAAAATTGGAAGTGTCATTTGTCTATTGGCGCCCAATCAGCTTTGAAATAAAATGTAAATGTTAGCTTACTTGAAAATCATATATTGGTCAGGTACTTACATATTCATGAAAAATGCAGAATGTGAATTGCTATCTACTACAAAGAGCTTAAAAATATATTGTATAGAGCTCACAATAACAGCTTCAGAAAAATTTTAAAATGTTCATCTCCACATAGAGAAAACAGAATATTTAATTTGTAAACATTTGTTAAAATATTTAGATGTATAGATAGTTATCACAGCAAGACAAAGAAAGAACTTGTCTGAAGAGTGTAATGGATTTATATAAATATATGTACATTTTAGTGCTTAAAGGATCTAGTACAGATATGTGTTACAATAACAAAAGTGAAAAATCACAGTGCAAGTGATAGTGAGAGCGAAGTGAGCAAACATGAACTAAAAGAAGGAAGTATAAAGAAAGACTCTTGAAGTTTAACCTTTATATAGAAGCTTCACAGAAGAAACCATAACATATTGTAATTAGTATTTAAGGATTAATGTTTAGTCAAGTGTACAATTGTTTGTCATGTTAAAAAGATTAATGAGAAAATATGTTAATAACCAATTTCGAAACAGTGTAATTGAAAATTGTATATAATGGGAGTGTTGCCGATTATTCAAAATACAGGGGTAATTTTTAATTTTTCTTTCGGGCAAGACATTTACATTATTTTATTATGAAATAATAAAATAATATAAATGGGGGCATTTGATACCGAAATTTAGATTTCCAATCGAATGGGCTTTTGAAAAAGACACGTTTTAATTTAATTGCCGGATGTGAGATTTGCGATAAGTGTTAAGTAATAACATAAATAGATAATAGAGCAGAAAGTGTTGTAAGGTGAGCAAGATATGAGTAAATAATAGTCGTTAAAGTTGTAGGATAAACACATTATTGGTTTGAAATTAGCGAGTCATGACGTCATACCACATAGTTTAAATACACGTTCGAAAGTCAAGTCTACTAACCTTAAAAGTCGCGCGATATATTTAATAAAATATAAAGTAAACATCGTTTAATCCTAAAAAGGTAATTATATATTCGAAATTCATAAAAGAACATGTTATAATAGAAAGGGACATTTCTAAATTGCGGGAAAAGGAAATAGCATTTTGGATACGAGGCTTTCTTGGATGACGTCATGACATTCAAATTGAAGAACGGTTTTCTTAGCGTGGGTAAGAGAGAAAGCGTCTGGGCACTACTCAACCAGAGACCAGTACGGCAGGTCGTGCTGTGCGGATGTGAGTGCGATTCCTCTACGTATACAAATATTTTCGGCATAGCTCCCGAAAATATTTAAGAGGCAATAAATAATATATAAAAAGTTTCCTTGGGTTGTCCATTACTCCTACGCAGACCCGAGATAAAGAGATCTCTTGCAGAGCCGGAGCGAACCACATCAAAGGGCAACACCACGTCACCAACGACATTTAAGCATCAACGGCCGATACAGCGATACATCAGGAAGCGAAGAACGACTTATAGCTTCACCTTGGTGATGATACCAAGAGAACCGAACGTCAATTGCGAGTTCAACAGGTTATGCATAGTCAAAAACGACTTCCGAAAATCACACAGCCCCTTCCAGATAAAAGGACAACCGCGAAACCACAATTTGCTCGAACATCTTACGAATAACGTAGGCGAGTACTATCGGCCTGTAATATGCAGCTTCCTCACCCGACTTGCCCAGTTTAAGAATAGGGAGTACGTAAAAAGTATTCCAAACATCTGGAAGCCATCCCGCTGTAAGGATATAAGGGTAACGATGAGTAAGAAGATTGAGAAGATTGGTCGGAAAGTGTCTTATCATGTCATAAGATATACCTTCAGGACCCGGTGTGGAAGAATGATTGAGCCCCAACTGCAATTCGGCTAACGTCACTGTGAAGGTTAACTGCCGCCACTCAGCACCAGTGGGCGGATAGGCCATTCACCAACGAATGTTCGGCAACAAAGTCCGGAGTCACAGAACATAAAAAAATCCACCTGTAGCTTTGCGTCATAGTCTAAAGGAGACATGGGTCTCCGGATACGTGACGTAAACCACGTTAATTTATGTCATCTCATATGCGGAGACTCCAGCTGATATCTGGGAACAAAAATTCTGCCCACCGTGGCGCTTCGCTTGTTGTAAGGTCCGTCGGGTTTGGGCGTATTGTACTTGTGTTGAACAGTAATGGGATCGCGTAGGAGAGGAGATGAACAACCGCAAAGCATGGCGTCCTTTAGACACTGCAACAAAACAACCGTGGTTCCGCCACGGCGGATTTGCGATTCGTGTCTTAACGGTGTGAGAAGTTCGGGGATAGTACATAGGAAGAGCAATATTAAATGTGGCATCTAAGAGCTCCAGTGGAGTAGACCCAGGATAATAACAAGCTCTAACCAAGTCCTGTATCCAGTCATGAAGTTCCGGCCGGGACGGGATATGGCGTTATTATTGAAAGCGTCCTAGGGGAGCAATTTGCAGCGGCAAGTGGGTTGTTGGTCACTTCCGAGGTTACTAAGATCCACCCCCCTGTAGAGTGCGGCCACAGGAAATCGGAATTAAAGGTGAAATCAGAAGATGGGCGTTAGCAAGGTGGTACAAAACGCGTGGGTTCATCTATGTTTAAAAGGAGAAGACGGGAGGGAGCCAAAGAGTAACACCTAGTGGGGGTGCGAACCAGCCGGTATTTGCTACGGCTTAAGCCCGAGGTTAAAGTCCACACAGATGTATGTTCGCTGATGGGGGTTGAGCATCACGTGAGAATCCCAAAGGGTTTGCGAGATATAGTGTGCTGAAGCATTGCATACAGTTAAGACCTGCATACGAGGAAGACGTAAAAGTTCTGCTTGAAAATGTTCGTCAAAGCTAAGCAACTTAGAAATGGATAGGACGTAAGGGAAGGCTGAAATAAAAATAGTCCTCCCTCTTTTCGATTGCGATCATGCCTGATAAGATGAGAGGTCCATCCAAATATGTGGTACGGCGCAAAGCTTGAATTAGATACGCACCAAATCTACGTGTTTTTTTTTTTTAGCTTGGTAGTGTTGTAGCTCCGCCCGTTTATAGCGGTAATAAGTAATAATGATGATTCAGTTTTACATAGTTGATGAAGCAGAAAAATTAAACTTAAAAAACCCCGTATATTAGTGTCAAAAATGCTGTCCTAAAGGGATAAAGATTTTACCAATAATGTATGTTATTCTCCATTACGAGCTAAGTAAGTAGTAATCGCCTTTGACACACAAATAAATAACTCCTGGTCCTCACTTTCCATAAAAAAATTGGGTTCTTTTGTAGATGATGGGGCTAAAATAAAGCTAATGTTCTCTTTGACAGCTGAAGCTGCCACCCTACTCAATATATGTCAAATGAATTTGTCACCAACCCTTCCCCTCCTCCCTCACTTTAGTAACGCCAGGCAATAGCACTCCTAACCTAACCTCCATCCGAATGTGTTGCCTGTTCAAGGAAGGAGACAAAGCGCAAAGCGGCGTTGCCGCTTGTCGTCTATAAACTAAACTTTGCCTGACATTTTAACAATAAATTGCAGCTAAATTTATTCTAATTAGGATAAAATAACCTTACAGTATTGTTCACACAACGTTTGCGCGACAGTAAGCGAAATAATAAACTATTCGTATTCATTCTAGAAGCTAGATGGCTCCAAATATTTGACACAAATTGCTTGTTTTGGGCGAAACGGCTCTTTATTGACAATTGTATTGAATACATTTGTGACACTCATCATTAGGTCGAGGATTTCGTTAGTGCTAATGCCAAAACGAACGGAAATCAGGTTGTGATGTAACTGCAGTTTAGACAGCGCCGTTGGAGTTTCCAGATTTAGTTCTGAACTAAATTAGTTGTAGCTATACCCTTTAAGTTATAGTGTTGCATATTCCCGATAAAATACTACCAAGAATGTAGATTAATGCTACATTCATGTTCCTAATTTTGCTAGTAGCGAATTTGGTAATGTAATTCGCTCCGTTTGGAAGTGGTTAAACAAATGTAGTTTTAGCAGCGCTTTCGAGTGGTGTCATTGCGTGAATCTTCAGGTGAACTGAAATAACTTAGTAAACCATGAACAGTTTAACTAGTATACTCAGTGCGGCTATAACGAGTTTTTTTTGCCTCAATTGGAACTCAAGAAGCTGGGGCGACCAAGACCAATACTCAATATTGAGCAAATTCAAAATCTCTGCAAAAATGAGGGTGACTATAGCAGAAAATTTAACCATTCATTGCAAAAGTGTACGGGCTGGCTTTGCGGATGAAAAATTAAAAATCTGATGTGTTCCATGACTCTGCTCTTGTACTAATCATTCTTACAAACTCTTATTCCTATGTCTTCTTCGTGTGATTTGAGATAAACATTCACACAAATTATCTTATGGCTTATTTTCTTGTATGTGCAAGGGGAATATAGGAATATACTGGGCTTTGAGCGATAGTAAAACTTTTAAAGCTTTGAAATTCCGTTCTCTTTGCTCGGCCAAGATATGAAAAAGTTGATAACGATGTTCCATGTGACGAAAGTTTAAGTATTCCAGAACTCACATATATAACAAGGAATATCTCCGAAATGGTTCACTCTACAAAGGAATTCTTTAGACATAAATTGTGTATTTTAGTAGATCTACATTTTTTGTGCATCAAGATTTGGTCTATCTCCTACTGTTTACCATTTACGCAGAAGTCATCTAGAATAAACAGGACTACATAGGCTATAGCCAGATACATTTCAAAATATACATTTCATTTGTCATAAGAATATCTTAAACATATGGCATTCTAATGAAAACCGTTAGAGCCATTTCCGAGAAAATATTAATTTTCGAAAAATTGCCCATGTAAAGGGTAGTTTAGGCGAACGAATTCTTAAAAGATATTAAACATAAATATCAACATTGGTTTTTTCCGACTTTTCGGTTTTGAGTTATGCTGTGCACAGACTGAAGGACACACACACACACACACACACACACACACACACACACACACACACACACACACACACACACACACACAGACGGACAGACAAACACGCGCGCGCACGTACCTAATGCTTGCTTTTTGTTTCAGGGTGGCCTCAAAACATATATTTCCGGTGATATTTCTGTATCGAATTTTTGGGTGGAATACAACACTTACTCAATGTACTATACGTAGTAGAGAAAGTAAAAATACGTTTTTCTGCCATTCCTGTTTGGTAATGAATACTGGTGATCCTGCATACCTATAGTTTAGACATTAAAATAGTGTGAATTTAATGAACAGATTAAAGGTCATGCACAACAATTTTCGCTTACATATTTTCTGGTGAAATTCGTAATTAACTGTCATGTAAAGCGTGCTGATTCTAAAAATATACTCCCAAGTTTGCGAGGCAGTAGCCGCCACTGATTACAAGTTCACAATGGAGAGTAAGAATCAGTTGGGTACTTTCAGAGCGGCGTTTTTTTTGTTTTTTTTGTTTTTTATATTTATTAACGTCCTCCAAAGTAATGTCATATCGGACGGTGAATGAATGAAATGGTTGAAATGATGCTCAAATGAGCCTGAGGTCCATGGAGCTTTAAGTTACCCGACATTTGTCTTCTCGGAAAAAGGTACCCGGATAATTTACTCTAAGCGAGATTCGAACTTGTGACTTCTTGGACGTGAGGCAGACACACTA
>CM060962.1:42093259-42253259 GCA_030765045.1 Tenodera sinensis
TGTTCTCTCCCAACCCAGTAGTCAGGCAGAACGACTTCACATGAGAAGTCGAAGATGAAGCCGAAAATGTAGGCCAAGCACTGACACAACAAACTGCGAAAGACTAAACCAGGCAAAATCGGATGGATCATTAGGCATCTGCCTACCAGAAAAGCGCCTGGGCCACACAAAATACCAAATGTAGTATTAAAGAATCTCTGATACACAGCTCTCAAGCTCTTAGCGGACATATTTAATTACACGCTACAAAATGTCAGATTTCCCCCAAGCTGGAAAGAAGCCAACATTTTCTATTTTCTAAAGCGAACAAAAAATCTGGCACTACCAATTAATCATACGCCTTTTAGCCTACAAAAGACCACAAGCAAAGTGCTAGAAAAAGTAGTACTCAAAAGAATAAAAAAAAAAACACATCCATAAACACAACATACTGATACCCGAACAGTTCGGGCTCAGACCACAACACTAAAACATACTTCAACTTTTGCTAATGACTGAGCAGATAACCAATTGCTATAACAGGAATAAATCAACAGGCGTCCTATATTTGGACATTGAACGCGCCTTCGATAAATTCTGGCACGCAGGACTAATTGGGAAGCTAAAAGAATACGCTTTCCCTATTACTGCCATGGCTCTGATTAGGGCTTATGTCTCCGATCGGCGTTTCCGCTCCTCGGTAGAGGAAGCAGTATCGAGCATGAAGCAAATTAGAGCCGGTGTACTACAAGGAAGTTTGTTGGGGCCGACACTGTTCAACTTATACATTTGATAGGCCCAACTTAATAAGAACGGACAAATACATTTATGCAGATGATACTGCATTAGTAACACAGTCCACCCAACCACGTATTACTCACCAACGGCTCCAAAATGCCCTAAATACGCTTGAGCCCTAGTTCTCCAAATGGGGAATAAAAGTAAACGCAGGAAAAACTCAAGCAATAGTTTTCACGAAAATACTCCTGCACAGGAAAAATAAGCGTGTCCCTCAGCCGTTAACGTACCAAGGCGAAGGTATCGACTGGAAGGACCAAATGACCTACTTAGGTGTAGTAATGGACCAAGGCCTCATTTAGAATAACCACATCTGCAAGATCAGAGCCGAGGCAAACGCCCAGCTAAACAAATTCTACCCAATGATCAATATAAACAGCCAACTTAAAATAAATATGGGTCTTACTCTATACAAAACACTTCTAAGACCAATAATCACATACGCAGCCCCGGTATGGGGATATGATGCTAAAAGCCACTTGCACAAACTACAAACTCTTCAAAACACAATAATAAGGACAATAGCGAAACAACCACCTGTAGCACCGGCTAAAGTGCTAAAGAGCTAAAACTGTACACTACCGATGAATTCATAAAAAGTCTAAGCTTTAAGCGTAAAGACAAAAACGACAATGCCCTAATCCAGCGATTAGGCAAATAAGAAACAGACCACGACAAGCACAAAAGACCGCTGTCATTATTCGACAGGTCCTTCCGCCTGTGGGATAGTGAACTCGACATACAGGAATACCTCCAAACACTAATAAGATTTCCATAGAAGCAAAAATAATATCCATGACTTGCGGCACGACTTGACGATGGTAGTCTACCAGTCCCTGCACCTGATAAAGGGGATGCAATCACCAAGTTAGTTTGACATTGGCAATGAATAACTGGACATGATTTACAACTAAAATTAGATTAGATGTAAGTTCAAACAACATTCAAGTAAGATTTAAAGCTTTCACGGCGCGCGTTATTTATTACAGCTTCACGGGTGATCAGCCGTGTGAGGTTTAAAAACATTGAGCTTTCGGCCATTGTAGACTCTATGGTCTTCATCAGAATGAAAAATGACCGTTAGCTTTCCGCTCCCCACATATATACAATGTTAGGTGGGAGGGGGTTGCATTGTTTATATATGGGGAGCGGAAAGCTAACGGTCATTTTTCATTCTGATGAAGGCCATAGAGTCTACAATGGCCGAAAGCTCAATGTTTTTAAACCTCACACGGCTGATCACCCGTGAAGCTGTAATAAACATTCAAGTAATACTTAAGCACTAAACTAATAAGACGCAGCTATAGCGCAGACAATACTAAAAACTAAATTTAGAATTGGAATACTATTGACTGCCGCAGCTATTTCCGAAAATAAAGACAAATCTACCTCTATACTAGAACTTACTTAGACTAGCGCATTCACATGCGCACATTCTTACAATCAATTAAGACGTCCTCGCATAGGGAGGGCAGAAAAATACACAAAAGCTGACTACTAAGAATAAGTTTTTCAAAGTTAATTATGACTATGTCCTTTATGTTTCAGGACGCAATAAATAAATTACGACAGCGTTTCCAAACAGAAAGGAACCTATATCTTTAACCAAATCCCGTACCATGAATTCCCCATGGCGTGGACAGGGCATCTGTCATGTTTACGTTATACCACCTAATTTCACCCGGCGACGGCTACACGGCCAACCAGCACATATTTTCTCATGAATCTGCAGGTGCGATTCGCGATACTGCGGGATATCCTTCATTCAATTCTCTCCGGGAATGGCTTTTTAGTGGGTAGTACCTTCGGGTGAAGCTCACAGTCCCCACTGTGCCTCCCAGTACAGCGGAACTCCATAAATGGATTTTTCCTTCACTCGAAAAAAATTGGGTGGATCATGTTCGAGTTTGGCAGGGTAAGGCCTAGATGGGCGTATTGCTCTGCGGACTTCTTGTGCCGTGTAACCATTTGAATATAAAGCTACAAAAATATTATTAATATAGTAATATAAAATATTAAACATATTAATTTATGTTCAATAAAGACTGTTCCTTACATCAACATTAAAACAATAGTCTAATATTAATTCATTGCACACTACATTTATTTTCGAAAGGGAGGCCGCGGATCCCTTACCCCCCCCCCCCTTCGCGATGCCCATGCATTCGCCCCACCGCAGGTACTCCGAATCAGTGGCGAGGCGTCAGTTTTAAAGCTCCAAGTAACAATTTCCATTGAAATAACTGTTTTCTTAATCTCGGTAAAAGAAGAAATCAATTATTGAAATTCTTACAGTTAGATAAGATAATTGATAACATATTTTCATAAATAAGAATAATTAAATATCGTTCCTCATTTTCTGTAAATAAAATTGATCCTTCTGGCTTTTTTCTCAAAAATTTCTATCACACCATCATAGAAGTTTGGGCTTTGGCGCAAAGTTGCAAGCAAAGACTTTTCAATGCTGAGAAGAGCTAGCGAAGAAAGTCTCTCCTGAACTTGAGTATTGCGAAGATGGAATTTTATCCTCTTCATTGCTGAGAATGATCTCTCAGTAGGCAAACTAGATGCTGGGATGGTAATTACTAAAGTGACAAGTTTATGTATACGTATATCAAGAGATTAAAGGAGACATAAACAAAGCCACGTGGCTCTTGACCGCAGCGCGCTTTCTTGACGCTTTCGCCGTCAAAATAGTTCCTTGAAAAAATACTGATTCTAAGGTCTGAAAAATCAGTTAATGTTTGCTAATGCACGAACTAAGTGTACTAAGCATAGTTGAAGTGCAAGAATACGCAATTAAGTTAATCTGTAACCAGCCTAACTCATGCGGCGCGCGTATTATTCAGTATGAAAGTAGCATGGCGGAAGGAGAGATTGTTGTGAAACATAAGCACGGAACAGCGTTGCGATGTGGTTAAAAGACAATAATATTGAACGTATTTAACAAGTTCTGCGAGAAATATCCCGAATTTGCTATCGATGAGGTGATGAAATTAACATCCGAGTTTGCCGGTGTGTCAGTTTGAGGTGTTTACAGTGTACGCAAAGAAAAACCTCAGTTGGAGAAGTCAGAACTCTCAGCAAGAAGAGATCACGTGCAAGGCAAGTATTGTATGTAGTTTGTGACGAATTTGTGAGATTTGCAATCCGTCGAAAAGTTCACCAGCAGTTAGTTAACGATGAACCCACCTTAAACAAAGTGCTGTTGGAAGTTAACTTTGATCCTGATCTTCTAGATTTAAAACGAACTTCCCTCCATAAGCTGCTTCTGGAGATTGGTTTCGAGTTTATCAACAGAAAGCGAAAAAGTGTTATTGTGGACAGAAATGACGTAAGTAGCGTTAATTTCCATGTGCTACATGTTATTTAGATCGAGTAAATTCATCCTTTCAGTGGTGCAAGATGCATATTATACTTACGCGTAGCGGTAACAGTGTTCCGACATTGCGAATGCACGTAGCCGCGGAGTGATACAAACCGGTGTTTTGTTTACGTCTCCTTTGATCTTTTGGTGTACAGAGTATAGTTCTGGAAACATAGACACTAATCGCGCTCTCGACAAGTATTGTTGTAAACTCAAGTGTATCACACACACACACACACACACACACACACACACACACACACACACACACACACACACAAACACACACAAACACACACACAGAATTTTCTTCTCAAAATTGGTAAATCAAAGAATTTTCAAAGCCCTGATTTAAACTCAAAAAGCTTTCTTCTGGAAATTGTTTTGCAAATTCTCTAAAGTTTGCTGAGTCTAAAATGCTAAGAGATTAGAGTTTCTCCCAGTCAGTCAATCTAGAATCAATACTGATTTTCATTACATCCATAATTTCAAAAAATAATCTCTTTAAGAAGTTAATACATTTTCCCATGGTATACTATATACTGTACGTCTTTTGTTAGGCCCAGGCATGCCACAGACATCTCATACTTTATGCCAGGTAGATTCTAAATCATCTGCAAGTTTCATAAGATGCATTGAACATTTATCAACTTTTTACAGCATAACTCAATATCAAAAGCCTTCTTTTGGTGTGCTTGAAACACTGTCAGCCTCATGAAATATTCGGTCAAACACATGAACAAGAAAGTTTAAATCAAACACACGTAACACTGAAAGAAGGCCTTGGGTATCATATACTGTTTCCGGATCCCAACGGTTTGCATTTTCAACCATTGAATTTAGTAAGCTTGCTATATCGTATCTCAGGGGCGGTTCTGTGCGTGTTTCCGTGCTGCAGCACGCTAACAATTTCAGAAATAACCAACTTTCAATATTTTGATACCCTTTAGTTGTAAACGAGCTTTGGTAATGTATAATATGAGTTATTTATTACTAGTAGTGTGCTAGACAGACTAAGCGTGCGTCGTCAAAAGCATCACGGAAGAGCGCTTTAAGATAACAATGTTATAGGTTCGCCCCTCCCTTCCCTTTCCTCAACTACTCTGCATTCACAGTAATTTTCGCTGTACCGTGCTGCAATCAGTGATGCACGTTCCCCTAGTCTGGTTTGCTTGCACATGTGCAGTGTTATGTTCCTATCAGGCATCCATGTTAAATAAAACTCGTGGAAATGAATTCAGTGGATTCTCTGTTAAAGAAACCATTTTCTACTTTATTTTTGAAGAAAAAATTCACGTCAAAACACTTAGAAGACCCACTCCTGGTATTAGCATTGTTCAGACACCCAGTGGAAGAAAAGCTATTGGTACTTACATAAGACGTTTTCATAGTGACATTTTGGCGAAATATTCATGGATGTGCGGTTGTGGAATTTAAAATGCCCTTTTCTGCTTTTCTTGCATGTTATTGGGAAGTAACGATTCCTGGTCAGCAAGTGGCGTAAAGGACCTAGGCCATTTAAATGAATATGCGAACGAGTATATATGGAGTAGGAAACACTTGAGTATCGTTCTGGATCTCGCTACTCCTGGTGCAGTAAACCGACCTTGGTCCTGACATGTGGTGTGAAGGTTAGACCGCGGTCGGGTAGCACTCCCAGGTGTTTGGCGGAGTTAATCCAGGGGATTCTTCGCCGCCGTAGCCCCAAAGATACACCCGGCCGCCAGTTTCGAACTTTGCCCAACAGTAGAGCTTGACTCTTCTGTGGGCTGATGGCCATTCTCCGCTTTTCAATCCAGCTGCCAATGGCGTCGAGCTGTCTTTCTATCGAACGTTTTTGCTCGGTGCCAGTATGAGGACATCGTCTGCATACTGGCACGTAACAGTACGAGTTTCAGGTGTAGGTCAGACATGTGGGCAGCGAAGAGTAACGGTGACAACACGCTACCTTCCGGTACTCCAGCCGCTATGGGCCTGACCGAAGATAACTTCCCCTCCACCTGCACCCGAAAAATGCGATCTCGTAGGAAGCTACCAATCTGGGTGAGGTAGTGGCAGGGATTTCTGCCTCTCTGAGTTCATACAATAGGCCCGGGTGCCATGTGGTTGCAAAGGCCTTTTCCAAATCCAGTAGCACCACGACTGTTTTGAAGTTTTCCTGGAAACCCAGGGCAGCCTTCTGTATCTGTCACAATAGCTGTAGGGTAGTGGAATTTCCACGACGAAAACCGACCTGATGATCCGGGATGAGTTGCCGTTCCTTGAAGAGAGGAGTGAGGCGGGTTAGGAGTAATTGTTCAAATATCTTCCAAACGATGGGTAATAGGCTGATGGATCGGTAGTTTGAAGGAAAGACCGGGTCCTTGCCAGGTTTCAGAATGCAGACAACCATCGCCTCCTTCCAACAGGTTGGAAAGAGGTGGAGGTGCAGACATTCATTATAAATCCGCGTCAGGTAGACGAGGGCCTTACGGGGAGGTGCTGGAGCATGGGCACCGTGACGCAATCATGCCTTAGGGATTTTCTGGGTTTCAAGCGTTTTATGTAAGAAGCCACCGGTCTTGCCGTGACTATGGGGATATGGATCTCTACGTGTGGCGGCGGGGGTGCCTCATAGAGGTAATCCATCGTCACCTCCACGAGTTCAGTGAAGTCTTCATCCTGGACATCTTCCCGGGGTTCGAACTGAGACTCTAGATGGTCTGCGAAATCCACGGCTTACTCTTGAGGCTCGAAGGGGAGTGTCTCGCGAGTGCCGTGTAGGGGATGTTGGTGAACAGTTTTGTCCTTTCTGAGGGATTTGATTATCCGCCATGGTTGTTTTCTGCTTTGCGGTGTGCCCGCAGCAGGCGCCGTGATTGGGATTTGAACCTCTGGTTGACCGCCTGTATCCTGGGATGGTGGAAACGCTGCCATAGCTTGCGAACAGTTGTCTTGACTCTAACCAACTTCCTGAGTTCGATGGGAATGGTTCTGGGCTTAGATATGTCGGATGGAATGCGGTGCTTGTGTGCACGTACCACATTCCGGACGTATTGGGGAAAATGCCGTGCCTGCCACCTCCAGTGCAAGGATAGAGTCGATGGGCGGACGCGGATCCACGGACTGGTGATGTTCCAGAATGGTTGCATCCCAGTCGACCTCGCATTTCCTATCTGGAGTGGCCAGTGCTGGCAAGTCAACGTTGGAATCCATCAAGACTGGATCGTGGTCGGAGTCCAGTTCGTTGACCGCCGAGAGGTCTAGATGGTATGGTATATTCTTGGTGAGCATTATATCGCGGCCTCCCTCGGGCCGGACGGAACGTAGGTCCTCTCGGTCCATGCGCAAGTACGCTCGGGTTACCTCTGATCAGGCGGTAAAGACCGCGCCCCTTGTCATTACTGGCGCGGCTATGACAGTGGGCATGCTTCGCGTAGAGGTCACCTGCGATGCATACCGCTGGGTGTAGGTTCAGGAGGGTGTTGAAATCTGCTTCATAGAAGCGGTTATCAGGAGGGTCGTATGCCACAATCAACAGCGTGTCTACCCCGACAATGGCAAGCCTAATGGCGCAGGTCTCCACGTGTTTTAGTGGCGGGAGGGGAGAGGAGCTATGAGTGATGTGACTCTTTATGAAAATAGCTTTATCGCCCCAGTCGGCCGACTCGGTCTGACCGATGGGAGACGTGACTCGGTAATGAGAAGTTGGTAGCAACATTCCAGTGGGTTTCGCAGACCATTACAATGTCAATACCATAGGATTGTAACAACTCAGTGAGGCATGGTTGATGGCCCCTTATGCCATTTGCGTTCCAGGACGCAGCTTTCGTACTGCAGCTTCAAATCTCTAAGTGCAAGGAGGATTCTGTGTATCAGGTTGTTAAACCAGAGGGGTAGGTCCTGAAATTCTTCCAGATCCACCTGTGAGAGCGTTCCCCCTAATATGGGGGGGGGGGGGCATGGGCGCAGCGGGTGGCACAGGTGCTACCTGTGGACCGGCTGCGACAGCAGTCTCCCTTGGTGCCAGAGCCGCCTCAGTGGAATGCTCTACCGGCGCCTCGGGTTGCTGTTGAGGAGCTGCAAGTTCTATTTCCACGGCTTGGCGCCTGCTCTTATTTTTCTTACTCCACTTTTGTTTTGGACAGGTGTTGGCCGCCGTACTCTCCACCACCCGTGTATGGCCTGGAGGTGGTGCCACAGCTTCTGTCGTGGCAGGGTCAGTTACAGCTACAGCTGTTGCTGCCTGGGCCTGATTTAGCGTCTGCTCAGCCAAGAGACTCCAGCGCAGACCTCAGCTGCTTCTAGACGTCCTTTGCGATAGCTCTCGATAATCTTGAGGTGTGTCGCGCATCCTTTGTAGACGCTGCAGTGTGCGCCTTTGCAGTTAACACATTCCCTATCCGTATTCGTCTTGGGGCGCTCCTGCACCTTGTGAGCTCCAGTAGACCACAGTCGTGCGAGCGGTCACCCGCACACCATACTAGAGTGATGGAGGCCCAAGCATTTGCGTCATTGCGCTGGACCCTCCTCTCGTAAAAGCGCTCAACCTTTACGGCAGTGTAGATTAGCCGGCACACTACGTCGATAGGCTGAATTGTTGGTCGCGCACTTTGTCTACCACGACCAGAAAAAGTGGCGTAGGCACCTTCTTGGAGCCATTGTTGGAGAGAGTGGTCTTTTTCAGCTGCGCTACTAATGGTGTTATTTCATGCTCCTAGAGGAGCGCCAGCTTGACGTCCTCGAGAGTGTAGTCGGAGGGAAGGCCTCTGATGATTCGACGTTCCACGTGAGGGCGCGTGGGCGAGCAGCTGTAAAATGGGATGTTCATTTCCCGCAGTACGGCCTTAGCCATCTCAAAACCCTCAAACGTGGAGGTCTTGATATTCACCTTTCTAGGCCTCCTGACTGCCTCAAAGCGCCCTTTCAGGCACGAGGCTGGGAGTCGCATGGTACGGGTGTGCTCCTTGAAAGCATCCGCTACAATGGGCGGTATTTTGGGCCCCCTTTGGTGGGGGTTGGGCTGCACCTGTGGTTTAGGCTGCTGCGAGTCCGTGGAGATACGCCTGTTCCTGCGTCCCTTCACTACGGTGAAACTCTCTTGGTCTGTGTCGCCCTCTGAGTCGGAAGGGAGAGGGTGATGGAAATCCAGTGGTGGCTTCACGTCGACAATTTGTTGCGGGGCAGATTATTTGCGCTTCTTGCGCTCTGGTTGTACCGCTTCAGGAAAAGACGGTGAGGTACTAGGTCCTGGTGTAACACCATCGTCCATTGTCGGCGCGGTTGCCCTCCGGATGCTCACAGAGGACCGAACCCCCTTAGAGGAGGCACCTATGCAAGCCATTACGGCTTGAGGTGTCGGGCCAGAAGTTCTAACCTTTGGTTGGCGTCTTGTGAGTCCGCTGTGTTGTGGTCCGTCAGTCAGTCTGTCGCAAATAGAGGAAAGAAAGACAAAAGTAGAAGAGGAGTACGAAAAGTGGGAACTTGGGTACCGGTGCGCACATTGGCGGCTGAGCGGCAAGCTAGAAGGGGGCCTAGCGTTGCCGCTATTAGTGTGATCGAAATTCCGTGTAAGCAGATTCAGCGCTGGGTGTACTCTAAAGCTTGATTCCCAAGCCTCTTATAGGGTACTACTGCTATTGTCTGGTTCACACGGTCTATGCACTCCACTACAGTCTTTGAGGAAATCCTGCTGCTCCCTGGCAAGATATATTGGAAACTGCTTTTCCAGCAGTGACCAAGTGTCATGAATACGAGTGCTTCAAACACAGGGATCTGCTGACGAATGACAATGAAAAGAGCAACTGTGCTCCGCTCCCCATATATATATACTATTGTTAGGTGGGTGGGGGTTGCACTGCCCTGTCCAATGATGGAGTGACGATTTGTGATTGGGCCTGCTTTTCTGTGGTGGGAAAAAGGCACTTACGCCCTTACCGCAGGCAAGCTTGCGAGTGTAAGACTCCTGCCCTGGCTTCGAACCAGTGCAGACTACTCACTAGAAAACCGCACCGGAAGTCATTTTTTCAGAGCCGTATTAAGGAACCTGCGCGTTCAATGGTGATAGACGAGAGCTGCCTGCCAGTGGCAGTAGCAGCTGGCAATTACAAAAGTAATAGCCTGTCGTGAAGGGGACGATTTGATGAATGTTTGTGCGTGTGATAGTCAGGTCCCATATTTGCACCCCGGTCAGAATCGTACTGTTTCATGCTGGCATGCGAGTGCGTCTACGATGAAGTCCCAGGCTGCAGTCATGATTAAGTCCTGACTACAGCCTGGGGAGCTGAAGGTGATAGTGGTAGTGGCTGAGTTGTTTTACTATTCTATGCTTGGCGTCCTTAGTGAGAGCCGTGTCGGTGCTTGGCATCCACAGTGGGAGCCGTGTCAGTACCAGGCTGAGACCATGATCCATCACTAGGCCTAAATATGTTACTTTATTGGTCCAGGTTATGTCCTTATTAAAAAGCTTTAGTTGATGAGGTCCATGCCTCGGGTGGTAGTGCTTTTTACGTTTTGTAAAGATTATCGCTTTACTTTTAGCGGCATTAACTTTGATTCGCCATTGGGCGAGCCAGGGTTCCAGTTAGTCTGGAATTTTCTGCGTATGAATGCAGGTTTACCAGATTGAGACACAATTGTCGTATCGTCGGTATACAGGAGATATGTTGAGTTTGCGCTTTCTGGTATGTCATTTATATAGATATTGAATAAAGGTGGTCCGAGTAGACTACCCTGAGGGACAGCCACCAGTATCGGACGAAGTGTGGAATTTGCATCGTTTGCTAACGAGAGGAAGGAACGCTCGCACAAATAGTTCGCTGTTAGCTTAATCATTGTGTCCGAGAACTTATTGTTTTACATTTTTCGTAACAATCCTGCATGCCACATGCGGTCGAAAGCGCGTTCTATGTCCAGTAGAACGGCTCCCGTTGACTTTCGGAAATTAAAGGCTTTCGTAATGTACTCGGTGGCGCGCAGGATTTACAGTGTGGTTGAATGGTTGGCCCAGAAGCCAAGCCTATCGGGATTTAAAATGTCATGTTTGATAATAAATGCATTAACACGCTTAAGTATTACTTTTTCAAGAAATTTGCTCATCGTATTGAACAGGCTAATAGGCCAGTAATTTTGTGGCTCCGCGTTACTTTTGCCTTTCTTCTGGAAGTGTAACACGTTTGCTGTTTTCTACATATTAGGGAAGCAGTCGTGCAAAAGGCAGAGTTTGAACAGCTTCGTTAGTATTTCTAGTGCGCTGGAGGGTAAGTGTTGCAGCGCAATGTTCGGGATTTGGTCTGGGCCTGGTGTTTTTCTTTTTTGCAGATGTCTAATTATCCACTTAATTTCGCAGGCCTTTGTTTTACTGATTCGGTCGTGTGGTTGCCTTTCGTGTATGTTCTGTACTATCGTCTCTTCCTTTATGAATGCTGGCCATGATGGCGTTTTGTTAGGCTTAAGCGTATTTTCTAATGCATCCGCTAGTGCTTCTGCTTTCTTTTCATCCATGGTGCCAATATGTTGGCCCACGTTGGCCCGGGTGAGACATCTGGCTATTCGCCGTACGGTGTTGTTAAGTACAGAGGGGGGCGTTGCACATTGTACTTCTTTGTATTGGTTGTATTCGTTTTATTCTAATAGCGCGGTATTTCATGCTAGTAGTGCACAACAAACACAAACAACAAACAACGACATTTGTATAACAAACTTATTCTGTTTCAAGGACTATGTAAAGTGTGTGTGTGTGTGTGTGTGTGTGTGTGTGTGTGTGTGTGTGTGTGTGTGTGTGTGTGTGTGTGTGTGGTGTTTAAAGGCATATTTACTTCACTACATAGGCACCTCAGGCGGTGACACTGGTAATGCGTGAAATGAAATGGTATTTGGAAAAGGATTCTTTTTGGAAAGGAAACATTCCAACATTTGTCGGTTTTGTGCCTTGTAATTTTGAAGCTGATTCATCTATGTAAATATTTTTAATTATACGTAGTCATCAATGTGCTTTACATTATACATAGTAATTAATAAATGGATGTATTAATAGATCCTAATCATGTGTTTTATTGGTCCCAGAAGTTCCTTCCTTGATTACCATGCAAATAACAGGTATTGTTTTAATTCAGTACGTTTATTGTGCTTTCAGCATGGACGAGTTATTTTTATTTATAAAATACTTACCAAGCACGTCAGTAGAATAAATCATAAGCATTTCTGACGATTAAATTGAATAAAGAAGTTTTGCTTGTGGATGTGGTAACAGAATGTGGCTCGCATGTCTGTGAGATTTCCATTAAATTATGAGTTCTCTATTAGCTGTGTGTTCTACATTGCTAAGGAATTGCAATTGTTAAGGGTTACTAAGGACTCAGTCGTAATATTAAAGGATGGCGATTATGTATTTTAAGCAATTTTAATCAATTATAAACTGTATACTCCGGAGTATTTATCATTGTTTTAATGTAAGCGGACAACTTTCTAAAGTACAGAGGGGGCGTGGTCTTTGGCTTCAACTGTATTGTATGGACGATGAAAGCACAACATCTCCCGGTATTCTCTCTTCCCTGGTTATCATAAGTCTGGCTTACTGGAGCTAATGTTGGAAATCTCTTGCTTATCACACAGTCGAATGCTGCCATTCCATTCGTAGATTTAGAAAAGAAAATTCCAAAATTAGAAAGTGAAGCAAAATATTTTGCACTGCTTAATGAAACTCATAGCTTGGGGCAAAGCTAAATTCAGTCTATGGGCATAGAAATGCACAAATACAGCTTGTGGATATTTCTCTCTTACTTTCGTCTGTAGGCTACTGTGTTCCCCCGACATTACAGTTACTTCCTTGTATGTCTGTAACACCAACTTTTTTCACACTTAAATTCTTTTGGGATATGAAATACATGCTGTGCTAAAGAACTTGCTGTTCTATTGACACTGAAATCTTTGAAACACAAAAATATTTCTTCATTATTTCCGGTTTTGTCACATAACTGAATATAACAGTTGCTTATGATTTCGTTGTAATATATGTTGCCCCATCCACAGTAATTCCAACAAAAGCAGCCTCAGAAATTTCCTTCTTTATTTCGTCTGTCGTCAGTTCCGAAACACAATAAATAATATAATTTTGTATGCCACTGGGCAACCTTGTAAAAACCGTCAAATTTGACAGCTCATGAGATAAGCCTATATCAAAATATCCTAATTGCTTAAATAATTTAATATAAGTACTTCTAGTTAAAGAGCTTTTGGACTCGTCATGTCTTCGAAATGCAAGGTCTTGCTTTCCCAAAAAGCATACTACTTTTATCATTTACGACTGGATTCCCCTGTTACTTTTTAATTCTTCATTGTGCTTCTGTATTATAAGCCGGAATTGTCCTCTATAATGCGATTCAATCCGTGCATTTCCGAACTGCGTAAATTGTTTGAGACAAATACTATGATTTTGCGTTCCTTGGTGCTCTTTCTGGGCTATGCGTAAATTATTCAAGTTGTCAAAACCTGCATAACTCCAGGTGCCTTTTTATTGCGAAAATGGCAAGCACGGCCAACAAAACAATTCTCCCAATCGAACATTTACATAACCATGAAATTGAACCGTACATACTTTAATTAATGCGGCGCATAAATGCTTTAACACCTTAGCTGTGCATTACTAAGGAGTTTTTCCGGCTTTCAACTATATTCAGCTTTTCGTCCTAAACCTATTCTTCGGTACTCTTTCTATAGCGCAGCCACACGTAGGCCCTTCCTACACTGCAGTACTGCTCACACTACAAGCATTCATATTTCTCCCATCCCCACTCAGACGTTCCAATAATTCTTAGAGCTGGCCAACAGCACGTGAATTGTTATCCTAAAATTGAGAGAGTACGCAGTTCACACACTTTTGCTAATAACTCAAAATTTCACAAGAAACCCCTCTTTGTTACTACTAAATACCAATCTACGCAAAAGACTTTTGGTACTGCTATGGAAATATACTTATAGTTGAATTTAAAAGAGCTACATAAAATAAAAGACTAAACCTTTCTTCGCACAGTATAGATCTCACTTGCCGAAATCTGTCAGCGCTTCCTCGCTACCGATGAGTGGCGATTGCTTCCGGAAACCTACGAAGTAATCAAGGTTACGGATGCGCGAATACGGAGCTATTCAGGTATTGAATGAGCTCGTGGCATTGGTCATTCGGATGTTTGAAAATATATCCAGAGCAAATAAAATTTTGTTTCGCATGAATTTCGTTTTCCTTCTCCTAAAACTCTTGGGGAAGCGCCGCTTACCGTGCCTCATTGTACGCTTCGCCACTGCTTCAACTTTCACCACCACAATAACTTCTTGGTTCTGCCTCAGCCATTTCACGTCCCCCACCTCTCCCATGCCCAGCTCAGCAGCGGTACTACTGTTGGTGCCTTCCGCGACCCCCCGACGGCACCTCACTTGGAAAGGCCTGTCTTAGGTTCTTCGGCTTTCCAAAGGATTTAAAAGGACAAAAGCGAAAATCTTGGGTTTTGCTAAAATAAGTTTACCATCCCGATTGATCATCAACAGGAAAACCAGAGAGGTAATCATATACCTGCATTATTTCTACATGAATACATTTGTGTGTAATATTGGTATTTTCAGTTAATCTGAGTGAAATTCTTACCAATTAGGCGCAAGAAGCTTGTATGTACTAGGTTATTGTTAGTTTAACATATTGCATTATAATGACTATTCCACTCATCCTGGATTATCACCTCTTGGTTGGGTTGTTATAGCTTAGGTTATAAGACCTTCTGTTAATTTCGGAACATGTGAAGTATACATGTGTAGTAAAAATAATTAGAGGGCCATTAAAATGGTAGACAAAAGATGTGACGAATATTCTGGTGAGGATATGGATATTTTAATTGAAGAGGCAAAGTCATAACTGTAATTTTAAATATAGTAGACCCACCTTTAATGAGTAGCCTACTAACGCAAATTCGTTCATTTATATTCATCATATGTCTAATTCCTCATTTCACTGGATTAAACGCTAAATTATTGTTGTTGCTGTTCTCAGTTGTGGTGCCAACTGTGAAATAAGTGTTAGTTGAAATGTGGGAAAGTCATTGTAAGTTGTTTACATTTAAATAACTAATGGTGTTAAATACACGAATTATAAATTATTTCGCGGAATAATCTTAATACCACTTAAGGTTTTCATTTAAACCTCTCATGGTATTACTACAGATAATTGTATTAATCTGTACTTAATTTTCAGTCATTCAGAGAGTGGGATACGCCTAGGATTTATTCCTCGCAGCTTTTTGCAGTAGCTCCCCAAATTGGAATCTGAGAAGGACGTTATTGATTTTGAGAAACAACGTTAAGGATAAGTTTTAAGAGATTCTTAGTGTAACAACAATTGATATTGGGTAATATAAGATTTGAAGGTTTCACAGCCACAATTATTAATTAAAGCTTCTCGGGTTACCAGCCGTGTAATATCTATAGAGTTAACCGAGCCTTCGGCCATTTCAAATTCCATGGCCATCATCAGGAACTGCGTAAGAAATAAACAGCCATCTCAAAGTCATTACCCTCTTTTGAGTGTTCCTGTCCAAGCTGTGCTCAGACGTAGGCCGTTGTCCATATTAAAATTACTTAGCTCTAATTTAATTTCAATTTCCTCTTTTACGAGTCTGTCGTAATGTCGGTTGCTGTGGTGTAAAAATTGCGTTATATGACACCTGTATACTAGGTGTCCCCCCAAAAAAAAACCCAATGACAACACTTACTATGTTGTGCGGAATGGCAAACGGATTGATTTTCAGACAGGAACCCCTGTCCAGAAATGTATGGTTTCGACGCTGGAGAGCATCAAAGTTTGAGAAAGAACGGTTGTGACAATTTGTTAACATTCACTTTGGTAACTTAATACGGAAGGTATGCTACCCTTTAGCCATCTGTGTACTGGGATGAGCGACCTGAGCATAATAACATCCCTGCACATGCGCTAAATTCCTCCATAGAGCCCTTGGTGCGCATCCTATTGCATTACTTGTGTAATTTCCAGTACAGTAACGTTTTTAACAGCAGTGCGACACGTACCGGTACACAGTCATGGAAATCCGACGTGAGCTGTAGCACACCTTGATGTAAGTTCATGGAATTACCTCACCGTCGCATATTCAAATCGATGGATTTTAGAGGTGGACCAGATCCTTAGCCAGCACGGTCGCCAGAGTCAACAACTCTCGACCATTTGCTTTGGAGTTGTATGAAGAGTATGGCGTGTGGCACAACTGTAACGTCAGCGGAGGACTTATGGCTCAAGTCTACGGAGCGATTGAAAGTCTCCAAAGACAGTCGCAGGTATTGGGTCATGTGCATAAGGCTCACCACCGCCGATATAGGCTCTCCAATGACGTAGGAGGTACAGAGTTCGAAGACCGTTTGTAATGTAAACAGGTCCATGTTGGGTTTTTTGACGAAATGTTAACGCACACCCATCTCACACTTCGATGTGCTACAGCGTCCAAATCGTGCATTTCCGGACAGGGGTTCCTATTTGAAAACCAAACAGTTTTTTGGGGGGAGGGGACACCTGTACACAGGGTGTAAACGAATAACACCACCAGATTTTCACTGGTATTATACGCGTCATAGACAATCAATTTGAGACAGCAAACCTATGGTCTACGACGTCAAGTTTCAAAGTTATACGTATTCACAGTATTTAGATATTGCGATCAATAAATCATAACCAGAAAGAAATGTGTAAATAGTAGCCATTGGACATGAAATAGTACTTATTTGGCACTTAGTAAAGCTTGTCTTTTACCTCTCTGAAGAAGCATGAAGAGCGCTTAGATTGTGGACTTAACATGTTGCTGCACGTCACTGCAATGGATAACAGGTTGTGACGAACAGCTAAAGAAATATAGGACAACTCTGAAAACTGTGCTTTGGCCGCATGGTTATGTGGACTAACCGTGGACTTAATAAATCCGAGAAAGCGAGTTCAGACCCCCTTTTTTGTTTTAATTTTGTTGTTGCTTTTTTGGTTCTTTTGCATTTTTAGAGCAATGTTGTGAAATGTTCAATCTAATAGTTAAGCAGCTGTAAACAATTCACAAAACGCTGGGCCAAGCAATTGCACGAAGTACTAGGACTCCCTAAAAGATGCGCTGAGTACTTATGTGATAGCATGACAAATGTCTAATACTGCCAGTAGGTCACCTTAGTAAACTTAGAAGACACTAACATCGCCATGTGGTGACTGTCTCTTACTCAAGTCACCCACGTCTCAATTCCTTGCCTTTAAGGGGAGTTAGGGGTGAGTTTAGGAAATTCTACAATTTGTATGCCAGCATTACCACATTTTAGCCACGTTAAAATAGTGTTTATATATGCAGCTGTACAAAATTTGAAGTATGTAAGTCAAATAGTTTTTTAATCGAAAGCTTTTAATTGATTAAAAAGATACTCTGATTAAAAATGCTCCTTGCGTAACAATTTTTATATGTTTGACATGAAAGTTGGTGATCTGATGCTTCATGCACTTCAAAATAATAATTGCTCTGGATTTTTATTTTACACCAGTAGTTTAGTATCTGGAAATTTTTTAATACGTCTATTTGCAGATTTCACGTTTTTTTAACTTTCCATCGGTATTTGAATGTGAATATGTTCAATATTACTTGAGTGATATCAAAACCCAGAGCAATTTTTGAGCCTTATATGAATAAGAACACATCCTGAAGTTTTCGAAAGAATCCCTTAAGAACTCTGTCGCAAGGAGCTTTTCAGATGCGTGAAAATGTTGAGAAAAAAGAAACTGAGAAAAACAGTATTAAACTTTTAAAACGTTCTAACACCATCAGAGGTGTGTTCCAGCATAGGTTTCACTTTCTGACCTCTTACCCTCTCCTGTACTGACAATTTCTGCAATTTATGGGCTCTCCTTGTGCGTGTTTGTTTCCTGGCACTGCATTTTCTCTCTGAATACATATTCTAGCATTGCACTTGTGACAAATGCATATTGTTCCAACTGAAATGTTTTCATTCCTAAGACTATTCAACACTTGAATTGACTTCACACACCCCATATTAAACTCCATTACAGCTTTCAGTACTGCAAGTTCAAGTTTATTCCTAGACACACACCTATTTTGGACAAATAGCTCTCACAGTATTGTGAAGAGATACATTCGAGTTCTGTGTCGTACCCTTGGCATAGCGTTCTAACAGCTGGTCAGAACCAAGTCGCTGATCCGGAAATAGAATTTTAGTTACCACTTCTGGAGATAACTTGTGATTTTGTGGATGCAGATTGAGGATAATTTACAAGATTGAGTTTCTGATCCGTCGATATTCAGTCTCGGTGGGTGCGTACGCCTAACCACCAGCCATTTAATCACTATGCACCAATATTTAAAAATGGCCGCTAGATCTTTAAAAATGGCGCTGGCATCAAAACCATTGCACTTTTTAATAGACAAAACATTGAACAATTTTTCAACATAAAAATCTAAAAATCAACTTTTTTTACCAAACGGGCCAAATCTCACCCCTAACTCCCCTTAACGCAAAACATTACGTTGAAGCAGTCTAAAGAAAACGTGGTGCGTTTCCTTGAAGAGGAACCGTCAAGCAGCACCCGTGTAATTCCACGTACAATAGGCGTCAACCACACAAGTGTATAACAAGAGTTGCATGAGGAGCTCCTCTACCACTTCCATCTTAAAAAGATGAAACCTCAACTCCGGGGAGTTGTGATTTACGCTTGCAGTTTTGCGAATGGGTCTTAATGCAGCAACAGGAACTGTCTTCAGTAGTATTGTTAACCAGTGAAACCACGTATACCGGGGATGGTCCAATTCTAAATTACAAGATTGTCACATATGGGCAAAGGAAAATCCCCATGCCACTGTTCAGAAGGGCCAGCAACAGCAATTTATGGTGAATATATGTGCTGGCATTGTTTTTGAACACGTCAATGGGCCATACCTTCTTCCTCCTCGACTAGGTGGCAACACTGACAAAACATTTGTGAAGGATGTACTGCCTGCACTTTTGGAAGAAGTGTCGCTCTGTGTTCGCGCTCACGGCATTTCCAACCATATATTTAAGAAGAAACAAAGAATGGAAAGGGAACATGAAAAATACGCGGCTATGGGGATTTCAACCTGAGGTTTTAATCCCTGTGCACCTTCGTCGTCCTGGCAACATATTCATTACGCTAAATATTCAGGCTGCGAACGCTGTCCACTTATTTTCCCATCATACGTTACAGCTGCAGTGGACATGACCAGTGGCGTGGATACACCCTAGCAATTTTAAGGCATACGGCAATTGTTTGTGTGTGATAGTGTGTGTGTGCGTGCGTTTGTTGGTTGGTTCGTCCGTCCGTTTGTAGGTGTGTGTGTGTGTGAGTGTGTGTGTGAGTGTGTGGGTTCGTGTATATACGTGAAGTGTCCAAATTTTTTGATGTCGAAGCGGACTGTTCAAAGGGTCTAGAAGCAATGGTGGAATATACTTGGCCACGAAACACGAGGTCGGAAAAGGATCATGACTGAGAGGGACCGTAGACGAATTTCAGGGCTAGTAAATGCAAATCGCTTCCAAACCCGACAGGGAATTGTATCCAGTCCATGAATGCTGGTCCATCCCGACCCGCCAGCGAGAGGACATTGCGGCGGAAACTGCATCCCATGAACATTTGGAGTCAGACATTTCGAAGAGGAACTTGCTCACAGAGCCATAAAGCTGCGCTACTTTATTGGGCTAAAAATCACCAAACATGGACAGTAGCTGACTGGCGGAATGTGGTCCTATGAATCACGTTTTTGCCTGCATTCGAATGACGCACGTCCTCAGGTGCGCCACCGGCCACATGAAGCACACCATCCGGATTATGTACAGGTCAGGTTCAAGCCGGGAGTGGATCACTGATGTTTTGGAGGCGTTTTTCTTACTGTGGATTGGGCCCGCTCCATAAGGTGACCAATAGGATGAACCAGCATGTTCATTTGAACATTCTAAATAAGTAGGTGTTGCCATTTAGTCAATATCTCCATGATAATTGTGCTGCTGCCTCCCCTATGTTTTAAGATGACAACTGCAGGGTTGATCGGTTTAGAAGGGTGTTGGAATGGTTTGAGGAACACATATGCACCTTACCACATCTCGATTGGCCTGCAAACTCAACCCACCCCAATCGAAAATTTGTGAGATATGTTGGAACAGCGGGTAAAATGCGTAAATCAGCATCCCCACAATTTGGCGCATTTACGCGAGCAACTCAGTGGTTTCAGCTGGATATGACATACTTGCAGAACCTTGTGGACTCACTTCCTAAGCGCTCCAGGCAGTTATCAGGCCCAGAGGTGGTGTTACCCGTTGTTAATGTTGAGTTGACCAGGGGTGACTAAAGTTTTGTCCGGTGAGCTTTGAAAACAATCATTAATTTAATTTTAAACATGAACAATGGGAAATGAAGAGTGTGGTATAACAAAACTCACTTTTCCGTTACCTTTTACACTGCAAACTAGTGATAAGTGCCTTATTTCTCAATATATCATTTTTAAAGGGGACTTAAGGGCTTATTTCGCCCTATAGCTATTTCAGGGGTGTTCCCTCTTCTGCCGCGAGGTAATTATTTGGTTAATTGGGGTTAAAAGCGTTATTTTTTGTTTTTATCTTTTTCTACTTTATTTTCCTTTTCGTTCAATAATTCATTTATTTGATAATGAGGATGTGGGTTATTAGTACATGTCATGAACGATAAGGCGCAGAGGTTATTGCAGTGTTGTCCATTGTGGTTGTAAAAAATTTGGCCCGGTTTTTTCTTTGTGTTGTCATTGTCGTTTTCGTTGTCGTGTCTAGATGTGATCTTCTTGTAGTGCTGCTGTCTGTGTCTCGGCGGCGTGTGTGGTTGACGATACTCTTCTGTCGGTGTCCTGGAAGATTTTAGTACATGAGTAAGAGCTGCATCCCATGTGATAACTCGCTTGGTGAATGTATTGCTTCATACAGTTTACGTAGTGCTGCGGTGTTATGGAGGACTGACGTGTAGAGATTGTTCTTTGTGGTGTCTTGTTACTGGGCGGTTTGATAGCTCTGTTGGTCCCGGGGTTGTCTGTTGCGGTAGCTGCACTTCTGCAGCAGCTGACGCCGTGGATTCCTGGGACACGCCGCTTGGCCCGTGAAGTGACCAGTGCAATTGCACGTGGCACAATACACGGTTCAGCGTTTCAGGTCATGGCTGGTGCAGGATGAGGTGATCGTGCCAGCGCCACAGTAGTGGCAGCGTTAGAGCATACTACTCACACAGTTTATTTTGAGCCCTCGAATCTACTGCTATGAATGTCAAGAAGGCCTACACGTTGCCTTTATTGCTGTATTCTTGGTTTATCATAATGGTGTACTTATGTGTTTAACCAATTCAGTACTTTTAAGTACTAAATGCTTGAAGCAGACCCAGCATTGGCACTCCTGTATAATATTGTAAAAGGAGACATGTGTTTAATTTTACTTTAGTCATTGGCTAGCCTGAACAATACAATTGCAGGAACTACAACTCACAGCCGTTCATGATATAATTTAAAGTACTACTGCATAAAAGGAGAAGTCCTGTAGCTGTCTTTGACAACAACGCCATCTGCGAGCTCAAATAAGGTGTATGAGAAGTACTTTGTCTTAGGTCTACATACAGGATGGAAGAGAAGTGATTACATTCCTTCTAATATGTGCTTCATAGAAGCATTACGAACAAAAAAGTAGAATTGCATATTGTTCTTTGATCAGCCGATTTCGATTTATCCAAGTTGAATGCGTAATTCCACAAGAATGTGCAAAGATAATAGTTTGTTACTTGTAAGATGCGTAGAGTAACCTATTTCTGACATAACTTCGATAGTAATTATGGGACATCACATAGGGTTTCGAAATAATTAATCACATATAGAGAAGTGAAGGAATACTCCGGGCTGCTATTTCAGAGATGACGTGACTCGACAACATTGCGTTGAGGTTGGTCAGGGGATTGGCCTGGTTTGTGGATGTAAACAGCTTTTGCTTTCGGTAATGTTTTGGGAGCTAACGCTTGTTATTGGCCTACACTGTTACAGTAAACACGGAAGAAGAAGGCAGGGTATGAGTTTGTTTATGTACGGAGCTAGGGAAAGTGACCACTGACACAATCTGCAATGTTGCCAGGCTGTTTTCAATAAAACTAAAATCTCTCCATAGGAAATGGTAGGAGACAAAAACGTAAGATACAAAATGTGTTCCAAATACCGAGATCTACCACTGGTTTAAATTGATGTAACGACTTCCCTTCCATCCGGTATAGCTTGGTAGTTTTGATTCACACGTGCTGCCGATAGCCGTAACGGGTACTAATTGGCACACATTTCGCCTATCCCCTTGCTCCTTCATTTACAGCTAACATCCAGATTGAATGTCTACAATGCTGTCCATCCGTGCCAAAAGCGAGATGGCACGTATCCATGGAATACCAATGAAGGTGTTTTAAACTAACTACCTGTAGTTACTTCTTTCAGTTTCTGTGGCTTTTGGTTGTTAGGCATGGCATTTCATTGCACATAGAACAGCATGACTGCATCTGTAGTATACAAGCAATTTAAAATACATGTTTCTTTCCTTCTTCCGTGAAATGAAGACACTATCCCTGATCATGTGTTTGCTCTTTCATGTGTTAGGGACACTGGGAGTGAAATTTCAAATTTCCATAGTTTTGTATGGATATTTCTGAAAGTTCTATTGTTACTGCGTTGCTATTAAAGTAGTATGAATGCCAAATTTAATTCAAATAGGATAAATACTTTTGAAGCTATAAATTGTTTCATAATATTTTTTGTAAACGTATCGCATATTTAATATGTTGCACACGTCTGAAAAGTTGATAAAATGAGTTAGTGTTTTTTTAATTACAGCTTTGGAGCATAAATAAAAATTCGATGCCTGATAATTTCAATAAATTTGATGAGTGAATTTATTATAATTTTTTAATATTGTCACCGCGGCTAATTGCCTACACTAGGGAAAGGATACAACCAGGCGCTTACCTGGCCCGAAGACCCGCCGCCGACAACACAATAGGGCATACGGGGACAACTATTATGTAGTGATGCGGCTTCTGGACTGTTCCGCCACAGTGACTCACGAACATTCTACTTTCAGAACTCTTCCTTTGTCTAAAGAACTATATAAGACACTGCCGAGAACCGAGCAGCAGGAAAAGACGTATACGAAGTGTTCAGTGAATCGTGCCGCGTAACAGTACAGTGCGAGTGTGATCTGACAGTTCTTATTTGTGATTCAATCCTACAGTTGTTCTGTGCTCTGAGTTTGTACACAAAGTGATCTAAGAGTAACGTTAGCACTACGCTGACTGGAAAGCAATAAAGTGTGATTAGCAGTAACTGGTGTTTTCTCATTTGTTACTCTGGTGTCAGAAGCGGGATTCGTGGAATTGCCGTTTCGTTACGTCGTAGTCAGAGGTTGCAACGTAAGAACCACGATGGGGGAGATTCGGAAACCAGGATGATGTCAATGATGAAAGAATTATTCGCTCGAATGGATACAGGATTAAAGACGGAAATGAAATCTGGAATGGAATCCGAACTGAAGAACGGCATGGACAGTACAAATTCAGCAACAGAGAAGTTCGAGATGAAGAGGGAAGTTGTAAAGGAAGAAATGAAGACAGAAATATCCGGGATGAAGACAGAACTATCGGCGAAGATTGAGGAACGCCTGGTCGGTGTGAAGAAAGAGATGGAAGAGCTCGGCGGAAAGGTGGAAGACCTCGGCCAAAGCGTTAGCGGCCTGGAGGACACCGGGGAACGGCTTAGCGTTCTTGAAGGAAGGGTCGACGGTAGCACCAAGGAGCTAAACGCCATGCTGGAAGGAATGCTCAATGAAAACCTCAAAGATCACCAGGCTGAGCCCCCAGCACGCTGCACAACATCGGTGCGAGCAAAGCCGCCCAAATATGACGGGACATCAAGCTTTGGAGTCTTCCGCCGGCGATTCGCAACCGCCGCCACTCACAACCAGTGGTCGGAAGAAGAAGAGGCCGTGCAGGTGATAGCCAGCCTGCAAGGTCCTGCAGCAGAAATTTTGAGCACGATTCTGACGCTGGCAGCACCTGGAGACATCTGGGAGAATCTCGAAACACGGTTTAGGAACCACCTCCTAACCTCAGCCTATCATAACCCAAGTGGAGGAGGCAACAGCCGGGGGCGACGCTCCAGGAATTTGCTCTGGCAATTCAACAGTTGGCAAATAAAGCTGTAGAACCTAGTCTCCTGCTACGCCGAGGGGGTGGTTGGCCGCGAGACGCGAAGGCACCTGATGGCCAACGATTACACCATCCACGAAGCACTAGCGACTGCGATGAGGATGAAGGTGCCTGACGCAGTAACTGCTTACATCTCGAAGACTAGGAGCATCCGCCATGATGGAGCATCAACCCAGGGACGACGACGGAGGTTTCCCAGCGATGTGGCCAGCTAGGACACCTGATGAACTGTCCGCACCAGCCCAGCGAGCACACGGGAAACGAATACGTAACGGCGTGACGAGGGGCACGTCGGGGCCGTCATCGCCAACCCCTCGAGTAACGCTGTGCACCCTATGCAGAAGGATGGATGGCAGCCTCATCGCGGATGGATTGGTTCCAAGGAAGCGGTACCAGATACTCGTGGACACAGGTGCAGCCGTGACGGTGATCAGAACTGACGTGGCGGAGGGGTTGCCGTCCAAGAAACCCACTCGTCCGTACCAGCTAGTAACGGCGTCGGGCGACACCTTGTCCGTGGAAAAGGTGGACCTACTGTAGTTGACCTTGGGGTGGAGCATGGTGAGTCGTTGGGTATTCGTCGCGAGGGTGGCTGAAGACGTGATGCTAGGACTGGACGCCCTTCGGAGCCACGACGCGACGGTTGACGTTGGCAAGAGGGTCCTGCAACTCGGCCGAGATGAGGTTACGCTTCGCAGCCCAAACGAGTGTCCGGGAATCTGCACAGTAACCTTGATGGAGGACGTGGTGGTGCCCGCGAGGAGCAAAGTGGTCGTGCGGGCGCGCCTGGAGGGGTAGCGGACGAAGCACCTGGTGCTTGACCGGAAGACACCTTTGGACGGATTATGCGTTGCTAGGGCACTTTTGCCTTGCCGGGAGAAAATGTCTGTGAGGGTACTCAAACTATCGGACAGAGACCGGGGCATAAGTGCCGCGACGGAGCTTGGGAGCTGGGCGCCGGCCTGCGGAGCCAGGACCACTCCGCGACCTGGGGCTCTGGCTGGAAGATTTGTTGAAAAGGGCGGCCGACCATCTAACCGCGGGCCAACTGGAGAGGGTCCGGCATCTGCTTAGATATAATCAGTCTTCAGTCAAGGGGACGGGGATTACGGCCACACCGACCGAGTGTTCCACCACTTTGACACCGGGGACGCCTGACCTATTCGGCAGCCACCACTGCGTGTTCCTCTCTCAAAGCAGGTGCTCAGCCTGCAACCGACAGCCCTTGGTGCTCTCCTGTGGTCCTAAGCTGAACGCTGTCACTCGGAAGGACTGTTTTCCCCTAACCCGGATAGACGACACTCTGGGCACCCTTGCTGGTGCGCAGTGGTTCTCGACCTTGGATTTGAAATCGAGATACTGGCAGGTCACCCTAGATCCCGGAGACAAGGAGAAGACCGCATTCTCGACGGGCCAAAGGCTCTGGCAATTTACGGTTAAGCCCTTTGAACTCTGCAACGCATCAGCCAACTTCCAAGCGTCCAATGGAGTTGGTGATGAGGGGGCTGACTTACGACGCCTGCCTGCTGTACCTAGATGACATCATAGTAGTTGACAACACCTTCGAGGATCACTTGGAGAACCTGAGCAAGGTATTGCAGAGACTACAGGCAGCAAACCTGAAGCTAAACGCGAAGAAGTGTCAGCTCTTCTGCAAGGAGGTGCACTACTTGGGCCACATAGTCTCACCTACTAGGGTGGCCACGGCAGCGGAGAAGACCCAGGCAGTAAGAAACTGGTCTCGCAGCTTTCTAGGTCTCTGCAGTTACTACCGACGGTTCGTCAGAGGCTTTTCCAATATCGCTAGGCCCCGGACCCATCATCTGACTGAGGAGTGCCGGCCCTAGCTGTGGACAGAAGAGGCCGAGGCTGCCTTCCAGGTGCTTATGTCAGCTCTCTGTAGTGCGCCTGTCCTGGGTTTTCCACAAGTGGGTGGTGATTTCATTGTAGATACTGACGCCAGCATCAGCGGCATTGGAGGCATATTATCCCAGGTGCAGAACGGACAGGAGCGGGTGATAGCCTACTACAGTAAGACACTATAAGGCTGAGAAGAACTACTACGTTACTCGACGTGAGCTCCTAGCAGTAGTGAAGGCACTGGAACACTTCCATAAATATCTGTACGGTCAGCCATTCCACCTGAGAACTGACCACTCCGCCCTCACCTGGCTGTTGAGCTTCAAGAGACTAGAGGGCCAGATGGCCCATTGGGTCCAGAGGCTCCAGGAATACAACTTCACATCAGAACATCGGAAGGGAAGGAGCCATTCCAATGCTGATGCCTTATCAAGAAAGCACTATCCGAAGGAGTGCAGCCACTGCACTAGGGTGGAGGAGAAGGGGCGTATCGCAGCTGTCCGTGTGGTATCGGTGGTGCCCGCGAATGTTAGCTTCTTATGCAATGCATTTTGTTTTAATTATGGTTGTGAAACTGTTGGAAGGTAAAGGGGCTTTCCCAGCTGTTTGCATAATGTAAAAGAGAAACAATTCACCATTTTAAAGGCTTTTACACTCATATATTCTTCAAAGTGTATGTAATACAATGTTATATTAACCTCAAGCTACACAGGCTATACCAAGGTAGACCTGTAGTTTCAAAGTGCATCACTCATGCCACAAAGCACATGTGTGCTACCTGATAAGAGCATCTCAGAATGTGATCCTAAGAGAAAAACAATTACATTGATCACATTTGGCATCCGAATGCATTTCCTATACCACTACTCCAAAATTAGATATTACAAATGTTAATTGTGGATGCTCAATTTCATCTCATATGACTGACGAAAAGCAAGCATGTTTTACATGGCATAAGGATATTAGTACAAGGGAACCAGCTAGGTTCCTCTTGTTTGCATATGTTTCAGATTTACTTTGAATCCTCAATAAAACATAACCATTTACTCCGACAAGAGGAGTGGACAAAATAAACTATACCCCTGCCACTTTAACATTGGACTTGACAGCTCGGATTCGTGTGAACTTGGCTATTCTGTACTTGCGACGTTTGACAAAGTTGCTAATACACAGTAACAGACGACTACAGCAGACGACGTAGCTTTATATCGCATCACAAAGCCACAAAGAATGCACGTAAGTTATGAATGTATAAAGTAATAATAATAATAGTAATAACAATAATAATAAACCACCTTGTTATTACTAATTATTGAAAGTAAACACAGGTATAACACACTGCAACATAGGTAAAACAAATTACAAGTAATTTCTTTACGGTTGGGTACTCCTTTCTACCGTAGTAAGCCTAAATATGCTTTTGAATGACATCTATTTTGAACACATCAAGATCTGTGACCGGAAGAATGCAGTTTCCATTCTTCCTTGGAGCTGACAAAAATACCTGCTGCATTCCAGATGGTCCAGTAACCTTGTCTTCATTCTCTTGAAATACTACTCCTTTGCTGACTATGGTTCTTCTGCTTAATGCAAGTGTTCTTGAAGTCCACTCTATAACTTTATCAGTAGCAATAAAGGAATGCTTATGGATATCCACGTACTCCTTATCTTGTTCACAAAATTCCCTCCTTAATAATTCCAATGCTTGGCTATTCATAGTCACACATCGACGTGAAGGATTTTCACTTCGTGATCGATGTCTCTTCTGAGAGATCATCTTGCACGTTAAATTTTGTGTATATAATACGAAGAATTTATATAAAATAAAGAAAAATATAATTGATAAACAAATGCCAACAATGCTATAAACAATAACAAAATGTAATAAACAACTGGCGAAGAACAACTAGACTCACGTGATCTAAAGCACATCTGGAAACAGTGATATGCGGCAACAGAGATTCTTCTTCAGCCATTTCCGTTTCCGCTTTGTGACTAACATACTGGAATGCTGCCTTGTGATTGGTTCAGGAAGTCTTACAGGTGGCGCACTTCATGTTATTCTGCAAGTGTACCAACTTAGCTGTCAAGTGCAAAGTTACAGTGGTCACAATGCCATCACTTTTTTCTAAGATTCTTCTACTTTAGTAACAATAGTTTACAAATTTATACTTCCAAGGCACATACAAGACATGTAATGGTGACCAGAAAGAAAGGTGTAGGTGTAAGAATACAGGGGAGTTATGCAAGTCAGATTTTTAAAAGGAGTGCTATGCGAAGGCCTTTGTATACAATTCACCCAAACTGAGAGAAAGAATAACTCCTATAGCTTCCATTAACTTTAGGAACTTTTCTTCTCTGCTGAAGGGACCACTGCAGCTAAGAAAAGTCAACCGAAATGAAGACAAAGCAAATGGCCCCATTACAAGAAAGCAGAAGCATTTATACTCTACAAATTTGGTCTTGATAACTGCATTTAAAATGGCTTCTTAAGAAGAAACAAGGCAAACTAGAACCTGAAGCCAGCTCTATATTATAATGGGCCCTATCCTATCTCAACTGAGAAGAAAAAATAATTTTGACTCTATTGCTTTTGGTTCCATCAGTTTTTCACAGGTTCTGAAACCTGTGAAGCTGAACTGATGGAGACTATTATGTTCTTAACATTCTCCTAGGTGCATTGTATCTGCAGAGAAAAGTGAGTACATTTTCTGCAATTATGCATTCCTTTAACGTTATATTCAGGTACCAAAACTCGCCATTATCACTACAGCGCTAAGTATAAATATTACTTATGTGGGGCGAGATAACTTGCATAAAAGTTAACACAGAATGAGTTGTTTGTGAAAATCACATTGGTTCAACAGCAATAAAGTATAACAATTTTAACAAATTGTTAGTTATCAGCAGGGCTCATATGTTTACGACCTATAAATGTTAGAAATATGCAAGTACGTAAGACCGACAGAAATTAGAAAATATGACCATAAATATGACAAACTTTTTTGGTGTATTTTCAAAATCTTCAGAAATTTAATGCTGTTTAAATTAACATTATGTTGAAAATCTATTTTAAAAATCTAGCATGCAATAATAAACATTAATTTGATTTAATTTAAAAGGTAATTACAACACTGTTTTCAAACTTATATGAAAGGAAGATAATTAATTTGATTGTTACATTTAGAATTTAATTGCTCAATCCAGAGTTAACCCTCAGCTCTGCACAGAGTAAATAAAGTCACAGTTTGAAGGACGATCAAAAGGAAGAATTTCAATAGCAAATTAGATACAGTTTACCCACCAAATTTGCAGAAACATACATTTCTAAGAAAAATAATTGTAAAAAAATTACAGACAAGAATTAGATGTGAAAAATCGGTTTTTGGTATGACTTCAAGCGCATATGTGAAACTGGAACAGAAATATCAAAGTATTACAAGAATACGAAAATTTAAAAGAAAATATGACTATAATGCAAAAAAAGTTAAAAAAGCCTAAATATGACTTTATATGATCCATGATCATTTTAATCACCATTGATAAAATCGTGCTTAGCTTATATTTTCCATGGAAACAGGCCCTGGTTATCAGTGCATTAAACATTTTCTAAATATTATAATACATTTTTAGAGTTAGCTTGTTTTCCCAACCAACCATGATTTATTTGCTCAGAAATAGGGATGCATGGTTTCACATTCTGCATTGCACAGAAATGCTGTTAAATATTAGATATGTGTTCAGTGTATGTACAAAATAATTTATTACATAAATGTATATTCTTTATTTTAGCAAAAAAAAAACCATATAAAACATTACAGTGTATAATAAAGGACGGATAATAATCTCTTGAATTGATGAACTTACATATTTAACACAATATGATTTTCAAACCAGCATTGTACATGCAATGTGCATCAATGTTCTGTAAACAAACATGAATACATTTAAATTTTACTTTGCACTTTAGCTTGTACACTGGGTTCCATATATGCCATGATCTCTTTTCATTTTGCCATTCTACATGAAGGGAATTGGAACAAAACTTTGGTATGATATACACGTATGATTGCAATTTAAGAGAACTAAACAGCATTCCCTTTTGTTACTAAATGCACACTTCAAAATCTACTAACCTGTTTGCTCAGGAAGGGCATTAATGGAAACTAGAGTACAGGTAAATACCATACAGTAAAACACGTACTATAATGCAATACAGGAAGCTCAGCATAATAAAAAGGATATACCAGCTAGTGATGCTGGTGCAGCAGTCTGGAGTTTCCATCTCAGGTGTGTAGAAAGCACAGAGAATTATGTGTTGAGCTTTGCTTTTATAAAGTTTTAAGCAATGACCACCTTTTATGACTGAAAAGTGTGGTTATTTTATTTCCAGAACTAGAGCTGGCAAAGAAATTTTGTTTATTTCTTTGTGTAATCAAATAATTTATATTTTGTCTTAAATAATATGCTAGTTATAGTACATGACCTTTTTCTTTCTTTTTTTTTATACCAGAGAATTGCCTTTAGTCAAACTCATAGCATGCCATTGACACATGAGAATCAAAATTGTTTATTTTGTGTGCTCAGAAAGTTATTGCAATGGTTGCCGGAGCTACATGTATAACTTAAAAGAATTTGATAATACAATTATGGAAAAAATTATTCAAAACCAAAGGTAACTGAAGCTAAATTATTGGACAAGTTTTCATTGGTTCTTTCATTCTTTGAAACCACTTTGTACGACTGACTCAGCTTCAGTGTTCTCCAGCAATCCATGTCTACATTTACTTGATCTATATTTTTGTTACAAACTCTTTTTTAGGTGCAAGAGAAAGTATAAAATATGTGGTTAATAATGGTGTTTTTAATGGAAAACAATCAGGCCTCTTTCATAAATGTTAAAATTTGAAATTGTGTTTTACGAAGGAGAATTAATCCTAAGGAATTTGTAGCTAATAAAATGCAGTAACTTATAATCATTAAAATATGTTGTGAAACACTAGTCATTTGTTAGTTTTTGTAGCTGAAAAAGGTTTTCCTGTAAAACTGTACTTTCCACCATCATTAAATAAACCCCAGTGTTTTGAAATATTTTTTTGTATTATTACTGTCCAAGGTAAAGTCAGGCAGAATCAGTTTGGGACTTGACAGCCAGCTCCTTCACCTAGCTGCAAGAGGTGTGTCAGCAGGCTATGCCAATAACATGACGCAACGTAGCGGAGGTCCTCCTTGTTGCATGTTATTTGCCGAAGCATTCCGGCATTCCCTCATAGATGATTGGACAAGCTGGCTGTCAAGTCCCAAGTTGATTCTGCGCAACTTTAATTGCTGACTGTCATTAATAAAAATAAATATGTAGCACACCACGAACTCAATTAGTGCACATATCTAAGATGATACTTGAAGAGTTATTCAGCTTTAAGGTCATTTGCAACAATCTTTTCAATTAAACCAATTAAGCACAAAGGGAAAATTGCTGCCACTTGTTCAAATAAATGTGTATGTATGATTATACTGAAATTATGCCTTAGACTGCAATATTTGCTTTAATGTCAAGGTAATTATAATGTTAAAGCTACAAGTGCCTTTTTCTGTGAATTCTGTCACATTCTAAAATGAGTATGTAATAAAGACCTAACAAAATTAAATTCAAAAAGTTTTGCATACTCCTGAGGAGCACAGTGAGTTAAAATCTTAGTCTTGTGTTTTAAGCATTGTTTGAATGGTTCAATTTCATCTTTTCGAAACTTTGAAAGATTCTCTTGGTTATAATTGGCTTTTCTTCAAAATACCACCTTGACAGCTCTCGATATTAATATTTTCAATGCAAAACAATTGTGTTCAAATTAGATTTTATTTGACAGCACCACAAAACATGAATGCTGAAACATTGAGTTTCAAATCATATTTTATAATGCTTAAAATTACTGCAGTAGTTACTCTTTCTATTAATTTAGGCCTAATTGAAGGGTAATATAAACAATCGTATTGCATAGCCTGCAAAGGTTAACTGAATCCATGCTTTGAATAAGGTTTGTATTCTTATTTGTGACCTGCACTGAAAAGAAAGTGCATAAATTGAAATACTTATCCCCCTTTTAATAGAAATCATAAGATCACATTCACTGGCCGAGAGAGACTAGGGTCTTTCCACATCCCACCCTCTGGTCAGCACCCCTCTCTTGTCAATTATGAGCAGAGGTGGGGGATGCAGTGGTTGGGGGTTAGGCCTTGGCCTGGTATTGAGCTGTTGTGCTGCAGAGTAATAAAAATCATGATCTGTTACAGCACCATATCCATTTAGTTAAATCAGCTGATGCTTCATATTGTTGTGTACTGCTGGCCATTTTCATGTTAAAATCGTCTGAGTTTCCTGCATTGGTACTGTATAGTATTTGATACAGGGTAACAATAATAGTGGTAAGGTATAAAATATGTACTGTATAAAATATGTACTTTTAGCAAGCCAAATAATTAAAAACGTTGACCTTCATGAACATATTAGGGATTAAAATAACTCTTTCCAAACCACATAAGGGGTTCACTTAATAATAAGGGTATACCATATTATATAAACTTTTACCAGAAAATATTAAAAACACACAAAATTATACTCTTACACTAAAACAGGTTAACATTATTTGAGATTGCTTCATATTCAATTAAATACAAAATACAAACACAATAATATAAACAAGTGGAAAAAAAAATATATATACACTGTATATTTTGTAAATAATGTAATAAGTATCTGAATTTTTTAAAATCTGTATGTAATAGAAAGGTTCTAAGAAAGCTGCACAGCATTTTATGTATTTTTATGACAATACATTCTGTAATTTTCTAGCTTTGAGCAAATAAAGAAATTGAATTCCACTGATTTTGCATACAGGGCTTCAGACGTTAACTTTTGAATGTTTAATATTACGAACTTACAGAATGTAATTATTTTAATTATAAAATCAAAGAATATATAACTGGAATGTAGTTATATACTGCCTGTCAGGTGCAATGAATTATTTTTCATTGCTGGAATGTAGATTTCAAAGTTCAGATTCTTGCATGAGTGAATATCAAGGACTTTTGCTCAATTTTCAAGATCTAGGATATTGGTAAATTTGCTTACCACATCTAAACAGCACATGTTAGAATCTCTAAACTGTTCTTTGAACTACGTAACTAAACTGGACTCACTACATTAACCCAAAAACCTGAGAACATCTGTAATCTTGTTAAACACGTGCATATATTTTATTTTAACCCTGCAAATACTCTACTGTAATTCTCTAAATAAAAGAACAATTGGAATGTGCACTAATTTCTCATTCTGAAGCACATGAAGTCTCAGGCACTGCTGTTGAGAACAAAATAAAGCTAATGTTATTAAACTGAAGATGTAGGTACTTAAAAGAAAGTAAACAAAGAACTTCAGCAATAGGATTACAGTACAGCAAAAAATAAACCTCTCCATGAAAAGTAAGGAGCTTTTACTCTCAGCTCTTCAAACAATCATGCATCACTGCAATGATACTCAGCTCTTTCAGCAAACATAATACAGGTGAAATACACTGGATTTAGCTAATACTACATTTCTGGATGGCTGATAAGAGATGATTTGTATATACCTTCAATAACAAGTAGTACGTACACAGAATTGCCATAACTTCGGCTGCAATATAAAGTGATTATGCTAGACTATAATATTCAGGTCACCAAACTGAAGAGATCAATGAAAATTCTCTTTATTTTTAAAGTATTGTATGCATTATGCTTTATTTTATAGTTTTGATATGTTTTATACCAATTAACACAAGTCTTGCATTTTCCTAACTGCCTTCTAATCCAGCCAACAGCAAAATAAGGAATTAGACACTGCAGCTGTGGAATCTAGTGCATAAATGGATTGATATGAATGAAGGGGAAAAAGTTCTTCAGGGAGAAGGGTAATCACCCACTAACAATTAGGATATTAAAGTCTCTTCTGTATATCTACAGATCATTGCAGTAATTTGGCACTTGAAATAACTTTATATGATCTATAATGTTTAGTTCTGTGTTTGGCTTAGTTAGGTATTACTTTGATTATTGCCAGGGATGACAAAAGGGTAATTTATGATTACACTGTAATTATCCATGCAGTGTTTTCTCTAACAGGTAGTATATTCATATTTACATTATTTTTACTAGCTGTTAGGAGTTGGTGTGCATACTGCACATTCCATTGACTCTGGGAAGGGTTCCATTTTCACATCTGTTTTGTTGTTATACTGTATAATAAGCAATTTCACGGGAAACCTTTTTGCCACATATTTCAACATGAAGATCAACAGGGGTTGAGGCTCATGGTGTTTAATTTAGGTATTTCAACAAAGGGCAGCATTAAACAATGAGTTCCACATATCAATTTATCTTGTGCATAAATATGTACCTATGTTGTACATTTTATTATTTATTATTTATTATTTTTATTTTTAGTATCTACATGGAAAAGCTTCAGCTGATCATAATGGCCCTGAATCTGTGTTATATTTTGTGTTGAAAATGATCTCCCTCAACAGCAGTACATTTCTGGCATCTTTATGAAGTTCCAAGTTGAAATTCTGGTAATTTCTCCTGGGATATTTTGTTTCAAATCTTCTATTGTGTGCAGAATATTTATATATACTTTATTTTTAGGTTTCTTCGTATATAAAAATCACAAAAAGTGGTTTTAATACAAGACATTTACCATCTTTGATAAATGATTGTAACTTAAAAAGAAAGGGAAAATAAAGGAGAAAACCAGGAAAAAAGAAAACTGGCCCATTATGCTGCATGCTTCAAAATCACACGTGCCAAATTTATGGATGTTCACAGGAATTTCAGATGCAGATGCCACAAGCGTATTGCTATTGAAGAAAATCACTTTCAACGCCTCATATAACACAGGTTATCAGTTTTCAATATCACTTTATGCTTTTTAAATATAATTTTCTTCTTCTAGTAAAAACCTACTACTTGATGTACAGAGGCATCTGTTCCCCACTGCTGCCCCTGTCTCCCAACATGTGACTGCATTCCTAGGCCCACAAGCTGAATAACCTCTCTGTATATGACTTCAACAAAATGAGGGATATTACCTTATGTTGGATTGCAACACAGGTAAACTAACACATTCCAAGTATGTGTCATAGTTACAGTTGAACACTCTACTTTCGGGTGTTGAAGTGATACACAATTCAAATGCACAAATTCCATAGATGGTAGAGAAAATGCAGACATATGATCTGAGGCAGGGAGCTTACGTAATATTTGAGGCTCAAGCTCTTGGTTATGTGCAAGTTAAGATATCAAACATTGTTCATGATAAGCTGACTTTAATGTAAAGTATAATTGTAACTTTGTGTCTAAATTGCTCATATTTCCTCCATTAGTTGGACACTGCTAGTTTGGTTAAACTTTGACTGCAACATGTCGATGGGCCCTTAAGCAAAACTCACTCACTCACTTGACTGCAACAAAGGAATGTCAATAACAATTTCATCTTTGGGTGTTAAACAGAGAACAACTGTTGATTTAATCAACTGGCTTGTTGCTGGTTTTACAAATCCAACAAAGACAGGTTTAGTCCTGTGGATCTATAATTTTTTATGTTTGTTCTAACATAAACATACAGCTAACATAATTTTACTTAATTTTAATTTCTCTTGTAACAAGTTCTGTGCTGCACAATGAAAGCCTGGGTATATGATTTCCTACTGTCACTGTTAAGTTATTTTCTATGCAATTTTTGAGGTAATCCCATAGAAAATAACTTAACAGTGACAGTAGGAAAATGATGAAAAATTACTGGCTAGGTTCAAGATTCTTCACATTCCAGAAATATTTAAATTAAAGGTTTGTTTGCACAATGGTCTAAACTTTGTGTGCAGATTGCCAGTTTTAACAGGTTTTCAAAACAAGAAATATTATGGTGGCAAATGGACAAACAAACTGAAGACATCTTTGTAGTACAAAATGTATGAAAAAAATAGGCTCTGAACAGTATCTACCTAGGTTTTCTGATTTTTATGCTAATTAATGGAAAAAGATGTTCATTCTGTTATTAAAATGCTGTATTTGTTTGTGTTTTCCCTCAAAATAAAGCTGAAACATGGCATCCTTTTTCACTGTAATTCTATTAGTTTAAAGCTTTTCCACCAAAAAATTATGGAATTTTATACTGCTAAAGTTTTCTGTCCTCTTTTCTGTTCATGTAATCTGAGAACACATTGGCAATGCACCTCAAATACTACTTTATAGACCTGCCTTGTTACCTAATAATTTCATAGTTTTCATTTATTATATATACAGATATGCTTAATTTACCAAACTGTTTTATGCTGTAATTCATTACATTTTACAGTATATTGACTGCAATGCACAAGTCATTTTTAATACGAAGCAGAAACTGCTTTTTTACATATTATAATAGAAGATTTAATGTAAAAATATATATTCGAACTGTTGATTGCCTTTTCTCCGTATAACTGCAACTTCATTTGTGCTAAGGCAAGGCAAAGCAAAGCAAAGCCACTATGGAGTAACAGTATTCCATTTCAGGATTGTCCACATTTTATCACAATACCAAGTGAAGCATTTGGATAGTAGCATGATACCATAAAGTATATTTCACTCAATTTTGGACGATTTTAAAATTGTAAAGCGTAAGTATTCCATCTCAAAATGTGTATTTTAGATCTCTCTGTAGTTTTTGGAATTGGTGTCACTGAATTCTATAGACATATGAAAATCCCCAAGTTAACAAGTTTACCTTAAAAGCATTACTTTGTATAAGCATTCAAACTCACAGCACCCATATTCTACATTTGCACAATGATCACAAATTATGGAAAGTATGTACTATTACACACATGTGGGATTTTGCATATAATATATTAAAATAAATACACAATTCACTCTTAAAATCAGATAAGCTTGATGAAATGCTCAAATATTTTACCTCAGCCCAGTCTGGCAATCCTGTATGTATGAAACTAAGTAAAATTTCGAATTATAGAATGTGGATTAGGTGTACAAGATATGCCTTAATTTACGTTAACAACACATTCTTTAATAACTTATTTTTATGTTAATAAATATAATTTGTTTGAAGCACAGTATAGTGCTCCAAGCTGTGGGCCAATGGTTGCAAATATCCTTCAATATAATATGCTTCTTAAGAACCTGTGGACAATGAATTTTCAGCTGAAACTTTTATTGACATGCAACAAAAATCTTAGAATATGTGCAAAATTAACAGTCACAAAGTCATCACATACCTCAAATAACTTCAATAAAACTCACCACTAAAAATTTACCACAGATAAAAAAAAAATTGGCATCTTATTGTTTGATCAAAGTGAGGGTTAAGTTGCTCTGTATTAAATTGATATAACCTTGTTAATACATAATTTTGAGAAATGCTTTAAATGAAATATCTTGTATCTCACTTATCATACAAGCTTCTACAATTTTTGTTGTCATTTTCTTGTAACATTAGATTTTTAACCATTTTAAAATGTTTTTTCCATTACTCTTTTTTAATCCTTCATTGATAAAAACTGATAGACATTCTGCACAAAGGTGCCTAAAAATTCAGTCATAACAAAACAACTTTTATAAGCACAGTACAACATCATGATCTGTTAAGTGTCTAACAAAATGCCAAATATTTTAATACACTATTTATGCCAACAAACTTACTGTTGGTGTTTTAATATATGTTCTTTAATGTACAAGTCAACATGCTTTAAAACCAGGAAAATAATGAAAATGCAATAAATTACATCCCCCACAAAAGTTTAATTATTTTAGATAAACGTGCAGGTGGAAAAACTTATTCTTGCTTTTGATAAAGTAAATTATTGAAATATATAATTTCTCTCTCTCTCTTTCTCCCTTTATGTATTTATCTCCTGCTTTAGAACACCAGATGCAGTTATTTTTTTAAAGTTGGTGTGGTTTTCCTTAGGCACCTGTATTTTCACAAACATATATGGAGCAAAAAAACAGGTGTTTTAAGAGTCATCAATAAGTCAACTTGACTAGCTGAACTATTCACTTTAGTTTAGAATCTACTTTTCTGGCTACAGCATTACTTTTCTAAAAAGCATTGTTCACCTTACCTGATTTTATATTTATGCCACAGTTGCTTCAATAAATGTTGACTTTCTTTAAATAAAAGCATCACAAAAATACATATATTATAGTTTCTGTTTGCATTTGAATTATACAAAAATGTCTGTACAATAATATTAGCATTTATCTCTGATGTTCTATTGTACATGGCTTCAAATTGTTGTAAACCGCTGACACCAAAACATAATTCCTATGTTCCCTGAATTTATAGACCCAACAGTTCAGGATCATCACAAAATTATCCGAACTAACAGCATTAAACTCATAGCAATGATGCTGCCTTCAATTGCTCCAGCACCTGCCAGACGACACTGGAACATGTCATACCTAAAATAAGATGAGAGTGCAGAAGTTATTTGCATATTTGTTTAATCACAATCACGAGGGGAGGGGGGGGGGGGATGAAACAAAAATGAAAACACAGAAGGAACATGCAGTAGTGTACCAAATTAACATACTTTGCAATAAAGGTATATGTTCTTGCTATTCCAAGTTTTATTTTCTTCACTAGTAATGAAATATTCAGTTATACACACTTTCAATGTTGTTGAATATTACTTGCAAGTGTGGAAACAATGGAACTTCATGATGCATTGTTCAATTCAACAATATTTGGATGTGTTTGATTTTCATTTGAGTTTACATTTTATTGGGAGAAGTACTTGGTTGTTAAGGTATAACCATTCAAAGAAGTAAGCATTGCTTTCTCATGGTTAACCATATAAAATTACAATTGTTAAGATATTTTACATCAACTTGTAAGCTTGAAATCATAAAGTATATTTATCTGTGAATGGGAAAAACTCTTGGTCTTACTCCAAGGAAAAATAATAATTTCCAGGGATCTACAACACTCTATACATAAGTTAGCAGAAAGTTTATGTAATATTTGACTACATTAGTAACTGTGATGTGAATTTAATTTATGGATAAATTGAGTCAGCTGTTGGAACACTTACATCACTTACTTTTTTGTGTCTTAAGTGTAAGTGGTGTAATATCCGACTCAATTTATCCACAAATTAACAGAAACTTGTCATGATGTAACACACATCAGAATTTATTAAGAAATATAAACTCTAAACTAAGAGAAAAACTATGTATTACATAAAAGCCACATGATTCAACATCTTTTATGTAGCGCTTTGTGTTGTTCTCTGTGATCCATCGATAACATGCTAGCCTCTGATGCCCAAGATCATTGGTTTTAACCCGGGCAATGGATCTTTTTTTGATGTAAAAATCCTTAGCATGGTTTCCTTCAGAAGTGAAGTAAAGCCGTTGGCTTTGTGTTGTACATTTACGGCATGTAAAAGAACCTCAAGCTTGATAAAGAGGCCTCTGAGCAAAATTAAGCTCTGTTTCATGCTCAATAAAGAATGAGATGCTGAGAACCATAGCCGTTAAAAGAGCATCCACAAATAAAACTCAATTTCAATTTTTTTATTACTGCTTCACAAGCTCACTTTTTCTTTTCATTGAGGCACATTTTAAAAGAATACAGGTTTGTGAAGCAGTAATGCAAAAATTGGTCAACTCATGTTACTTAAATGTATGATTCATGATTGCTTCAGATTTATTAACTTCTAGCAATAACATTTTAAATTAGAAGAAAATATAAAGATAAATGTGGCAGAAAACATATAGTGTGTTCAGGAGCTATGAGGGAAATCCAACTAAGAAAAAAAAAAAAGTAACCAAAAGAATATTATAGGAAAATGGAGGAGCATTTTCTACACTTCAGAGAATGCTTTAAGGAAATGGTTTTTCAGATGCTGCTTACGTCTGAAGCAGCAGTGAAACAGAAACAACTGCAATGGGTCAGAAAACACTTGTTGTACCAGTCAAACACTGTCTCTATCATCTCTGGTTCCTTTAAAACTTTGGTAACTGACTTTTCCATTTATTAGAACACAGAATCATACATGAAGATATAATTATTCTTAGCAAACCATTACTTCAGTTTAGGAAGAAAGTACAGTAGCAACTCTGATTGTAGTGCACGGTACCTGCACAATGTGTAGACAATTCAGCACCACATTCTGAAGATAAGGTGAGAAAGATATGACTATCTATGGAAAGAATAAAGAAGCAATGTTGGATAACTTTGTACCTACTATCTCATTGTCATTTAACGAATATGTGGTGAAGTATTATGCACAGTATAGTTGTAAACAGTTAATATGTGGGGAACTTACAAAGTTTGGATACAAAATGTGGTGTCTTAACACAAGTGATGGCTATGCTTTGCACTGAAAAACAATGTGAGTGTAAATTGTTGAGGGTTTGAGACAAAGCACTTTAAGTGCTTAAATATACAATATTTCCTTAAGGATGGCAACACTGAATACTGTAAATAAACTATTGTAGAAATAAAAGTTTACTTTCGCTTATTTATGTGTAAAAATTGTTAACAAGGCATAAAGTAACTTAAATAACTGAAGTATTGCTGAAATATAATAAACCTAGAGAGGTAAGTATGAAAGAAAAGCTGATGGGAAAGAAGGTACTTGAAACACATTGAAGCAATCTTTGAGCAACAGTTCATTTCATTTTATTTATTCTGATGCTTTATTCACATAATTGTCTTGTGAATCCATGATACTGCACAGAAGATCAGTTGTTAAGGCCAAATAGAATGTTGCAAGCAACTGTTGCAGGTCAAAAAGAAAATTTTGAAGTACAGAAAGCATAAGGTCAAAAAGAAAATTTTGAAGTACATAAAGCATAAGGCGAAAAAGAGTTATGTTATAACAACCTGTAACACACACAACAGCAGGTTAATTTTTAATTGAGTCTGGGTTCTTATAAAGTAGAACCTGATAAAGGAAGAAATCAGTTCAACAATATTCACTGGATGTAACAATGGTATTAAGTTTCATGCCTGTTCAGATGAGGCTAACTGTACTTCAAATGACTGCTGAACTGCAAAGAATATTTAGATTGGAAATTGTTTCTCCACACTAGATGTATGTAGGACAAGGTTGTAAAGAGGTACAGTGAGGCTGAAAAATTCAATGCCACAGCTGGGATCTGAACCCGGCTGTGGCATTAAATTTTTCAGTCTGACTCTACCCCTTTGCAACCTTGTCCTACACATGGCTGGTGTGGAAGAACAATTAATTCCCATTGATTGACCTTGTAGTTGGTTAAACTATGTTAAGTACTTACAGAATGGTATGTCGCCGTTAGGGTATGTTATCTCATATGTATTTGAGATCTCCTAGTGTGGTTCACTGGGAAAATGCAAGTGAGTTGGGGAATTTTATATCATGTTGACACATTAGCCATGGTGCCTCAGTGGTTAGAGGAGCCGAATGGAGACTAGCTATGCCATTGAATTTTTCAGTCTCACTCTACTCCTTTACAATACTTAGGCTGTTTGCAATTTTAGTATAAAGTATACTCAGAGCTGCAGTTGGAATGGTACAGTGCAGTGCACCACACCACTTAAAAACGAAGCACGTTACCAGCATATTGGAAAAACTTCGTCTTTAAATTTTAAAAGTAAAATAATGTGAAATAGGTTTTAAAGAAAACTACAGAAATTTATATTTTAGTAAGTTGCATGATAAAATATTTTGAGATTACTGCATATGTTTGTAAAAAGGGTCACGGAGCACATCTTTCAATGCAAACGAGTCCATTCATTTTGATGAATGACACTTCAAAATTCACATTTCGAAAATCCCAATATCATTTCATTTCATATAGCATCAGTGTTCACTACCTGTGGTACCAGGAGTAGTTGTGTTTCATCAAATACAGATTTTTTTCCTTTTCCCCGTATCTCTTGCCTTGTGCTATATGCCAGAAAATGCTGAAAGGTATATAGGAGTTCATGACAACAAATAAATGACTAGTCTTATTCAAATATGTAAATTCTGACAAATCATTGGGAAAAAATTGCAAATAGGTAACTTGTTCCAAAAATAAACAAAACCCAAGTCATCAAAATGTAATCTAACCCACTTTACAAACAAACAAATGAAGACAAAATGTACATACCTTGATTCTTTGTCAGCTACAACATTAGAAAATTCTGCTTCCATCAGCTGTCCATCAAAATATGTTATAAGATCTTCAAAAGGGTACTCATAGCCTTGCACACATTCACACTTGTAGCCACCACTTTCAAAACCACGCCCCAAAATTGGTACACACTGGAAGGAGCAAGAGCAAAATATCAAAGTAGGACATAAGTGGAGCAATTTAAACTGATCCAATACTGAACAAATGGCCTAATTTGAACTTTCTTGGCAATTACCTTTACCTTTCTCCCCATTGTAGGCTGTCACTTATTGGTCTCCTCATTTGCTCGATATCAACTTAAGTTTTGGTTATTTATCCATTTCAAGAGCTTTATTTTTATCCTTTCTTAACTTGGCATCCATGTTTGGTGGAAATATTCTTTTTTCAAACTGAAGTTCAATACATTTGCTGCCTTGTGTATCTATAAAATATTTCTTTCTGGCAGAATTGGTAGGAGTGTATTTGAATGTTACAAGATGAAACCTTAATTATTTGTAAGCTTAATTTGTAATACCATTTATTAAACATACACACTTAGCAAGTTTGTGTCACAGGCTCTCCATCTGTCATGAAATTGGGGTAATCTCACTTTAGTCACAAAGGCAGCACAATTTGAGTGGCGGTGGTGGTGGTACCAAAAATGTATGAAAAACAGCAGTACCTAGTTTCAGCATCACTAATTTCATCTCCACCTTTCTATGATAGCGACAGACAGCAACGAGCACTGAGGATGCCAACAGGCAAAACACTGTGCAGCGCGTTTGAAAGTTTTTTACCGTTATTCCCACATATTTTCCAAAAGTAGTCAATCAATTTTTAAGGATTGTAACATAAACCTGGCTCCTAAACACATACATAGTGTAAAAAATTTGCTTAACCATCCTTTAAAGAAATAACACTTCAAGTAACAAACTTTTAAAACTGGCAAAAATCATTGGGAATTAATCTTAATCTTAAATCATTAAGAATATGGTGACAGATGTCTTACGACTGACCAACTACGAAATCAGTTGGCCAACCAGCTCAGAATGGAGAGGATATCTCTCCGAAACTAGTCCTATTTAAAAGTATTTTTAAATGTTGACAAGTGTTTTAACAAAATTTTCCACATTTTTATATTCTTAACAATTTGCACTACCAGTTATACCATACACTACCATAATCATGAATTCCATTAAACTACAATATCAGTACAAATCTAAAGTACAATTACTTAGTCTGTTGGTTGAAGACTTAAGCAGGCATAGAAATGAATTACCGTGCTCAACAGTTCTGTGTCCTAAAGTTATTCTACAGTTAGATAGAAATAACCTTCTGATTAACACTTTTGCAGTGTCTGTCCTGTTGAATGAGCTGGTGAGCAGTTCATCATGCTGTTGCCCAATCAGATAATAAAAACACATCACCATTAGAAGCATTACAACAGATAGGAGGTTATGGTGAAATTACAATTATATGCAGTAGCAGTCCATTATGAGTGTATACTCATTTAGTTCTATTATGTAGGTATTTCACTAAATGAAGTGGTTGGTGATAAGTGTAACACCTCTCACATACTGATTCTGAACAGTTCTGATCTTTGTAAGCTGTTTTGTATTTATTGTGAAAAATGTTAACTGCTGGGCAGTGAGTGAATGTGGCAACGGCATACTGGTGTGGCCATAGGAACATCAATCAAAGGTAATTTCTCCCTTACTACAAATGTGTTGCTTTTTCTTCACAGCTAATTAATTCATATTACCCATGCTACATTAGCTTTGATGTTTTTCAACACTTTTAATTTCCCCTGGTATAAATTTCAATTACCTCAAGCTGCTAAGTCATATTTCAGTCTTTTCAGGCTGAATCTTTAAAATCTTTATGTTACAAATTTAATAATGTATATGTGAAATACCAATGGAGTTAATACATATTTGATATGGCAAAGGAAAATAAATGCTTTTGATACTGGAATGAAAATGTATTAATTTTCATTTCCGCAGTATTCTGAGATGGATTACTCTCTGTATTTCTTTAAGTGTATTTCAACTATGTATTTATAGAGCTCTGTATGTATACATTTGGCTAAATGCTCTTACAGATCCAATTTTATCTAGAAGTTCATATTAAGTTCACTGTATATGGATACCAACGATTTGTACATGAAAAATAATTAGCAAAATAGACCAAAAAAATTTAGGGTCAGGAAGTTGTACAGAACATATCCAGTGACGATGAATGAAATGGGTGAAATGACTCCCAAATGAGCCCAAGGTCTATAGAGCTTAAGTTACCTGACATATGTCTTCTCAGGATAAGGGAAAACCTAAGAAAAACGCCTTATCCGGATAACTCACCCTAACACAGATTTGAACTCAGGGCCTCTTGAACATGAGGCAGACACACTACCACTATACTAAATAGGTGGGTTCAATTTCAGAATGACACCACAGATGAGTGTATGACAAATAATACCATTTAACAATTGTAAAAAGAATACAAAGATAAGAAATCTTTGCTTATAATACTGGTTAAGAGAATTCATTTGATAGACGCTGGCAAGACTGAATAGCAACATCTGCCTAAATCCTTATAAGTAGAAATAATAACTTTTTTAAATTTAAAACAAATATTTACTTACATATGAAGTTTTCTTGTCACATTTGTGTGTGTCCTTAAAAGCATTTGGAACATAATATTTCTCAGGACACTGATTGATATTCAATTGAAGTAAATCCATTGTGACTGCAACAACACCCCTGAAAAATTTGCATCAAATAATTCATTTGCCTAAACCTAAAAGCTATCTCTAAGCAAAGACACAAGTATCTATAAAAAATGTCACTCCAGCATTGTTTGTAGGTTTCAAAGCAGCATTTTAAAACACATTAAGAGAATAAAGATACAGCAGAATCTTTGTGCATCAATCCCAACATCACTTTTATCCTCTTGATTTCTTGTTGTTCCAAAAACTAACATACAGCAGACTCTTCATTAATCACTTTGCAGATTAACTGTGGCTATAAGGTTTCTTTTTTATTCCATTACCAGCTTGTATAGTTTGCATTCCAAAGTGATTCCTATGTATACTTAAGTGTTTCAGTGTGCTGTGATTTACTAAGGACTGTGCAGTAGGTCTTCCAGGGTAAGCTTCCACTTTTACAGTAAGTTATTGTTCTCTAAACATTCATCCTTCAAACGGGAATTTCTTGGTCAGAAAGGAAATATCAGGTTATGCATTAAAAGTTGCACCTGGCTGGAAAAATGTGGACAGTGAGAACGCTGAAGAATTGTGGTTGACTAGACCAGTACTGAAAAATTTTGAAGCATGCACAGGGGGAGAAGAATGGTTTACACAAATCAATGACAATCCAAGTAAAGTGTATCTGACTTCCAGCAGCTCTTGAATGGACACACAATAATGCTAGCTTAACTCGAACACCAAGAGAATTCCTTGCTATCTGACAAATTAAGCCTTCATAAATTAAGAAGTGTGATACGAACTCAGAATGTGCTTCCTGAAAACACACAATTGATAGAAGAGTTTTGCAGTAGGATTTGAAGGATCTTACTGGTATATCTGTGTGTAAATAGAGCAGATACATTCATTTCTGCATTATAACTATTTTAATATAGTATATAAATACAGCTCACATTAACACATATTACAGCGGTCATGACCATTTTTGGATGAACTGCTCTTTTGGTTTATCCACAGTAGCATTACCCTCCATTACTTTGGATAGTAGAATATCTATTGTAATACCATATCCTTCCTTTTTCTCTCAAACTTGATGTTTTGTTTCACTGCATGAAGTTTTTAATAATTTGCCATCTCAACAAGCCTTTTTCCAAATTAATGGATTTACAAACTGTACTTGAGCAATTTCTTCAGACTAAATAAATACTTTTTGCATATTGAGAAAATTTTAACAATTTATTTGGGAACAGAAAAAATGCTAAAAAAATTCCAAAAATTAATTTTAAGACAGGAATATTTGTCACCATAATATCAGCATTGGTGCAGCAATCTGGTAAGCCTTAAAGAGATTTCTCTTACTTTAAAACAGTCAGTACTGTCCTTTCTTTTTGGAAAAAAAGAAAAGAAAAAGAGTAATATTTCATTGTGCAGTATATTTTCATCATAATCAATTTTTAGAGTAAATATTTAACAAACATTTTAACTTTCTAAAAATTAATTGTAATAACTGATTGTGGTTGTTAGCTAATGCTGGATTTCTGACAATGAAGTCATTAATGTAAATATGTACATAATTTAACATTTATGCCAGAAACAAATGTGCAAAATCCCAAAAAGACTCTTGAAATATTGTAGTTTTGAAATTTGAGTATAGTTTCCTTCAAATAACTTTCTATGATAACAATGAGATGGACTGTTGTGCACTCGGTCATGTGAGGTGCTACTTGAAAGAAGTACCGGTCCCTGGTTGCACAAACAGCTTATACTGGCCGGAAGGCATCAAGGTGATGACCACATCCCACCCTCCAGTACTGCACCCCACTCATGATGCCTGTGGTGGGCAGAGGTGAGGGCCACAGAAGCCATGTGGTGTGCCTTGGCCCCTGGGGGGGGGGGGGCTGTTGCACTGTGGGGTTAGTTAAATACCAATGAGAAGCATAAGTTGCCCTGAGTCACTAAAATGCTGATTGGAGAATACTCTGACAGCAATCACCAAATATGTATAATGCGAGCAGGCTCTATGGACTGCTGATATTGATCACAGTGAAACACTTCTGTAAGATTGTAAAACACTAAAGAAAGGAATGAATTTCAGAAATACATGCTCAATTCAAGTCCTGCCTATATCATATCCACCCCCTATCAACATTTCTACCTAATGTTGCCAAACCTTAAGTTGCTAATTTGTATCAAACACAATTTTTCCTCTGTGACTTAATCAATTCTAAGAATTTTATTCCAATTTCTGATTATCAGAACTGGCCTATATGTATTTTTGAAAGTTCAGTAGAATCCCGCTAACTCAACCTAATATGGACCAAGAGAGTGCTGAGTTAGCAAAATGTCTGGTTTCACGGAATAAGGGGTCTGTTATTCACATGCTGTATATAATGTGCTAGAACATCCATGCTGTACTTATTACCCACTTTTTTGCAATTTCCAGCTTTTACTGTTGTTAGAGTCTCTTCTGTCAGATTTACTAGCAACGACACAGAAAAATAATGTTGTTTTGCCCAATATAACCCTTACTTTGGCTGAAATTAATTCAATTGGGTTAAAATAACAATGACATGGGGAACACCCAACTATTTTGTGACCATGTTCTGTAGCATTGCTATCGGCAGCATAATCCTTTAACTGGGATAGATACCAATACCAAATACAATTTTACTTGGTTCCTGAGCACACTTGGTTTTATGTTTGGTGCACTATCTCAGTCACTGTTCTTGGACCTAAAGTTGGATCAAGTTAGGACCTATATTTAGTGTTAGATATTGCAAATGCTTACAACATATACACAGATACACAAACTCAAGACACACATTAACAGAAGACAAATCATCATATAAATAGTCATGTAAACAAACAGGCCATCTAACTGATGCAAGTATTGCCAGCCAGGGCTAGAGGAAGGCATTGTATATCTTGCAGTGACAAGATAAGACATACAGTTTAGTTACTACTGGATTGCTCATCAAGTACATGCTAATCACATGTTACAAAGTGGCAACATGATTTTGGCATCTACCATTGTGAAGGAAACATATTAGCTCTAATTGCTTCTTATCATTGCTAAGACAACCATATGACGTATCCATTTTCTCCCATTCATTTAAATCTTTCCACCATGTTATTAGCAACTGTAATCTCCTTATTGATTGGTGCAGAGTATAATTCCCTTTTTCTTAATGTGGATCCTGCTAATGACACAATTCACTTGACAAATTGTAACTCAGCCTTCTTACCTTGTGTATTAATTTTAGCATAAGGAAATTATCTATTGCAATTATTTAACAGTCTACCTATCATTTCTTTATAAAATTACTGATCTTGCAGCCAGAATGCCCATATCAGATCCTGATAATGGTGATCAGAACTTTCTTAAGAGCATTAACACATTCTCATTTGAATACACGCATTGAATAATGGGATAAAGCTGTAAAGATAAACTGAAGTGTTTATTGGTATTGCAAAAGAAGTGTGTAAGAAGTAATATATTCACTAAAATCTAGGGATTTGTGTACAGAGATTTCTAAAAATTAAAGAATTCTGTTGTTTCCCTATGTATGTTTAGAGTGACTATTTGTCAGAACGACACCAAATATAAAAAATTAATGGCATTGTACATAAACAGGATACTAGAACTAAATATAATATGTATAAGGAAGGGAAAACAAAAGAGTCTTCTGACAAAAATCCATGTGTGATTGGAAAGGTGTTACACAATAAAGTACCAACCACAATTAAGCAAAGAATGAGCTCTAAGCTTATTAAACAATCAAAAAATTACTTACTCAATTGTGTCTTTTAATAAATTTTGAATATTTTACTATATGTATTCATTTATTTGTACATTGTGTAAACATGTTTTCCTAATTACAATGTTCACTTTGACAATTAGAATATCCTTTAAACTAATACAATGTCCTTTAAACAACTATACTAAGCGAAAAATACAAAAACGAAATAAGATGTATGAATTACTATAAAATACTATACTGAACAAATAATGAAAAATAAAGAGAACCAATTGGTAACGTTGGTACATATACAACAATTTAATCAAACTACAATTTTCAATAAACTATCACAGGATATGGCAAATTTACTAAAATGCATACTGAATATATCAATCAGTATTAACCCTTGGAATAAGGAAAATATTATTAAGTATAATAATTGTACTATACCTAACTTTAAATTACTGACAATGCAAGATACTACTGTAGTAATCTTTGAATGCAATAAATTATTACTATTAACAACTTAGAAGACAGCAATCTTTGCCCTAACAAATGCAGTCATAGAATACCAAGTGCTGCCAGTCACCTAGAGCTCATTAACAACAACGTTACAGAATATCATTGCATAATCTATTTATGAATTAAGCCAGAAATATAATATGATTAATGCATGTTATATGCAGTCTGAAGGAGTGGCTAGGGTCAATTTCAGCCAAGCAGCCTAAATTATTTCTTTAGTACCTCAATAAATATATTAATACACTTACTTGAATTCCAGTTTTACTTTAATGCTATCCCAGCCAAAGAATGGAGCAGCATATGTAATGACCCACTTCTTAATTTTTCCCTCACAGTCAAAATATGGTGGTGTCCAGTATCCATGCTGCAGATTTGCAGCTCTGGAAAGGAGAATAGGACAAGGTTAATAAGCAGAGAATTTAGTACACCAATTATATGAAACCATAAATTTGACGATTTTGTGAAAATCGTAATGTATATTATCAGAATAAATTTAATTTTAATTTCAGGATTTACCTGTAAAAATTAGGGTAATGTTCATATTTTTTTAAAGACTCTCCAGTTTCATTGAATCGTAGCTTTATCTTCATGTAAAATTTCTCAAGAATGTCAAAATTTGACGACCATCTTTGTTTCAGAAACTTGAACCAATCTTTATTTGTGTAGACCTCATCTGGAAATAATGTAATTCACAAGATAAGTATCCAAATTCACTTTAAATCAACTCGAAAATATCATCAAATGGCATCAATGAATTACTGCTATGATTTATTGAGTATCTTTCTGCTTCTACTATACCATAGCAGAAAATATTTTGAAGTTACTCAAAAAGGTCAATATTAATTATCATGGAGTCTTGCATTATTATTTTAAGCAGAGTCATGGGTTATATCAGCAATAAATGTAGCTGTTTATTTAGCATTATGTGCTTAGAAGACTAATCCCTGCTGTAAAAAGTTCATAAACCTTATATTATGTGCTAAAAAGTGATGCACAAATTTTTATAGCTGTGACACTACTGAAGGATTACTTTTATTTTGCACCATGCAGATAAAATAATAGATTAAAAATAGTGACTCATTAATACATTTTAAGGACAATTGCTCCACATTTGCTAATATTAGTAATTTACATGTATATTATACTATGATACATTTTTCCCATTATCATAAATTTTCTGCATGCATCATCCATGGTTTTTATTCTGAAAAAACTTCCTTTAAAAACTATTTAATTTTCTCCAAATTCTATCAACCCCTGGTCTTTTGATTTAGCATGGTATTGCTGAGAGCACTGACGACATCAATGTTTCCCCATATTTTTGTTTCGATTTCTTCTAAAAATGTTTTTATTTGGAAACTTCGTACTTTCTGCTCCTTATTAGCTTGGGGAAAAATCTATAATGCTACTATTGTAACCTACATGAATTTGTCAGATTATTCACTTTCTCCCTCATTGGCATATACAGAGTTTGTCTCTGGGTGAGGGGAAGAGGCCAAATATATTTTTGATAGGTGAAGTACCAGGGAGTCTGGAATAACTCAGTCTCCCCAACACACCAAATTTTTTTTGTTTCCCTTTTGTTAATAACCACAAAACTGCATTTTCTAGATTAGTTTTTAAGTTTTAATGGTGTATCAATTTTAATATTTTTTTACATACGAGGGTAATCCCAAAACTAAGGTCTCCAAAGTGCTGGGGATGCAGGGAAACTGTTTGCTTGGATGTTGCCCATACTGCTTCTTTCCTTCCCCCCTCCACTCTCTACAGACACCATTAAACATCCACTGGGGCTCTCAGTCTTGGCTTGGCAGCCAGTTGTAATGGAGCTCCTGTTAGCGACTACCGCCAGATGCAAAGTTCACACAGTTATTCAGTTTTTGAGTGCAAAAGGGGTTAAACCAATTGAAATTTGACAGCTGGTGGAAGTGTATGGAGAGTTTTGTATGGATGTCAAAAATGTCTGCAAGTGGTGTAGAGAGTTTGCAGATGGTTGCAAGGAAATTCACGAGGAAAGAAGTGAGAGTCAATTCCCGACGAAACATTCGCAAAGGTTGAACAAAGATCGGCGTATCACTTTCGATGAGCTCCACATTGTTGTTCCTGAGATTTCTCAAAGCAGGACTTTGACTGAAGAGTTGAAATTTTGGGAGTTGTGTGCAAGATGGGTCCCAAGAATGCTGACAGAAGATCGCAAAAGGCAACGCGCTGAAAGTTCCTGCCAATTTCTTCAAAGCTATGCTGACAAAAAGGACAACCTTTTGGTTTCAATAGTCACAGGTGATGAAACTTGGGCTTTTCCTTCGCACCCGAGACAAAACAACAATCTCATGAGTGGTGCCATTCCATTTCACCCAAGCCACAAAAGTTTAAAAGAACAGTCTGGCGGTAAACTCATGGCAACTGTGTTTTGGGATCGAAAGGGGATGTTGTTGGTTGACTTTATGGATCCTGGGACAACAATCAATGCTGACAGGTATTGTCAGACATTAAGAAAACTTAGATGGGCAATTCAAACCCGAAGAAGAGGAATGTTGAGCAAGGGCATCAGCCTTCTCCATGATAACACCCGCCCCCACACTATCCGTCAAACTGTGGATCTCCTGCATGGGATGGGATGGGATATCATCACTCACCCACCTTATAGTCCGGACTTAGCACCCAGTGACTACCACTTGTTTCCCAAATTGAAGAACACTTGGTTGGAATGCACTTTAGTGACGATGACGAGGTGAATGATGAGGTCTAACACTTCAAGAGCATGGCGGTGGGCTGGTAAAACATGGGCATACAAAAACTGCCACAGCATAGAGGCAAAAATTCAGTTTATACGAGTAATGATCACATGTTTACCGCGAGGTTGTCAGGAAGACTTCACTTGATCAATGTACAAATTTCAATCTAAAGAGACGCACAAGCTATAGCATAGGGGAGGCAGTAGCTAGTCAGGGCATGAAGTGAGTGGATGATGTATGGGATTTAAAATGTGAAACAGAGTTTGGCAGTTAGCTGTAGTCAGCACCTCTCTAAATTAATAATGAAGAATTTGATGAATAAATATACATAAAACGAGAAGTTTGGACTTTTCCTTCAAAACTGAAGGATACCCTGAGAACTTTAGAATCCATGCTTCTACGGACGCAGTCGAGGTACTGGCACAGGAAGAGGGTAAAGAAACCACACTTTCTCTACAAGCGGCTTCTTAAATAATGTGGTGCTGGTATCCACTAACATAGCATCAAATGGACACATCCAACACAGGATAATTCAAAGATCTTCAACCCTCTTCTCTTCAGCAGATCAACACTATAATCATGCGTCAACATTTACAAAAATGCATCGATCGAAATGGCGATTATGTGGAAAAATAGAAAAATGTTCAAGCTTAAAATCTATGTTTATTTAAATTTAAAAAAAATTGGAGACTTTAGTTTTGGGATTACCCTCGTATTAATAGCATAAGAAAGTTGATCAACACATTTTAACATTCATGTGGATATTAATAATAACAAAAAATATTGACACAAACTATAAAGTATCAACAATATATTGCTGGAAGGAAAAGTGCATATTACTCAATATATTTCAACTTTGAGCAAGAACAAAATTCAAAATACATGGGTTAATTTATGGGTTGCAAGGGGTAGTGAAGAGTAACACACAATCTCTCCTACCCAATTCCCATCCTCATCTTCATGGTGCAGTCTGCTATAGCAAAATAGGCTCTGAGGACCAAGTTACAGTGATACAACTGATAAATTATATTGGAGGAAATGCCAATTTAAATACTCTCTTGTTATGGTGTTTAGATTCCCCAGTGGTGAATGAGGGGAAAAGTTAGTGAACATATTAACCCTAGAGCAGGCGCGCTGGTGTATTTTATACACCACATTTGTATTTTGCGCTCTAACGGATAAATACCTTAACGTATCAGTACGTTGTTGTCAGTACCTTTCAAGTCATTGTTTAGCTTCCGTTTAGTTGTGTCAGAGCGATTGTAGCATCAACAACTCAAAGGCAACGATAAGTTATTCTTGGAACTGCACCAGCGGCGTATTTTATACACCGTGCGCCAGGTCATGTAAGTACTATTTCAATTGTCAACCTAATCTGTTGTACTTTTACACAAAGCGGCTGCATAACAAATTGTGTGTTTTAGAGAGGGCCATTATTGTAGTGCATTATTAGCCACCAATATTTCGTGTTTCTAATTTTAGAGCCAAAACATATTTGAAGAATCAGAACGGTACCTTTTAGAGGTGCTCGCTGAAGAAGATGACTGTGGGGATATTGATGATTTGTTTTCTGACGGAGAGGATGAAGTAATATTATCGAGTGATCATGATACAAACTCTGTAATTGAAAATGATGAAGAGCTGTATTCTTTTGATAGTAAAGATGGTGTTTTCATTGGTAGGGATGAAAAAACAAAATGGATGAAAACTGAGATGCATAGAAAAACATCCCGTGTACCAGCAAAAAATATTGTCAAGATCTTCCCAGGCCCTAAAATGGTTGCACAAGGTATTGTAGAGGAAATTGAATCATTCCATAAAATAATCAATATTGATATGATAGATGAAATTGTGCGTTTTACAAATTTATTCATTCAAAGAAAGAGGCTAGAAGAAAGTTATTCTAGGGAAAGAGATGCTAAGCTGACAGACAGAAATGAAATTTGTTCAGTGTTAGGTATCCTGTATTTGATTGGCCTAAAAGGTGGAAACCACAGAAATGCAATGGAACTTTGGTCAAAAGACGGAACAGGAATGATTATTTTGAGATCTTGCATGAGTTACAAGAGATTTCGATTTCTTCTTAGATGTATCAGATTTGACGATAAAGATACAAGGGATATAAGATGCAAAACAGATAGGTTAGCAGCAATTAGGAGCTTTCTGGATACATTTGTAAAAAACTGCATGGGTAGTTACAGTCTTGGGGAATTTGTTACCATTGACGAGAAACTAGAAGCATTCAGAGGGCGTTGTAGCTTCATACAATATATTCCCAACAAACCAGCAAAATATGGCATCAAAATATTTGCCTTGTTGTGATGCTAAGTCATTCTACACTGCTTCGTTGGAAGTGTATTGTGGCAAACAGCCTGAAGGACCATATAGTGTTTCTAATAAGCCGTTTGATATCGTGTGTAGACTAACGGAGCCAATAAAGGAAGCAAATAGAAATTTGACAGTAGATAATTGGTATAGTAGCTATCCACTGGCTCTCCATCTGCTGCAAAATAAAATCACTTGTATAGGAACCATGAAAAAGAATAAAAGAGAAATCTCGGTTGAGTTTTTGCCCAGTAAGTACAGAGAAACCGACTGGGCAATTTTTGGATTCCAGAAAGATATTACCACGGTATCATATGTATCTAAGCGGAACAAAGCTGTTGTACTCATCTCCATGATGCACACTGACGGAACAGTAGATGAAGACACAAAGAAACCTCACATTATATTAGATTATGACAAAAGGTGGGGTTGATACTGTTGACCAAATGTGCAATAAATATTCAGTAACACGAATGACAAGAAGATGGACCATGGCTTTATGGTATGCATTGCTGAACGTGGCTGGCATCAATGCACAAGTGCTGTTTCTAGCAAATGACAAAAATGAGAAACATCCTCGTCGAGTTTTTCTGAGTGGGGTTTACGGGCCCGTCGACAACTAGGTCATTAGGGCGAGTTTTTCTGAAGAACCTTGCTTTCCAACTAATGAAACCACATCTTATAGAAAGATCTGGCATACCAAGTTTGCCAGCTGATGTTTGAGGTTATTTTGAGTCACTTATTTACACTCACCTTCACTACTACTGCTTTTTTAAAGCGGAAACGTTTTCAGGACCATTCAATCCCATCATCAGCCGTTGGGTGACTAACGTTATCCTCTTGTTCCCTTTCTCTGCTGTCTCTATTCTGCTGCCATCTGGTGTTAGGGTTGCAGAGCTTTAACACTTCATTCAATGCTGGTATTTCGAAATTAATAACTTTATTACTGTTATTATTTATTTATGCCAACAAACTTACTGTTGGTGTTTTTAAACACACAAGCCGTGTGTGGGCAAAGTTTAAGGCAAAGCGGAAGGTCTGTGGTTCAAATCCCAGTTGTGGCATTGAATTTTTAAGTTCCGGTTCTACCTTTTATTACTGTTTTTGATGATGTATATTTTTTCCCAAATATTCAGTTCTATTGGTGAATTAATAGATTTTAACAGTTTTATATTAAGGCCGATGTTGTGGTTTTCAGTCCAAAAATCATGTGCCACAGCAGACTTTTCAATTTGTTTTAATTTTATGTTTCTTTGGTGTTCCTTGAGTGTTATATCCAAATTTCTCTTTGTTTTCCCTATGTAGCTTTTGTCACAACTATTACAGTTGATCTGGTAAATCCCCGATTTTTTATTCTATGGGATGGTATTGTTTAGTGGCTTATTAAGCAGGTTTTTTAAACTGTATTGGTTTTGCAGTGCTAGTTTTATGTTTAGTTTCTTGAAGATTTTTTCAAATTTTCTGAAGGCCCAGGGATGGTACGTGAATTTCCTAAATTTCCAGTTGTTTGTGAGTGGTGTTAATGTAGTGGTTTGCGAAATTATCTTGAGCTTTTTTGCATTTTTTGACATGTTCCTAATGGTGGGTGGGTTGAATCCATTTAATATTGCAATTTCTTCTATGTGTTGTTGTTCTTTCAGAAATTCCTCTTTACTTAACGGGACATTATATAAACGATGCATCAAGCTTCGAAATGCTGCCAGTTGGTGTGAAATTGGGTTGCAATTGTTTTTCTTGATGTAATTGTCTACATGTGTGGGCTTTCTATGTATACCAAATTTTATACCATCTATATTTCTAGTAATTTTGAGGTCCAGGAAAGGTAATGTGTTGTTGTCTTCTATTTCAATTGTAAATTTTATACATTACCTTTCCTGGACCTCAAAATTACTAGAAATATATGGTGCCCTATTTGAAAATGTTTTATTAGTACTAATCATTCTCAACTATACCTTCCTTTGTACTCTCTCCATCTCTTTTGTATATTTGTTTTTCTTTCAAGCAATATACCATATTGGTGTAGCATATAACAGTCTACTGAATAGACTACAGCACATGACATTTGTCATTTAATTGATTGCAGTTCACTGATATTTGGTGGTGGTGAGTGCTGAATAGCCCTTGCACCTTGACTTTAAGATCTTTTGTGCTATCCATGTCTTCTACTAGTGGGATCAAGCCCAGGAACATTCTGTAGCCAGGAACAACAGCTTGGCCACTCTAGCTATTACACCATGTATGGACATTTAAAGTAGGTATCTATTTGTACTTTTATACTTCCTAATTTTGCTTTTGTCTTTATCCATAAATGCTAAAATTCATTACACACGTTTGTGAAATAGGTTTCTCCTATTTTTATGCTGTTGCATTCATTGACTTATTTTTATTGTTTCACAGCTCTGCAGTCTATTATAGTTAAAAACTATTAATTTATACTCTGCCATAAATGCTTACAACAACTAGGATGATGCAACTTGAACTGCCTTGAGATCTACAAAGTAGATTCTGCATACCTGAAAAGTCACTATCCATCACAGATGCACGGCTGTCATACCAAAGGTTATGCCTTTTTCTCACAAAACATCACCAAGTACATAAGACAGGTTGGCAAACAACTGCTCCATGGTTCTATAGTCAACAATGAATGGTTTTACAACAATGAGTTCGAACTCTTGATCCACATTCTCCTTCAGAGCCTCTACAATAACATGACTATCTGTATCTACATTAGCTATAGCCGTCATCAATACTACTGCAGAAAGGTTCTATGGTCATTTATATATATGCTATGCTGATATACTTCCTAACCTCTTGAGCGATGGCCATTTAAACGTCTTCGAGCCGAGAACTGCTAGCATTTAAATTGTTAAATGCGCTTCGTATATACACAGCTGTATTTTGTGTAAATATTAAGTTATTTTAATGAAACAAAAACTGGTATAAAACTTGTTATTTGCAGTATAAATGTACGTCATCAGCAAATTTGAGTTGTATTTACAAAACGTTGAAATGGCACAATTTTGTTTCACTGTGGTGAAAAGTCAACTTTGCTCTGTCGAACGCATCTAATATAAGTTCTCGGAAAGAAAGAGTAAAGAAACACCCATTGTATGTGTGGCTTATGCGTCAGCATACTGTGTAATAACGTGCTACTGCATGCGTGGTCTCTTGAGTCATCAGAATAGATCAACATTACAACTTTTGCTTACGCGAGTTTCGTAACTGAGTAGAGTCCATGTCTTTCTTTGTTGAAATACATACGTATTCTTTCCTGCTTGTAGCTGAAGGGAGAAGTGGTATAAAAAGGTGTTTTTGCACCAACTGGATATAACCATATACAATTGTTTGGGGATTTGGACAGCTCTCTAAACCCACACAGGACAATGACCGACCTTGACTACCGACTATAAATAACTCGCAGCCTAATTGAACAATACCACGTTGGGGGTTGAAAATCCAAAACCCCTGCACCCCTCAGACTTAAAGGAAAACATTATCCTAAAAGGATACCACCAACAGCAAAGTCCCACCCATTTCGAAAGTGTTTCGTGTGCCGCAAGAAGGGAATTTGCGAATGTGGAGATGTACGTACCCTTGTGTGTTTATCCCTGTTTTGAGGTAAATCACTGCAGAACGAACATATTAAGGTAAGCCAATAAAGTATATATAGACCTTACTAAAATGTTTCATAAAGGGAAAATTAAAATAAGTTGAGTTGGATAAGGGATAAATAAGGGTTAAATGCTTAAATGCACAGGACGCCCATATCGCTCATCCGCCATTTTAAATGGACGTGATTTCACGTCGATATCCCTCAAGAGGTTAAAGAATTCAGAAAAGTTACAAACTATGCTGCTTCTTTGAAAGAGGCTATAAACACGAATATTCAACAAGCCCCATGTCATGAGGCTTCTTTGTTAGAGGCAGATGTATTTTTTCATACAGGGTGCATTACCATTCATTGCATATGTATGAAACTGTATCTTACGGAAATGGATACTTTTTATTTGTTCCTTTGTTAGTACAATAATAGTTACTGGATTGCCATTCATGATTTAATATTTAAAGATGACCCTGTCCAAATGATAGCCCTGCTGTGTCACACAATCTTCTAACCAGTGTCAGAAGCTTTTCATTAACATTAGGGATATTGGCCACGAAGCTATGATGTGGTCTTTTAATTCCAGTATGGCAGGATATGTATGGAAAACATTTTGCTTGAGAAAACCCTATAAGAAAAAATTAGGATACATTAGACCAGGAAGGGATGACATCAGCTAAAGGATGTCACCATGATGGGAAATTAGTCTCTCTGAAGAGGTTTGTCATTGAAGCTTCATGCATATTCTGGTCATGTGTGATTGTCCACCTTATTGGAACCATACATTGTTCACCATTGTAACTGCAGAAGAAGAAAGTACCACAGCGTTGTTGACAGTCACAGCCATGACCTCATCTTCCTTGAAAAAGTACGGTCTGATGGTTCCAAAGGATGCTATTCCGCATCATATCGTAACGCAGGCATTGTGCATGAATTTAACACGCAGCAGCTCCAGTAATGTATGTTTTATTTGCAGAGCCACGTATCTCAAAATATCTTTCATCTGACATTATCAAGGTGTAACTGCTGTGGGTTTTCCAGAAGCTCTCTCCTGGTTCTGCTATACTCTTCTCGTGCAGTGTAATCTATGAGCTTTAAGTTTGTGGACAACATGGAGTTTATAGGGAAAAAAAGTGAAGTCCTCATGCACTATTACTCTGAATATAGGTCTGAAATATACAATGGTGCAGAGTGGCACTGAGCAGATTTCTTCAGGCACTGCCAGATGGCAGCACAAACATCTTCAACCACATTTAGTGTCCACGCGGTTCTCACATTCTTATGGTACCTGGCTTATGGTTACTGGCACCTACAGCTGATTTAAAGTAACTAACCCATCTGGTAATGATGCATCCATCTGACACTTTCCCATGACATCACAAAGTGAGGTGTTGCCTAAATATCCATTGTGTTCTGGCATCCCAAAATGAAGTGTCACCTGAATATGCATTGTATACTATCATTATTATTGAAATAGGTTTCAATGGCAAACCCATGATGCTCAGCAGTGCATCTTTCCCAGCTTACCACACAAAGTAACACTTCATTAACACAAGTCATATGTTTATTGCTGATGTACTATATCCATATACTACACAAGTCAACATAAACTATGAATGCTGTCACAGCTATATTTGAAGTGCAGATATCACAAGGTTCCCTCGTAAGATAACTTGAGTCTCAAAGATTCTTTTAAAAAGACATTTCTGTGAAGGAGAAAAATAATGTCGAAGCTAGCATACCAGAAACTATTATAAAACATTTGCAACCACAAAAGGTTTATGAACACAAGAGGAACAGTGCTAAAGCACTCCTAAGCATTTGTAAAATTATAAAATGTTTAATCTTCATTGGTTAAAGTACAACATGCAATTGTGCTTGAGAAGTATAAAAGGGCAATCTAAATCTAACTGATCAAGCAGTAAAATTAAGAAATATGTAATTTATTAGATATTATGAACTCTGTCAATTCATGCAGTTTAAAGTTAAAACCTTTCACAGAACCTAAGTACTTGTGCAGGAGATTATTCTCAGTTACATAGTACAACACAAGTATCTGATATCTTCAGCACACTCATCCTGGTAATTGCAAACAGTTTTAAATTACTTCCTTCCAAAACATGATTAATCACTTCTTTTATTGCTAATGAATACAACCAAGTAAGTTTTACCTGTTTTGTTTAATCTTGCAACATCTTCCACTCTGAATTTTCTTGTATTTAATTGCTCTTTATAAGCTAGAGGAGCAAACAGTGTTCTGTTCGTAAACTTATTTCGATCCCAGTAGGTCCCAGCAGACCATATTTTTGCATCTCCCATCACAAGTGCAAGAGTTTCTCCAATAATCTGATCTTCAGAAAGTGGACGGTCAGCCACTCGTTTCCCAGAATAAACTTCTTTGGGATCAGATATCTAGAAGAAAACAATATTGATTATCAAAAGACAAAATTATATCAAGCTTGAGGGAGGGGGAAAGAAAAAGAGAGATTGCATGTGTACATACTATATTGATTTTTGAAGCAGTTAGCTAGTTCATTTATAATGACGGAATGTTTAAAAAATAAATTATTTCTTTTGGTGAAACAAAAATTAATTTTTCTATGTAACCCTATTCAGAACACTTAAACTTTCTATCATGGTGGCACTAAGGGCACTTCAGGAAGCATAACATTCTAAAATTCTACATTATCACCCATAGTATTGTATTAAAAAAACACACACACTAAACATCTATACCAAAATTTTACTATTCATGCCATTATTATTCCTTTCCTTCTTGTTTTTCCTAGTTCTACTAAAGATACTTCCTCCGGTGATGACCTTGCTAACCCTACTAGTTCTTTACAAAACATTCTGTACGTATATCTATCTTTTTGCTCACTTTTGTGACACCTCAAATCTCAATTGCATAAAGAATTTTTGATTCCACTAGCGTCCCCACGTTCCTTCCAACTATTTATCTTTTCTAGTTTGTATTTACATATTCTTATTCTTGCTATTACAACTCTACCTTTTAATTCTATTTTCCTACTGTGTGTCTCCCATTCCCATAGTTATTCAGCCTCACTCCTAAGTATTTCAATTATTTGACCACTTCTAATCCTTTCCCATTTAGTATCCACTTTTCTTAGTTGACTTTCTTTCTTGAACACCATAACTTTCGAATTGTTTGTGTTTGTTCTAATTCCCCATTCTTCACAGAATTTCTGAACTTCATTTACTGCCCTTTGTGACCAACCACTGTTATGGATTAAGTCATCTGCATATAACAGTCCCGGAATTTCTTTACTAGCTACTACCAGACAGTACTGATCTCCTTTTTTAACTTTATCTATTACGCTATCTATAAATAAAATGAGACTCAATTCACATCCTTGTCTGTTGTATTTTTGTTCTGTGATCTCCGTAATTGTGTTTTTTCCCATCTTATACAAAACTTTACAGCTTCATAAATTTTTTCTATTTCTATTTCTCTTTAATTTCCATAGTAAAGCTCTTCTGTCTATATTTTCAAATGCTTTCCTAAAACTTGCAAGGACATGTATACCCTTCCTCTCTTGTTAATAGGATATTTGCATATTACTAACTTTATCATGAATGCACTATTGTTTGTTTCCTTTCCTGAAACCTACTTGAAATTTGGACAATTTCCTTTCTTGTTCAATCTATTTCTCTAAACCTTTCTGCTAATATTCCTATGCATATTTGTCCTAGAATACATAATATATTTATTCCCTTGTTTCTGGTCTATTTCCTCCTCCCTTCCCCTTATATACTATTATGCTTATTTTCCAACTGTGGAATATGGTCGCTTTCTTTTATTTTGTTTAATACCTTTGTCATTACTTCTAACCAGTCAAAAACTCCTGCATATGTATATTTTTTTCAAGCATCAGTCACCATAACACTTTTGGTTGTATTAAACTCCATATGATCACTTCAAATGTTTCTACTATTTATTTTTTTTAGGGAAAGCAAACTTGAAAATGCCAAGAGGAAGAGAATTTAGCAAAAGTGATCTCTGTTACTTACATGGCACTCTGAAATTGCAGTTTTGGTGTTGTTTCTGCATAATGGTATGTGCAATCATACTTACAAAAGTAAAAGATTGTGTGGTGCTAATATTTTCTGTATTTTTGTGGGTACAGGTTTGAATTCTATGTCACCACTAGGAAGTGAGTTATACTGATGAGATTTACCCCACTGTTGGTAATACCATTACAGCATTTAAGTCTTTGGATTCCCAAACAATCAACATTCTAAACAGAGCTACAAACTGAATAGTATCCTCATTAACATAAGCACTTCAAATTCTAAAGTGCTTAGTTCAATAGCAAGTGGTGAGAAATGTGGAGTAGGATTGAACCTCATCAATGTCTTGATTTAACTGCTTCCCATCATTATTAATATATTTTCATAAATGCTCTATCTGAAAATAATAAAAAATTAAGCAAGTGTAAAGTACTAACCAGTTCATTTCAATAAACTAAGGGCCCCAGAAACAAAGAAAGAAAATTGCAGCTGCTAGAAGCAATGTTTGCTGTCACTCGTAAGATTTATTTTATTTAACTGTGATCTACTTGCAAACAATTTCTATGCTGTGTTTTATTATTCATCACTTTAGGTAGGTTTTAATTAATGTAATGAATAATACAACCACACTGCTATTGCAAAGCAATCGCTACCAATTTACCATTTTCATGTCTATTATTTCAGATATAAATAGGTCCCAGATTTTGATGACTTTCCAGCCTTTTTAAGAGGTGGAATAAGGACTGAAAAATTCAATGCCATAGCCGGGATTTGAACCATGGATCTTCTGCTATCCGCTATCCAGACTATGGCATTGAATTTTTCATTCTTGATTCCACCTCTTAAACATTGTCCACACATGGCTTGTGTGTTTAAAACCACCAGCAGTAACCTTGTTGGCATAAATAATAATTCCAGCCTTTTTCTTATAATACTAGGATGATGCTATGTGGAAAAACATATGTGCTACATTACATTCTCAGTGAAATTAATTTTTTCCGCATTTTAGACATTTTTATCTGATAAGAGCATTTTTTTTACAGGTTATAAGTAATTTTGAAGTAATTTTTAAAATGAAATCCAGTTTTTTGTCATTTTTTATGAGTTGGGTTCAATTATTCTTATATTAGTAGAATCAAGTTTCAGAACCTCAAAATCTAAACATTTTTGGAAATCTATTGGAATGTGACTCCACTTGTTAAACACTTGCACTCGTCCTACTAAACAGTTCACATCTATTGTAGGACACTTATCCTTTAAAGGAATGAGAAGTGAATCTACTTGCCACTTTTGAGGGTTGCATCATGCGTACTTTACAATGTAGTCTTCACACAGGAGGAGCTAGTGTTTGAGATGATATTTGTATTTCATCATGCTGAAAGTAACAAAGTATTTCCACAAAATTGAAAATTAAACAGAATTGGTAAAATTGGTTGCAAGTAATCTAATTCATGTAGAAGGTAAAGCGAGCAAACTTGTCATTACTAAAATGGAAAATGTGTTGAACAAGAGCAGTGGATGTGATACAATGTGCAAGATTGCTGATGTACTGTCAGGTAAAACGTATTCCTTCGATGAAGAACATGTGGAAACCTGCAATATTTGTTGCCTTAAGCATGCCCCTGTATCTTTTGTTGATGCGGAAAGAAGCTTCTTAATATGTAAGTATTAGTTGACAACAGACAGTCCTTCAATTTTGAAAACTTACAAAAGCTTTGCAACAAATTTTAATTCAGTATTCAGTGGTAAAATATATGTTAAATATGCAAGAAGATCAATAAATGAAGGTAATTTTCAAGCCATTCTTCGTCCTTTTAGGTTATGTTTACATTTTAAGGTCATTCAGTCATAATTTTAATGTAATTTTTTAATATTCTTTCAGTCATCAAAATCCAAGCCCACCACAGCAGCTAGTTTTGGAGGAGTCATGACTTTTTGTAGCTCTACTGGCAGGAGGTGCTCCTTATATGGTGCCAAAGTGATACTTATGGTTTTATGTCTTCTATCAGTTTTATGTGCTTTTATCTGCTGAATTTTTATATTTCCAGGTCTACCATTCCTTTAGAGAACCTATATATTTCTGAAAATTTTACAGTTAGAAGATATTTATTGTATTCTGTAATGGAAAAAATGTAATGAGTAGAAATAAACTGGTTCAGCAAAACAATGGTGGACAAGAAAACATGGAAGCATGGTAAGTTGAAGTAGCTAAAACATATCAAATATCATCTGAACCAAATAAGCACTTCAGAAAAGTAAAATACCACTCAGGATCCTTTCATACATTTCCAAATATTAAAAATCTTCAACATAACTGTCATAGCATAATAATTATAGCATACAACCTCATAAGATCAAATAAAATAGACGAACATCTAAAGGAAATAAATCTGTGGTCTATTAAATGCAATATCCTGGTTACAATAAGACATTCACTGAAGGAAAGAAACGACACTTGGGCATCTGCTTGAAAAAACAATAAAATACAGCCACAGAAATCTACCTCTGAAGAGGAAGAGCAGGGTGGGTGGGAGGGGGGGAAGAAGTAGAAAGCAGAGACCAGTTACTAAGTTGACTGCTCAAAAACCTAAAAATCTGGAATTTGGAAGAAAATATACCCCAAGGAAACTTCTCTTTAAGTTTATAAAAGATGACTAGCCCCCATCCTCCAAATGAATTACTCTCAAAGTCACTGACAGTCCTTGTGTTGCTGCGAGTGCAGATGAGCACCTGTAAAATACATTCTTAGTGAAAAACTGACATGCAACAAGTGGAGTGCTTTTAGTAAACTGAATTTGCTTTACTATTTTGGATTTCACATTAGTTAAACTTTTTCTAGGTGAGTTAAAAACTGCCCTGCAGGACAACAGCCCTTCCAGGCCAAGGCCTACCACCCAGCCACTGTCTCCCAACTCTGCTTACCACAGATATCATGAGTGGTATGCAGTTATCATGAGGCAGGACGTGGTCAGCATCTGGGTCCCTCCCGGCTGATATATACAGACTTTGCAACCAGGGACTGCTACTTTTCAATCAAGTAGTTCCTCAGTTGGCACCCTCAGGAACCTAATGAGGCTTAGTGCACCCCAACAAGGTCTCCCAATGGGAGAAAATCCCTATACCAGTACTGGGAATTGAACCTGGATCTCCTGCTTGGCAAGCAGCAATGCTTGCCAAGCATTACTTGGTAAGACTATCTCTGCTAGCACCCTTCCTAATACCATTCTCTTTACTACCACTACTGCCACTGCCACCACTACCACTACTTCTTTTAACCCTTTAACGCTGTGCGTGTTCGTATGTACACGGTTTACCGCTTTCCATTTAACAATGTTCCAATGCGTCGTCTGCTTCTGTAGAGTATCGATGGTGATTTATATCAGCTACAGAATGGTGTGGTATCCCTGTCTACTCATATTGTCGGCTTCTGTAAACAAACATTGTCATTGCACAACTTTTAGTTATCGCTAGTGTTGTCACAGCTGCAAGATGTCGGTGCGCTTCAAGTAAGTTTCCTATTTTGTTTACAATTAGACTTTGATCGTGTGATAAATACTTTTAAAGGTCTTCGGCATGATTAGTGTTCCTGTTATTATGAAACAGAACAATAGGTTACTGCATATATTTGATCTAGACCCTTCTAAAGTGAAGCGTGATCATATGAACACGCTAGGCGCATATATATGCAGTATATGACTTAGTCCATTTTCACGGTTGTGTTACCTTACACGGCTTAGACGTTGTGTTGCCATAAGAAAACTTATTATTTAGGAAACTATAAACTTGGTATACAGAATATAACTTTCCATATGTTTTTAACAGGGATATAACTCTCCAGGAAGCCTTGGATATTTTAGAATCAGATGAACCAATAGGAGATGTTGACAGCATTTTTATAGAACCTCCAGATGCTAACGTCTACTCCGACGAAGATTCTGGTGAAGAGGATGGTGGTGGTGAGATTGATAATCTTACAGGGTGCCAGCTTTATAGCCAAGCAGAAATTGTCCTCACCAATAATGAGCGTGTAGGTGGTGCAGTTGATGTCACTTCAGAAAACGCCAATGCTCCACCACAGAAGAAGAGCAAACATATGAAGAAAAGCTTCATGTGGACTAAGGATGATAATGGAGGTTTGGTTGGTATATTCCCAGAAGCTGATTATTCATCATTATCCAACAAAACACCCGTGGAATGTTTCGAACTCATGTTTGACCATGAAATAATTAAATTTATGATAGAAGAATCCAAGAAATATGCAATATTCAACAATTATGATGATCCTAAAATAGCAGTGTAGTGTTAGTGATGATATTCGTCTTGATGGGAAGAACCATCTTGTAGCTCCCTGCAATCGACGACAATGCGCTGGCAAAGAATGCACCAGCACTGTTTGCACAGAGTGTATAAAATGCAACGTTGGACTCTGTATCCCGTGTTTTGTCGAGTTTCACACCCTATAAAAGACTTGATTCTTGGACTTGCGACATAATTTTGTGCTCATGTGATCATATGTTATATGTCTGCATGCATTTAATATTTATAATTCACCTTTAAAGTGCACCTCATTGTAAATATAATTGGCACTGTAACTTTGGCATTTGTTGTGAAGTATGGCCACCTAGGCGTAAAATGCTTACACTAGCGCCTAGCGTGATCATATGGACACGGTCCATTGTGACAAAATGGTTCACTATAATGACTCATTATTTTGTATTAGAGTTCCACAAAACTGTATGAGTTGCTGATAAAAAAATGAAAGTGAATAAAAGAATTAATATTATTTTGGCGTTAAAGGGTTAATATTCTTTTTGTTACTGTTTCTGGTAGTGAAGTACCAGATAACTTTTACTTTCAACCCAATGTGCTCAATGGCTATATACTGCAATCATAAGGCCCTCAACTACTTATACAGCATTGGTTTGGTGGTCTGCCTCCTTAGCAAGGACAGTAGCTGCCAAGCTAAGTTTGCTGCAAAGAACAACATGTTTCTAAACAGGTAGAGTGAGACTGAAAATTCAATGCCATAGCTGGAATCTGAACCCAACTATGGCATTGAATTTTTCAGTCTCACTCTATCCCTTTACAACTTTGCCCTACACATGGCTAGTGTGGAAGAACAATTAATTTCCACTGATATATTTGATGATAGTGGGGACAAAGTGGACTAACCCCTGATCTGCCTTGGAGAACTTGGTGGACCTTCCTCCTTTGCACTTGTTTGTGAAGTAAGTTGCCGGGATGAGTGTGCACTGTACACTAGGGGGTTGGTGTTTTAAACTATCTCATAAGGGACACACGCTGATCCTAACCAGACTTCAGGAGAAGTGTCTTATTACCCAAATGAAAGGGGATCTGATGGGGATAAGATTAAACCTTAACCCAGGTCATACAGTGGTGATACCATTCAGGTAGGTGTGGGCCCAGAGACCAAGTTTCTTGTGAAGCAAGGGTATCAACATGGTACACAGAGGGATCCTGCTTTGGGGAGAGAGGGCGGATTCAAGGGTCTATAACCCCAAGACTAGTCTTACCATTCCCCTTGGTAGTGTTGTTATTGTCTTTCAAGCTCAGGTATATGAATTTTAGCTTGTGCAATGTACAATAAATACTTTGCCATGCAACTGGGCGGAGATTTGAATCTGCTCAGATAGCATGGTAGCTTTGAAAGTCCTTTAGAGGTTAAAACCACATCCAAATTGGTATGGCAATGTTATGGATGTTGAACAGACTCTGTGCCAGTTACTCAGTTACCCTTATGTGGGTGCCTGGCCATTCTGGTATTAGGAGATAATGAGATGGCAGATGCACTGGCCAAGAGGTGTACAGGCCTGAGATTTCCTTGGAGAATCCTCCAGAAGTGTTAGATATGAAATAACCCATACAGCTTGGGCTCATCTTGAGTTCTGAAGTAAACAAATTGCTGCCAGGCAATCCCAGGATTTAATTATGGGATCCAGCAGTAAATTGAGTTTCTCCTGATATTAACTAGATCTAGGCTCAGGGATGTTGTCGACTATTTGACTGGCCACAACACCCTGCGCAGACATTTATGTATAACACGGTTCATAGAAGATTCCATGTGCAGGGAGTGTGGAATGGATTTTGAATCTTCCCAACACATACTATGTGAATATGAAGCTTTAGCAATGCATAGATATGCTACTTTGGGCTCCTATTTGGAACCTGATATCAAGGACATAATCTGCTTTATTGGGACTGATGAACTTAAATAATTTGCCCAGTATGTGAGGCACAATGGGCACTAGGAGCCTACAAGAAGGCCTTTAACAGGGCCACTCAGTTTGCCATCATCAGATAATTTCTCTCTGTTCTCCCCCTTCTTAATATTCATACAGGTTGGAAGAGAAGTCATTACATCAATTTAAAACCAGTGATAGACCTCACTATTTGAAACACATTTTGCATCTTAAGTTTTTGTCTCTGACCATTTCCTACGGAGATATTTTAGTTTTGTTGAAAATAAGCTGGCAACACTACAGATTGTGTGGGTGTCATTTTCACTAGGTCAGTACATAAACAACCACTGCAGCATGGTGTCTCATGAATGTAAACAAATACCATGCCGTGTGCTTCCATGTTTACTGTGTGAGCGTAGGCCAATCAGAATCGTTAGCTCCCAAAACATTACACTACCCTGCAAGCGACTGACCTGTTTACCTCCAGAAACTGGTTCAGTTCCCTGAACAACCTCAATGCAATGTTGTTGAGTTACTTCAGGTCTAAAAAAGCTGCTTGGTGTATTCCTTTAATTCTTTTAAGTGATTATTTCAAAACCCTGAATGATATCCCATAATTACTACTGCACCTGTGTCAGAAATAAGTTACTCTATGTATCTTACAAGTAACAAACTATTATCTTTGTACATTCTTGTGGAATTATGCATCCAATTTGGAACAAAAAACATTTATGTTTTCAAAATCAGCTGATCAAAGAAAATGCCATTAGACTTTTTGTTTGTAATGCTCTATGAAGCACATATTAGAAGCAATGTAGTAAGCTCCCTTCCACCTGGTATGTACATACATAACATAATGCTTTATTTTATTCTAATTTAATAAAGGATAATGACACACAGACAAGGGGCACTGAAAGCCAGGGGACACATAGGTTTGCTAATCTATATGTAGTATACTTGCTTAGATTATTCCACATACCTGAAGAAAAGCACTAATAAAATTAGCCAGTCTCAATGCCATCTTTGCTTCATTGACAAATTGTGTATCAGCTCCATATGCAATATCACCATTTAAGAGGAGATGTTGAGGTTTAAACCTAAAAACAAAGACAAAACATACCTTCATGAATAATATTCTAAAAGCTTTCTCTAAGTTTAAAGGTTCCTTTTGTCTAGCAATGTTTTACTACAGGACTGCTTCACAAGTATGAGGTCTGTTCAAAAAGTATCGCAAATTTTGTGTTTTTTTCCTTCAAAAAGTATTTATTTATTCATGAATATTGAGATGGTAATTATACCGTGCCCGAGGTAAATATAACTGAACGCTATAACACAGGACTAGTTCCAGCATTTCTTTTATTTTAGAACCACTCACAGGGCAAGTGTCAGGATTAATATAAGTTATTGTGTAAACGTGTACATGTAAATAATCATAAATGTTAGTGTATATATTTAAAAGAATAAGAAATAACCCACGTAGAATGCAGCTTATAGGTAAATTTGAAAGATTTCGCTTCAGAGACACTACCCCTGAGTTCTTTGACCCGAATTAGTTCTGCTTGAAAGAGCGACAACCTGACGCCAACCAAATTGTAAGCTCCATTGTTAGGCAGGATTATTCCTTTGTAAAGCAAAAGTCGTAAAGCTGTCTATCAAGCTTGTTCGAAATGCTACCGCAAGGGGCAGGACATGACATTTCAGCGGCAAAGTCTCGTGTTGTCCACCGACATATTTGGTCAATAGCCAATCAGAAAATCTAGAAATACAGAAATTTGAAGTAATCAGCAGAACCCGCTCCAATGAGAGTGAAACTCAAAAATTTTATGTGGAGGGGAACTGAATATGTCTTTCGTATTCCCGTATGGAACGAAGAGTCGAAGAATAACACGAGCAGAAGAGTCGTCAACCATCACACGAGCAGAAGAGTCGTCAACCATCACACGAACAGAGAAGTCGCAAACTACTACACGAACGGAGCAGTTGTCAACTATTACGCTGAGACATTACTTAGAACACGCGCGAATTAAGTAAGTACACTAGAAATTTGATAGGCTAAATTAACATCAAGAATTATTTGGCAATATTGCGTAGAATAGGAAAATTTTACTTCAAGAAATTACTTCGGCTCATCATAGAGTAGGCTAAATTAACATCAAGATCATTTCGGCTTTCATCCTAGTGACTTAAAATTTTTGGCTTATGCGCGGCGACTCATACTGAAACTGAAATCTCGGTAAAGCTATAAACTGCAATCTTTGTCAATTCATTTGTGTGTAGTAATTGTAATATTTTAAATTCCTTTCTGCCTCGTATACAATAAAGTAACGTAATTACTTCCTACTCAAACTTGTTCTAATTAGTAGCTTGAAAACCTTCATTTGTAAGTGATTCCATGCCCTTTCTAGCAGTCTCTGGCCAGGCAAAGCTACTGAACAAGTAATAACGACTTAGCAATTGAACGAGAAGAAGAGGATTTTACATGCTAAGCAATTATAAGTGTCAGGAGGATTGAGTGGTGCCTATTCAAACAAAACTTTCTCAATCTCTCCAATAATACTGCAATAACTTGCAGTGGCACTTCTGTAATTAATAAGTATAACAATAACTTATTCAATTACAATCATCACGTTTTTACAAGTGGCTTTCAATTGTTGAGGCAACAACCCAACCATTAGCCAAAGTAAACAAAGAACGCTGAAATATCTATTTTGTTCTCTCCAAAGTAATCCCCACCAGATATTATACACTTGTGCCAACGTTTTTTACAATCCTCAAAGCACTTTAAAATGTGCGCACAAGCAACTATGTGTGAGCAGGGGCGTTATCATGGTGCAAAAGTCAATTTTTATTCTTCCACAAATCCGGGCATTTCTGGTGGATTGCTTTGCGCAAATTGCACATAACTTGCAGGTAGTATTCCTTATTGACCGTTCTACGCTGTAGCAAAAACTCATGATGCTCCATGCCCCTGCAACCGAAGAAAACTAAACAAAACCTTCACATTTGACCAAACTTGGTGCATGTTTTTCGGTCTTGGCTCGTGTGACAGCATCCATTGGGATGATTGAGCTTTAGTTTCCACGTCATAACCATAAACCCATGATTCGTCACCAGTTATGACCCTCTGGAGCAAATTTGGATAGCCGCGGACAGAGTTCAACAGCTCCTTAGCAACGTTAATGCGATGGTGTTTTTGGTTGAAATTGAGCAACTTTGGTACGAATTTTGCGGCGACCCGTCTCATGCCCAAATCATTGGTCAAAATCAAATGGCATGAGCCAATCGATATATTTAGGTCCTCAGAAACTTCTCTACGATTGGCCAATACTATTTTCTTCACTTCTTCAATGTTTTCGTCTATTGTTGACAAGCTCAGGCGTCTGGGACGCTCTTCCTCATTCACATCTTCTCAACCCTCTGAGAACCTTTTGTACCACCGATAAACGTTGCTATGGTCCAAAGTAGCTTCATCATGTGCCACAGTCAACATTCAGAATGCATCCGCACACATAATTTTGTTTTTCACACAAAATTTGATACAGATTCTTTGTTGCATTTTTTGGAATAGGCAAAAATCGAAGACCAGCTAAAACATGTCCAAGCAAAATAGCTGTCAACAATTAACTGAACATTCAAAATGGCCGAGCTTGTCAACATAAGTGAGGGACATGAGTACCAACATAACAACACAAAACAATTGAAAATAGAATATATTTAGCCCGAGAAAATTCAAAATTTGTGATACATTTTGAGCAGACCTTGTATATGCTAAATTAAAGAGGTCTTTTGGAACACAATAACTTTTACTCATCAACATACTCTGTCAGCATAGAGCACACCAGGTTTCACGGCTTTCAGCTGGCCAGCAGTGAAGCTCAAGGCTTCAGGCGAGTTGAACTCTTGCAAACCTGGTACACATTTCTTAGTTGATGCAATACAGTGCATATTAAGTGAAATGGGTAGTGGTACTCTTTTGCCCAAAAGTATTCATTTATGATTCATATGTTCATACACAATCCTCAGATTTAACCCGCTGAAATTTTTATCTCTGGATGGGACTAAAAGAGGTTTACAAAATAAATCCACATACTTTAGACCAACTTAAAAATAACGTTCATCAAGAAATTGCTATTTCTGACAGGGAACTGCAGCTTGCAATTGCCAATTTCTTAAGCAGGTGCCCGAAATGCTTGAACAACAAACATTTCCTGGATTTATATATGTGAGCTATTTTGTTTTTAAGTGTTTACTTTTTGCTTCTTTGTTAGAAATAACTTATGCAACAAACCATGGAATATTTAGCATGGAGTGTTGTCACCTGCTCAGTGTGCATAAAAGCAGCACTGCCAGTTGGGTGAGAGCCATGAAACTTGTTCTGCTATATGCTGATCACCCAGTACTTCCTTTATGCAAAATAATATGCTAATTTACTAATTTGTTAACCCTATGTATAACATGTAAATCATCTAAATGCAAAATAATAATTTATTTAGTGAGAATCTGTTAATTTAATAATTTAATCTTTCCTACAAGTAGTTTCATGTTAAAGAACAAAAAGTAATCTGAGAGGGCCTAGTATGGAGCTTCAGGAAAATGGGCTAACATTTTCCTCCAAAAGGACTATTGTTTTGGCGTAGGCTTATGGACTGGCGTATAATCATGAAGAATCAGGACATGTCTTAACCAAATGAGGATTCTTTTCCTTTGCTTTCACATCTCACATCTATAACAACTGGAATTACAACCTGCAAATTGTGCAAACATTGAGTTACCATTACACAACGGTAACCTCAAAAATTAGTCATCATAATCTTTTACATTGAGAGTTTTCATGATCAGAGCTTTTTCTCCAGTTCAATACATGCATGTATTCAGCAGGCTAAGTGCTGCAACAATGCTTTAGGTATGCATTCAGTGATCCCAATTGAGGGCAACAATGGCTACATACATAAGAACTCACTGTAAAATGCTGTACAAATGTGGTAGATGACACAAAACTATTTCAAACTAGCTGAATGTACCAAGTAATCAATTTAACATGACATGATATTTACCAATAAAATTCACTATGCTGAATAAACCAATATCACAATCATACTCCACTCATATGTCAGAAAGGAATGTATACAAATAAATGCAGATATGAGCAGCATTGTTAATATTTTATCAGTAACATACACATTTTCATTTGCTTGGTCAAAACTTTCACGCTCCTGTAAAACATATGATAGTTAAGCCTGATAGGGCTGGTTTCTCCAGTTCTGAATATACCATTGAATATACCATTCACAATTGGTATAACCCTAGATATTGAAACTGGATGAACTCACTGCTAAGGTAGACTGTTCAAACAAATTCAGCATCTCTACCAGACTTGCACTGGTAAACTTATGACTGTAGATACCAAGCTCCCCTTTGCTCTTTAAGATGTTGAAGCATGTGTAGCATGAAATTTCACCGGGTAGCTTAATCCTGAATAAGGCTTTTGAGCAGCCTTTAGTAATTTAGTTTAAAAGTTGGAATTTTATTTTCAGCAAGTTCCTTGAACTGTTACCAGAAGAAACATCAGAAGAAGCATCGCCATCCGCACCATGAAATACCATGGAAACCCAGTTATTGTCCGGTTGATAATGGAGGAAAGTTAACCTCTGAATAACCGGAAAATTATAATGAAGTGTTGTTTAGTGTTATTAATTGACTCACCTTTTAAATTAAATTGATTATAGCAACACTGTTTTCAAACTTCTATGAAAGGAAGAGCCTTTAGTAATTTTGTCACCCTTGATGAATGACTGAAAGTTCTAACTAGATGATGGGATAAAGTGATTAGTTTTGCAGGCCTCTTTCACTACCAGCTGGAAAGTGTGTGCTAAGCATTATGGGGAAAGTCTCCTAGGTTCATAGCACTTATTACGTAAATAATTACCATGTACGACGGTCCTTCAATTAATAACCGAACTAATTTTTTAATTAACACATAATGGTTTTACTTCACTAACATTTACCTACACACTTTTGAAGTATTCTCCCTCTGATGAAATACAATTATTCCAACGATTTACCCATTGTTTGAAACATTCATTGAGCCCATTTTTGGACAGTCTGTTCAGGATACCCATGACATTTTTCAACTCCTTATTACTTTGAAAATGGCGACCACGAAGCGCCTGTTTCACTTTAGGGAAGAGGTGAAAATCGCATGGTGCGAGATCTAAAGAATAAGGTGGATGAGGCATGATCTCAATGCCCATTTCTGCAATATCTTGAGTTGCACGAGCTCGATGAGCAGGGGCATTATCCTGATGCAAGATCCATCCACTCCTTGTGAGATCTGGTCACTTTTCAGCAATTTTTTTCTTCAGTGGCCCCTTCAGTACGTCACAATAGTAAGCAGCAGTTACTGTGCGTTGATTAGTTACATGATCATACAGAATGCCCTATTTGTCAAAGAATACGAGATGCATGACCTTTCCTGCACTTTTCTGAACTTTTGCTTTCTTAGGCCTAGGGCTCGATAAATGTTTCCACTGCAAACTCTCCTGTTTTGTTAACGGGTCATAATGGTGGAACCAACTCTCATCACAAGTGATGACCCTATTCAGAAAGTCTGGCTCCCGTCGTAACCTTCCGAGCCATTGCTGACAGGTCATGACACGGTGAGCCTTCTGTTTGCCCTTCAGCACGTGCAGTACCCATTTCGCTGCAACTTTTCGATAGCCAAGATCATTGCGAATTATGTTGTCTACAGTTCCAACACACAAATGCATTATGTCTGCAACTTTCGAGATTGTTATGCGACGATCTTCTTGCACAATTACATCAATTGTGTTAATGTTGACTTCCGGTTTTGCTGTTACAGGTCTTCCAGGGTGCGGAGAATTTTGAAGGTCTTCATGACCCCCTTTGAAACGTTTATACCACACAAAGACTTGTGTTTTGCCTAAAGCTTGGTCCTTTTATGCTTGCTGCACCATTTCAAAGGTTTCTGTAGAAGTTTTGTCTAACAGAACACAAAACTTTATTGATGCGCATTGCTACAATTTCAGTTCCATGGTGGGTGCAGTAAACACAACCTCACGTATCGGACTCTAACTCCCAACTATTCACTCTGCATGACTGGCACTCTCAGCACTGCTACAGGAAGGATTCACCTTTCCACCACTAGCAGTCATGGCGCTCCAGGGCAGTTTATTTAAATACAATTAAATTAGTTAGGTTATTTATTGAAGGACCCTCATACAACTGCAACCAATTTGTGATTGAAATTCCAACCTTGTAGAGATCTCTTCAAAAAATCACTAATATTCTCGGTTGCAATAATGTGCATAATCTTGGCACTTAGTTTTCAGAATGGGTCACACACTTGTATTGCTAACCCATCTCATGAAGAGTGTAGCAGACTTCTGAGGCGATGTTGCAAGCTTTTCTATGACTATAATCGATGAAGCAGGACTTGTAGCTTTAAGAGGTTTTCTGGACCTTCATTTATGTACATCATAAATAGTATCATGTATCTCAACTTATTAGAAAGTTTTCTTGTCAAGCACGTTAGCAGTTGTGTTGCATACTCACTCTGTTATGCATGCTGAACTTCTGCAAACTTTTCAACTTGAAACACCACTTTAAAATCAACTTCAGTTTCTCAAATGCCAAGCATGCTATGGCCTTTTTGATTCACTGTTCTACAACACATGTTAGTTACATGAGTACCAATATTTGTTCTAGAAAACACCATGCTACATACTTGACAGATAATTTAATGCAACATTAGGATCAATATGCAGATACCATCTCTTAATGCATGTATGAAGCTTTTTTATGGAAACTGTAACCTGTGTTCGTTGTCTTTAAAATATTTTAGCATGAATCCAAAAGAAAGAGGGAAATGAAAGAAAGGAAACATGATATGGGAATGAGTGTTGTAATGGAAATTGTATACCCAAAATATTATTTGATTCCTATGAAATGGACACATGTTGATTCACATTAATGTTTATTGTATGCATTTATGTTTAATCAATATTGTGTTTATTGATGTTATGCATATATTAATTTTTGTTCATATTAGTATTATGTGCACCCCACCAATGACATCTGTAGTGGATAGAGGTGGGGGCATAGCAGCTGGGCTGCAAGTCTTGGCCCTTAACGGGCTGTTGCACTGGGTTTGGTTGGTATTAGTATAATGTCCCAAACTATTACCCTGGTATACATAAAAGCGCAGACAGCATTGATGTGTGTATGGAATGGTAAGGAAGAAGAATAAGGAACAAGAATTGTTGTTGCTAAGTGTGCTAACCAAGAAGGATCAATAATCTTCGTCAGTGTGCGTCATACAAATGATAGCATTCTAAGTGATATAATAAGTAAACTATTATTGCAAACAAACATGCATAAAAGATAAAATATTTTTGACACAAAGGTGTCGAGGGTGAATTGAGAAGAAAAATAATACAATCGCAGAATAATTATAAGTATAGAAGTTTTCTCTTATAGAGATAAGAGATAAAGAGGTGACAATTAGTGAAGTAAGAAAAACCATAGTCAAAAAAGCAATGCCCATGAATTAAGATGGATATAGCCAATGCTAAGCTTGACGAAATGTCGAACTAAACAATAGTGAATAAGAACCCAATTAAAAAATGGTACCATTAGTAACATCAGAGTTTAAGAATTGACTCAACGACCTGCCTATACATAATAAGCTTACAGGACAAAGAAGGCAAAGAACTGAATAAAATATTGCCATAAATATGATCATAATCATTAGCTCAAGATTTGTATCCTGTTTTTCTCTCCTCATAACAAGGAACATAAGTCAAAAGCCACACAATAAACCATGATACACTTAAATTATATTTGTGTCAATGTCAAATGTATAATAACTGAATATGTGTTGTATAATAACTGAATATATGTTGTATAATAACTGAATATGTGTTGTATAATAACTGAATATGTGTTGTATAATAACTAAATATGTGTTGTATAAGAACTGAATATGTATTGTGTAGTAACTGAATATGTGAAATTTATAAAGACATGCTGTGTCATACCAAAACAAAAGACAAAAACATACAGCAAAGAAGACTGTAAAGAAAAAAGTATTGTACACAGTGATTGTATCAGAGGAATAGGCAGAAGTGTTGTATTGTGTGATTGTAAATATAGGTGACAACTTGAAAAACAAAACAAGGGACATGTGAGACAGAATATTAGTCATACCAAAACAAAAGACAAAAACATACAGCAAAGAAGACTGTAAAGAAAAAGAAAAAAGTATTGTACAAAGTGATTGTATCGGAGGAATAGGGAGAAGTGTTGTATTGTGTGATTGTAAATATAGGTGACAACTTGAAAAACAAAACAAGGGGCATGTGAGACAGAATATTAGAAGACCTCAAAAGAAAATCATTTATGTGAATATTTGTTAAGAGTGTAATTTGTTTTTTGATGTTGGTATGAGTTGGTTAAATGACGAAAATGTGTTACTAATGTTCATTGTTACGAACAATTAAGTTTGTCTAAAGACGTCATAAATATTTCCATATTTAATTTTAATATATATGTATAAATAAAATAATTATATGTGTTCAATATTAAAAGCGAAATCAGGATAGCTAAAGATTGCTTCCCTAACAATGGGGGAACTATTTGATGAACGCATGCGCGGATGTACACGTGGCAGTTGGAATGATAGACTCGCAACTAAAAGAATCGGCACTAGCGTCTGTATATTCAAGGTGAAAAGATGTATTTTGGTAGTGTGTGAACATTGTAGAACGTTTACCAGACTTTCATCAAGCTTTTGTTCCACTTTTTGAAAAAGTGGAAAGACTTAAATAATCTAAAATGGTGCTAAGAGGATTTATTTAAATGCAAAATAGAGAAAAAGTGTTAATAAAATAATACATTGTGGTGAAGAAACATTGTGTGATTTTTCATTCCATCCGTTACCATGCCCTGAGGAAAATAAGAGCCACATCGCTCAAACTTGAAGCAACACTTCAATAAAAACAGCACCAACCATATGGCATTTTAATCAAAATCGTTAAAGCCATTTTCGAGAAAATAAAAATTTTTGAAAAAATTTTCCATGTAAAGGGTAGTTTAGGGTGGAGGAATTTTCTTCAAAATCTTCCTGTAGCATTCTTGAAATCAAACAGTGAAGTATCTAGGAATGACACTAGACTCAAAATTAAATTGGAGAAAGCATATAGAAACTAAAAGAAAAGAGTTAAATATCAAATATAAGGAACTTTATTGGCTCATTGGGAGAAATTCCGAACTTGACATATACAATAAGTTATTAATATACAAGCAGGTGTTAAAGCCAGTCTGGACCTATGGGATACAGCTTTGGGGCTGTGCTAAGTCGACCAACATAAAACACATACAGACTTTTCAAAATAAAGTTTTAAGAACAATAGTTAATGCACCATGGTATGTACGAAATGATGACATACATAGAGATCTCAAGATCGACACTGTTATAGAAGAAATAAAAAAGACTGCAATGAAACTTCATTTAAAAGTGCAGCACCATGAAAACAAAGAGATGTTGAAGGTGCTTAGTAACTGTGAAGTTCGAAGACTGAAAAGAATAAAGCCAGATGACTTAATGTGAGACTGTAAGAACTATGTGTAAACTATGGGGGCCTTCAATGGAAGACTCGCCTGTACATGTGAACCTACTTAAGAAGAAAATATTACTAGATAAGCCTTTGCTTAGTTGTAATTTGATAAATAAAAAAAATTTTTAAAAAAATTCTTGAAATGCCCACCCCTCCCCACACAGACCTTTTTCTAAAAATTCATTTTTTGGATTCAGGGGGCCTCAAAACATTTCTGGTGAAATCTCAACATCAATATTGTGGGTGGAACACACTTCTTCTACTTACTATACATATCAGAGAAAGTAAAAAGGAAGAATCAGTGCCCTCAACATTTGTAACAAAAATGGAGAGTGGATGCTGTGAGCCTCAACCTCTGCCCCTTCAGTGTTAGTGAAAGGGTAATTAACATCAACTTCATCAAATAAAATCTATTCAGCATGATACTTCAGGGAAAAAAAAAACTACAATGCTAAACCACTTTAAAAAGCAATGTTTAATAACTCAACTTGATGACTTGTTGCTTCTAAGGCAATTTTGAAGAACCACATGCAAGCCTCAATGTCATCCCAAAAATGTATTGCTTCCTTGTAATTTTATCTGTTGCAGGTTGAGCTCATGCAGGCCCAATTCAATTATGTAAATGATTGTTATGTTCGGCTGTTCTATCTCAAACTTGTCTAAAATAAAAGGAAAATTGACCTAGCATTATATAAACAAAACAAAACTTTTTGAATATGAAGATATACCTGAATTATTACTTTATAAATAAGATTAAAATCCAGAACATTCAAGTTATGTAATTAAAAGGGCTAAAATGTACTGAATCTTGCTAACATTTCCATCCTCAAGCTATTGTGGCTCCAAAACTTATACCAAATTACTAAACTTCATAAATTTGATTAGTAATACAATTAGTAAAACAAAGAAAGAATGTTAAAAGTATATTATGTACTCACTGTTTACAGTTTTCTGCATTAACGCCTAGAACAAATCTTAACACTTCGTCTATGTTCATTTTGGTAGTGTGGAGAGACTCAGCGCCAGTTGAAACATTCATGTACTCATAACGCCTTTCTAAATACAACTGCCTTGCTTCCTCACTGGTCTTCACCCACTGTACTGGCAGCTTATGTTTCCCTGTTGAACAATTAATCATGTAAAGCCTATTTATTTCTACATTTCATTCATTCTTTATTTACTTAATGATCAGTGATTATATAAGTGATATGGCTCAGTTCAAACCCAGGCTGTTCTCCCAGCTTTCCATAATGTTCTCATAAACAGTATGGCAACAGTAAATACCTAACATATGTTTGAGGTCATTTTGAGTCACTTTTTTGAACTCACCTTCACTTAGATTGTCATTCATACCTAACAAATATTTAGTTTAATTTACTGCTAAGTTAACAACCACATGCTTTTTCCCAATTATAGTGTATATTCTCCTTTTTTATCATAATCATTTTGAGTTTTGATAAAAACTCTTTATTTAATTTCCCAAATTCTGATCTAACCCAACTCCCAAAATTCTGTTTCAAATCTCTCTGCATCCTCTACCTCTGGCAAAGAGCCAAACTGTCATCCTCCATCCAGTGTCCTCACATCCTATTCCCAATCAGCAGTCTCTTGGCTGATCAATAATGCTGAAGACATACAAAATATTCTTGTCAATGAGATCCAGGTGGAGAGAGTAACCCAGCTACATCATTTCAACATGACTGAGGTGCTGTGCGACCAGTATCGGGATACCTACCTTGGCATCAAGAAAATAGTTTATTTTAGTTTCTCAATGGAGGACTATCATTGGCTGGTAATTTGCAAGCTACACTATAGTGGTAGTAATGATAAGTGTCAGCACCTCTGTCAAATGGTTGATCAATGTCATGATAACTTGCAACAAACTTATAGACAGCCACAGTGGCAGCTGGAATGGCATTGGTGGGAGGTAGATTTAGTGAGTGTGGTTTAAGGGCCTGTTGACAACTAGGTTATTTGGGCCTGCAGTGGGGAGGGGGAGGGGGGGGGGCAATAGAGGTTGGCACACTGGGTACTGATGGATTTGCTACCAGATATTGTTAGTAGACAGCCCACACTTATCAGTGGCAGGCAGTGATCAACAGGTTATCTGCTCCGTGATGTAATTTTGCTCAGAAGTATTTCTACTTTCTCAATTAATATACGTTTCCATAGACATAGAGAGCGATGGTTGGACACAAACCTTCCATTGAATAGTGCTGACCTGTGCAGGTTGATAAACCAATAGCACAGCCAGGGTTTGTTAACTTAAAATTGTTTAATTAATTTATTTATACAAATGGAAATATTTTGCCGTTTAACGATGCTGTTAATTGCCAGGATCACATCAGCATTGCCAGTGTGCTGGAATTTTGTTCCGCAGGAGTTCTTTTACATGCCAGTAAATATAGTGACATGGAGCTGCCGTTTTTAAACACACTTAAAAACCATTGGTCTGGACCAGGTTTGAACCCACGACCTTGGGATCAGTAGGCCAGCATCTAACCAACTGAGCCACCCAGACCAACATGCCAATGGAGTTCTCTTCTGCTATCCTGAATGTGAAAAGCATACTAATATTACAACCATATATAATAATGTAACACAAACTTATTAAAAATGTTAAATAAGCATAATATAATAGGTTCTCTCTAGGACTCTTGGGAGGTTTAATCCCAACCCTCAGTTAATTTGTTTGCATGTATTATAACAAAAGTACAATCAATTCTATTTCATAATGCATAATGCATACTGGAGTCTGAATCAACTAGAATTAGACTACCTTCAGCAACAAATAAAATATCTGCATTTCATAATTAAGTTTAATTCACAGTAATATGTAGTAAATATAACAAAATAATCCAATCACAATTTTGGTAGCATTTCTCCCTTGAATAGTAAATGACAACTGAAGTACTGTGAATACAACATAACAAATAGATTGTACACAAGTAGAGTTCAAAACATGCAATATATGCCATAAAGTTTTCAGTCAAAGGTTTAATGCAGTTGGTCAGAAAAATGACTCATTATTAAAATGACAAAATAGTGGAACAACTTGTTCTGCATGAAAATTTGTCAGGTTCAAAATGGAGCAACACTTACTGGGATTAAGTGAATGTAAATATGGAACATTTTAGTCTCAGCATCTTTAAGCCACTTAATTTTCCAAACTCACAACTTTTCAAGATTTTTTTGCTATTTTGTCCTTCACTAATTTGTCCTGTTCAGGGCCATGACTAATAGACAAATGAAGAACATTGGTTAAGTTTATGTCTAAGATGCAGTTCCTGTTGTGAGGCTTACATACTTCATGCAGAAAAAGAACTGTTCATGTGTATACAGAGAGATCCAAAAACATAAGAACCACTGTGCAGTGTTTTTCCACTGCGCTGCCAGAAACATAACAACAGCTGATGTACACAAGGTCATGCGGTTGACTTGTTTTTCTCTGCTCTGAAAATGCAGTATTGAGCTGATGCACTGTTGCGTGGTTGAGTTATTACCAGTGTGCTTTATTATTCCATCCTGTACTTAGTCACAAAGTGTATAATGGCTCAGCATTTGTTTTCTACTGCACATGTATTTATTCGTGATTTGTATGTGTTAACTCAGCTCGCCAAGTCACATTGCAATTTGCATTGCAGAAAGATTTCCAGGTGATCTGCGATTTCTATCTATGGAGTAGCTTAAACCATAAAGTGTACAAGACAAACCCACACACCCTGGAAGAATTAAAACAAAATATCTGCCAGGAAACTGCCAGGATTTCTCAACGTGAACTACAGCGAGTGATGGATAGTTTCCTAAAGAGGTGCCAAAAATGTATGGACAACAATGATCACCAGTTTCAGCATCTGCTTTAATTATATTGGTAAGTAAAACCTTTAAAAGTAGTTTTAAAAATGTATGGTTTTATCTACATTGTTCTATGACAGCGGCAGTCAATGACAAGCCCAGAAGACCTGTACAGACAAAACACAGTGCAGCCAGTTCAGTCTTTTGGATCTCCGGTTAGGTAGACCTGAACATGAACAACCTAAAGGCAAGTTTATGCAAACAACGAAATTTTATAATGAAAAACTGAAGCTATTAACATGAAGCAAAACAAATCTACAAAATTAACAAGTATCTGCAGTTTGTGTTTAATTTCAAGAACTTGCAGCAAACACTAAGATAAGTAAAGCTTATAGTCCCCAAGATATTTGTTATTCTTGTCGAGGAAATTTTGTTCATGGAAAGCTTCTGTAAAAGGTACATATATGCTTTTTATTTTGGAATGCATCTTTCATTTCCATGTCATTTTGTACAGCAATAATTTCCAATTGTAACGTCATTGGAGCACTGTATACATAAAATGAAAATAGTGTTCCAAAAATATGGAAATCTGATTTGAGAGTTGCAATGTCCTGATGTATGGTTTTAAATTACTGACTCAATTCCACTAATACATCTGCATAATGGCTGAAGTTGCCCAGTGATGCAAAACTGTAGACAGTTTTGGAAAACATGCTATGTTTCTGTTGATTAACTGACGTTCCCATAATCCCAGTTTGTCTTCGAAGGCATTCAGTTTTCTATATATTTCACAGATTAGCTGACCTCTGCCGTGAATGGAGATATTCAAAGACATTCATGTATCCCATTAAAACTGCTAAGATAACCAGATCATGGATCCAATTTTTGTTCCTCGGTTCCAGTACAGGAGTTTTGTGCATATTCATGAATACTGCAATTTTGTCTTGCGTTTACAGAAACAATCCAGTACCTTCCCTCGGCTTAGAGAGCATACATCACAGTGATATGGCAGATCACCATAATGACTGTCGCATTCCTCAAGGAAATATTTAAACTTCCGATTAGCCATACCCTTTGATCTGATTGAGTTTATGATCCTCACAACTACATGCATGATAACATTAATTGTACAATATTTGCCACAGAAATTTGACACAGAATTATACAATGGATAGGAATTTCATGTAGTATATCCATTTCTTTAATTTTGTTTTTCAACAGGCCTATCAATCCCTGCTTCTGACCTACCATAGATGTTACACCATCAGTTGTTATGGACACAGTATGCTCCATGGTAGAGCAAAATGCTAAAGAGTCTTCTGATGGCATGCAAGAACATCTGATCTCTGTTTGCTGTTCCTTTCATCAAAATAAGATCCACGAACTCTTCCCTCACATGAAGAATTTTATCAACCTCTCTGCTGAATACGATAAATTGACTGATTTGTATTCTTGATCCTTGTCAGGAAGGAGTTCCGCTGCTGTCAATACAAACATGTTTGACAAATTCACTGTACATAAAGCGGTATATCCTCTTTGCAATATCCAATGATATTCTGTAACTCAGGCATAGAATACCTTCAGTGACGCTGTGTTCTTCCGTTTTGTTTGCCAGTCTTTCTTAACTGTTTTACCCACACCCGATTTTCTCCCTCATAGTTATATTTGTTTGCATAATATGATGAATGATGGTGCTATCATATTGTACTGCCTTATAACAAGTTAAACATTTTGGCATATTCCCATACTCTGTAAACAGATACAAAGTTTAATTTAAAAGGTGAGTCAATAACACTAAACAACACTTACAACATAATTTTCCGGAATGCATTTCGAAGGTTAACTTTCCTCCATTATCAACCGGACAATAATTGACTCACCTTTTAAATTAAATTGATTATAACAACACTGTTTTCAAACTTCTATGAAAGGAAGATAGATACAAAGTTTTTCACACAGATATAAATGTACCAGGTGTTGATGGTCTTTCAGTATTGCACTCTGCTATGTCAGCCATTATGTGTAAATGTACTGCAATGTGTAAGCCAATAAGCAACATGTTGACACAATTAACTACAGTATGTTTACTACAAAACTTGGCCGGCAGGAGCACGGCCCGTGTTACTTTCACTACATTTCAGTGTGTGTGCATGCTAATCATCACACTTGCATCAATCTTACTTCTGTTAGGTAGGTGTTAAAAGCTGTTCCAATCCAGTCCACATGAGAATAACATTAAGACTATTTAAAAGTGTTTAGTTTTGACTGAAGTGTTTTCAAAATGAATTGACTGCAGTATAGAGAGCAACAAAGAGTGTATGTATGATACGTATGTGCTTACATCATCTTGTAGGGAAGTTGTAAGGCAATTTGAAACTAAATTTCCTGGCATGTGTGTTCCAAGTAGACACACCATTCGTTTGCTTGTAAATAAATTCAGGAAGGCAGGATCAATTCGTGATAGAAAAACAAAGACAGAAATAGAAAAAGAGTTATCAGGATTCTACTGTAGTGACTAGAAAAGTAGTGGAAAAAGTCACAGTAATGAGCTACCAGTAGAATTATAACTATATAGACAAACATAAGTATACAATAAAAAAATACAACATAGAAAGCTTAACAAAAGAATGTCACACAGCCCTAGTTTTGAACTATCAATCTTACAGTTCAGATACCTATTTTTGGATCACCCGCCCATTCGACAATCTATCTTTGATGAGATTTTCTACAACAAAACTCACTGTTTCACTGTGCATTCACACATTATTGGTTTTAAGCTCCCTGCATCTTCTTTAATTTTTTGCAGCATATGCAAATGTGCTCTGTTAAGCACCAAAGTGAATGAATGTTACCAAAAGCTAAGCTGAAAAAGAAAGTACTGCTTGGGAAAAGAGGCAATGTTTTCATACAGGACTTATATGTTGGTCATAGAAATATTTCCCTTGTTATACAATATCAGGCTGTAAATAAAGTATAAGTAATTAATGATTTGAAGCTTTCCTAGCGTTGGTTATAGATGATAGTTTCTCAGGGTAACAGCCAGGTCAAATTTGGGTAACTGCCCAAGCTTACAGTGAATAACTCTGCCGTCATTCTCAAGGGATGGGGTCGTTGAAGCTTGGGCAATTGCCCAAATTTGACCTGGCTGTTAGCCCGAGAAACTATCATCAAATTACATGTATTTTAAAAATGCTCATAAATTTAAACAAAAACAACAAATATTTCCTGGAAAAGAAGTCCAGAGTATGTTTTAATCATAATTAAAAGGGTGGTTAAATAAACTGTTGGTTGCATTTTTGGCTGAATTGATAATTTTATTCCACAAGCATTACTTGGCTGGAGGTGGAATGCCTTAAGCAGCAGCTATATGTTGTTTCTATATTTAAAATTTAAATCAGTTGTTCACTGTCTCAAACAAGATTTGAGACAAATGCTGATTTCCCAGATCCTCAAAGCCAGTGTTAGTCAAGACTAGGTGATAAAATATCTGTTTAAAAGTAAACTACTTTTAAACAGCTCCATCCAGGTGTCAAGAGCAGGCATGGGGAAGAGGGGTGACAAGAATGCAAGTGAGTATTTACCCTTTCCACTTACCAAATGCTGGCCACCTCTTTTTCTGGTTGGTTGTTTGTTTACACATCCACACGTCTTTACAAACAAGGTAAGTTTCCGCAGTGGTGGAACCAAATAGAAACATGTGTTGGTTTTCTGATCACATTATGTACATTTCCTTTTGGCATAGCAAACACAAAGCTTTATTACTTTACTACGTATAGTAAGTAGGGGAAATATTGTAATTATTATTTATTTATGCCAACAAACTTAATGTTGGTGTTTTTAAACATACAAGCCGTGTGTGGGCAAAGTTTGAGAGGTAGAACTGGAACTTAAAAATTCAATGCCACAACTGGGATTTGAACCACAGACCTTCCGCTTACCGGGCGGATGCTCTACCACTGAGCTATTGTGACAAACTGCCAGAATGGCATTAAATTCTCAAACCAGTTCGTATTTCTCCTGGTAAACCACAAAGGCAGTCTCACATCAGAGACAAATTACCCCAATGGTGACTTACTATTGTAAGTACTTTATATTCCAGAATTAAATAACCTTCAGATGGTAATTATTATTTATTTATGCCAACAAACTTACTGTTGGTGTTTTTAAGCACACAAGCCGTGTGTGTGCAAAGTTTGAGAGGTAGAACTGGAACTTAAAAATTCAATGCCACGACTGGGATTTGAACCACAGACCTTCCGCTTACCAGGCGACCCAAAATGTCGGCATTGAGATTTCACCAGAAATATATTTTGAGGCCCCTGAATCCAAAAAAAGCATTTTGAGAGAAAGGTCTGTGTGCATGTGTTTCTGTGTGTCTGCCTGAACAGCATAACTCAAAAACAAAAAAGTATGTTAAAAACCAGAGTTGCTATGTAAGTAGCAAGAATGCTACACAAATATTTTGAAAAAAGTTACTCCACCCTAAACTACCCTTTACATGAAAAATTTTTTGAAAATTTTGATTTTCTCAGAAATGACCCCAATGATTTTGAATTTTCTAGTTATAGCCTATGTAGTCATGTTCACTCTTGATGATTTTTGTATAATTGTAAGAGATAGATCAAATCTTATCATACAAAAATGTACATCTCGTTAAAACACACAAGCTATGTCCAAATGAATTTTTTTGTGGAGTCAACAATTTTGGGGATATTCCTTGTTATATGTGTGAGTTTTGCAATACTTAAAACTTTTCTCAAATGGAAGGTCGTTATTCACTTTCTTATTTCTTGGCCATGCAAAGAGAAGTCTGTGTTTATAATTTTATGTTTCCTAATTTTCCCAATTGTAATGTGGATTGTTCAAAGGTCAAGGTGACATAACACATCTCTTAGAGATGCAGAAACATAAAGGGAAAAATGTGCTGTGGTTATATTGTACTCTTAAATTACTGCAATAATTGTTGATGAAAGTGTAGCATCAGAATTAAGCTTGGTGTAGAACTGTTAAACACCATTCTTTTTGGAGTACAGACTGCTCTGTAAAACTGAACAGGAAATTTTTCATTATTCTAGCTTACAGGGGAATTAATTGACAAGTCACTACAATGTTTCCAAAATTGTTAAATTTTCCATAGCATAAAACCAGAAACAGTTCCCATCTTTCATGTAATGTTCTTCAATAGTACCAAGTTCTTAGAAATCTGTTTGCCACAATAACTGGCCATTTTGAGTTTCTGAACTTTAAAATTGCTCTTCTGAAAAATCATTTTGGCTAAGCCTGTTTTCCCCCTGGACTTTTCATACACATTAAACATCACTAGCCAGTAAAAATAGAACTACAACACTTTCTTCCAATATGGCCGAGTATGGTTCACAAATCATGCTTCGTTTTGCCTACTATTGCTTAAAAAGCAATAACACTTACAGCCTATTTTTTCACAGTCAAAACCGTTATAATATTGCTCTGCAGTTGCACGTTCTATCACTTCACCCAAGAAGGAACGTCTGACATAATATGGCAGCCGAAATCCAGGTCGACAACGGCATTGGTATCCACCTCTTCTGAATCCCCATCCATCAAGAGGCTCACACTTAAACAAAAAAGGGTAAAATTACACAAAAACTTCACAACTAATCTCCAAAAGTTGTCAACTACACAACAATTTACTTCTACAACACAATGTTTTTGTGACAGAGAATCTTACCCAATGATAACTATTTGAATACTAGTCATTATATTTCTTGATGAAATATATTTACACAAAAAAGCAAAGATGATATACGCTCCACGTAATCTTCGAGGAATAGGACTAATTAGAGCTGGTTGGGAGGCTTATATACAACATTTCAATATAGCTCAGAAGCTTTCACAGATACAAGATGATCATCTACGCTTGTGTCGAGATACTCAGAAAGAGAAGAAAGAAGCCCTTTCCAATTTGAACATTGACATTAATGATGAAATCATGTCAAAATCAGGACGATGGCTTCGAAAACAATTACAACTTAAATCGTTTGATGCATGGTGTCAGCTACCTCACAAGGGAAAGGGGATTGAGACATATAAAGAGAATCCCAGAGCCAATTCGTGGATGAGCAACAGAAAAATCCTGTCATGTTCTGAATGGACTAATGCCATCAAAATGTCATGTAACACGTCAGCAGTAAGATCTGTGCCTGGAAGAAATCAGCGAACAACACTATGTCGGCACTCAAATTGTAAAGAAGTGGAAACCCTTGGGCATGTACTAGGATATTGCCCAAAGGGAGAATTACTTCGCAACACTCGTCACCACCGTGTGCGTTCATCTATTTCTACAGCCCTTCGTAGAGCCAATTGGGAGGTCTATGAAGAGGTCCATTGCCTGTCTGAGGATGGTAGCCATCGAAGAGCAGATATCGTAGCCATCAAGAGGGATGCAGGAAAGGGTCTCATTCTTGATCCAACAGTAAGAATGGAGCAACATTTACAGCAGGCGACACAGGTGAACGAGGAAAAGGAAGCCATCTACCAACCATGCATTCCTCACCTTAGTGAGAGATATAATGTACCTGAAAATGCATGGGAGGTAAAAGGACTACTCTTTGGTGCCCGCGGAACATGTTTTAAATTCACAAGTACCTGCCTCAAAGCACTGGGTGTGCAATGGTCCGAAATTGTAAATATATGTTTACATGTCCTAAAAGACTCTTTATATATTTTAAATAATCACTTGTATTCAATGTGTTAACTGTTATTTTCTTGTTATAATCTTTTAATGTTTTAGATATTTTGAATATTAATTTTAATCATTTTTTTTCCTTCTTCTTAAAATTGACTTTGTCATATATCTCTGTATTCTGGATCTTTATGGTCACCTGCAATGTCAGGCAGATGTCACAATTTTTGTTTGTGAAATATATATATCTTATCCTATGGACCAGGGCTTTCAACATAGAACATGCCCACCTCTGTGGTGTAAGAGTTGGAATGCTTGCCTTCAAAATATATGAATCTTCCTTGTATATATTTAATCAAGCAGAAGTTGACGTCAACCGATATCTTATCAATGACCACAGGGGTCCTGAATTACAATAAAAATGAAAGGAATACAAAGTAATAAGCAAATCATTAAGAGTAACAACACAAACATGAAACAATACGTTTTCCTGAATAAGTTTTATCTGGGGTTTTCCTTATCATAAAACAAATTTACATAACTTTAGGCTCAATAAATGCTGGGATTATCTCAGCAACATCTACATAGTTCTGAGCCATTAAGTGAAATAATGGTGGTGGTGGTGGTGGTGGTGGTGGTGGTGGTGGCGGCGGCGGCGGCGGTCGTCGTAATAATAATAATAATAATAATAATAATAATAATAATAATAATAATAATAATAATAATAATAATAATAATAATAATAATAATAACAGCAATAATAAAACAATAAGAGTGATCATGATGGTGATGGTTTTTTATTACTTTTTTATTTATTAACATCCTCCAATGTAATGTCATATCGGATGGTGAATGAATGAAATGGGTGAAATAAAGCTCAAATGAGCCCAAGGTCTATGGAGCAATGATGGTGATGATAATAATAATGCATATGGAGCATGCATAATATGACCTCCTTTATTCTGAAAATACTTCAATTATTTGTTTATTTTGTACTCTACAGAACAATGGTTGCTGAAGTACATGCTATCACAAATGTTTCAAAATTACGCACACACACAGAAACATATAAGGTGCGTTAAAAAAGAAGCAGAACTTTTGACACAGCATGCCAACCAGCAGAGGGGGTGCACTGCAGCTACTGAGCCCACATAGCGGCACGTTTCGAAAAAAATCTGCCATGTGCCTTGTTTTGCTCTGACAATTAGTAAGCAAGCCACAGCCACTGAAGTAAACATGTGTACAGGGTGCTCATCGGATTGGTGACAAAGGTAATGAAAGAGCAAGGACAACATGTGTGCATGTGAAAGTTTTCCACAAACTTGGCAAAGCTTTCACAGACACATTGTAAATGCTTAGTCAAGCATACGGAGATGATTGTATGAGTCGTATGCAGTGCTATGAGTGGTGTAAGCATTTTCAACAGGTCAGAATGTCAGTCTGTGACGATTCCAAGTCTGGATGAACTTCCACATCAATAGATGATGGCCATGTACATAGTTTGCTGTGATTCACTGTTGAAAGGACATCATTTCCAAACCACAGAGGAGATTCAGGACAATGCAACGAGAGACTTGCGTGCCATCCCACAAAATGCATTCTAAAAATGGAAGAAACAATTGGTACACTGTATTGCCAGTAGAGTGGACTATTTTGAGGGGGATAGCACTTAAATTGTTGTACAATAAGCAATAAAGGTGATATAACAAAAGTTTGGTTTCTTTCTGAACAGACCTCATATTTAGCAGTGGTAATGGATGGACTGGCAGATGAAAAATGGCTGGCTTTCTTGCAACAATTTTGAACACAATATTTAATTGCATTAAGCTTATTACAAAGCTGATATGGCTTGGAGCTAAGTTTTATCCTAATCAATATAAAATAATGAAATACTTTGTCGTATATTATGCTCACTATAACAAGTAAGTTTTAACTTTCCTAACATAGCTATAATCAATAACTTTTACAAATTAAATCTTACATATCTTCAACTTCTCCATCAAAGTTTGTAGTTCCATAACTTAAAGATTTGTAATAGGAAAAGAGGTGACACGTGACTCCAGCCCCTGCTCCATCTCGGTTTGATATCAGTGATCCATCAGTATAAATATGGAGCCATTTGTGTTCTGGAAATCTAATATGGATTGTCTCTAATGCCAATAATTTTAGAACACTAGTTGGAGTATCATTTTTCTTAACTTCTTCTGTCAGGTGTAAATAATATGTCATATCTAATGTTTGTGTCGGACTGACTTTAGATATTAAGTTTTCCTTTGAATTAGGAAGGTCTATATTCTTCTTGATGTCTTGAATTTTGGAAAGAAAGCTCTCCTGAGTCTTTAGTGTATGTGTAAAATTTCTCTTGTGCCATGTATTGAATGGGAGTCTGATCAACTTTTACATACATACATTTATTTGCATTCCATAGATCCTACAATTTGCCTTGGCAACAGTATGTGGAACATGTCAATATGTTATACAATATTTACAATAAACAGGATTAGATGTTGTTAAATTCATTTATGGTATAGCATGAATGCTTAAGAAGATATTCCTTTAGCTTAATTTTGAATACCTTATCATTACAGGTCCTTAACTCATTAGGTAGCATATTAAATATTTTTATACATTGGTAATGCACTCCTTTTTGGACACATGTGAGGTTAGTTGATGGTATATGAAGTTCAGATCTAGATCTTGTATTGATATTGTGGATGTCAGAATTAGTAGTGAAGTAGTTTTTATTTTTTATGTAGAAGTTCATCAGTGAATATATGTATTCTCCGGTAAGGGTTAATATTTCTAAGTTTTTGAAAATGCTTCTACATGATGTTCTTGGATGAGAGTGTGATATAATTCGGAGGGCCTTCTTTTGTAAGATGAAAATTCTCTTTGAATTTCTTGAACCTCCCCAAAAGAGTATACCATATTTCATTACCGTGTGGAAGTACGCAAAGTAGGCTAATTTTAATGTATGAGCATCACTGAAGGAGGACAGAAGTCGTAATGCATAGCATGCGGAGCTCAGTTTAGGGACAATTTCATCTATGTGGGTTTTCCAATTTAGGTGCTTGTCAATTTGTGTACCTAAAAATTTAGAAGCATTTGAATCTTGAACAGAGTTACCATGTATGTCTATTGCAAAGTTATGCTGTGCAGCATTGACGGTAGTAAATTTTACAATATTTGTTTTATTAACATTTAGTTGCAAACCATTTGCATTGAACCAAGATTGCATTAATGTTGTTAGGTGATGCGAGGTTTCTTTAAGTCCATCTAAACTTTTATGCGAAATTAATAGTGTTGCATCATCAGCACATAGAAATACTTGTGCCAACTTGTTTAAGCTTGGTGCAAGATCATTTATAAAAACTAAAAAAAGTAATGGTCCTAAAATAGAATCTTGGGGAGCTCCTTGTTTTATAACTTTACTCCTTGAATAATCAGGTATATTTAAATTAGGTTTTGATATTTTCACTTTTTGTACCCTGTTTGTTAAGTATGAGTGAAACCATCTTAATGGAGTTCTCTGAATGCCATAATATTTTAATTTGTCTAGCAGGATTTGGTGGTCTACACAATCGAAGGCCTTAGATAAATCGCAGAATACCTCGTTTACATGTTTTCTTTGATTTAATGATTCTAATAGCCCATTAGTGAATTTATAGATAGCATTATCAATTGATATTTCCTTTCTAAATCCGAATTGTTCCAGGACTATAATATTATTTGATTCTAGGTACTGCTGTAGCCGGTTATACATAATTCGTTCAAAAATGTTTGAGAATGTGGGTAGTAGAGATATTGGTCGATAATTATCTATTTTATATAAAGGTTTTACAATTGAGAACTTTAGCCGATCAGGAAATATTCCATATTGTAGTGATAGATTACATAAATGAGTTAGGGGGATGGTAATCGCTTTCGCAGTGCTTTTAATTATTCTGCTTGATATTTCATCATAACCTGCACTGTCTTTCAGTTTCATTGATTTTATAGTAGCCAGTATCTCACCAGATGTGGTGGGAATGGGGTTGAAACCAGTGAATGTTCTTCCAGCAAAAGCATTGTTTAACATTTTAATTGCATTTCCCTTGTTCGCATTGTTTAAATTCAAATTTGTGGTTATGTTTATGAAGTAGTTATTAAAGCTGTCTGCAACAGTTGTGTCGTTGACTTTGTTATTGTTTACTACAAGGGCTATGGGGTTGTCATTACTTTTTGCCCTATTTGTTTCATGCTTGATTATGTTCCATATGGCTTTAATTTTACTTTGTGATCCCTTTATCTTTGAATTATAGTAGTGTGCCTTGGCAGTTTTAACAGCTCTAAGAATTTTGCAATAGTTTTTATACTATAATTTTAGCTTGTTATTACTACTATTTCTGCACAGTAAGTATAAATTTCTTTTCTTCTTGCTAGAGATTTTAATGCCCTGTGTCATCCATAGCTGTTTTTGTATAAATAAAATAAGGAATTTGGGTAGTTAAAACATACCCAGGCTGCTTAGGAAGTTATTCCTCTTCAGCCGAGATGTGGTTTTTAAATTTTAGTGGGCTGAGCTTTCGGCGGTTGCGTCACGGCTGGTCAAGTTAGTTTAGGTTAGGGAACGTATTTTTTTTTTGTTTTTTTTTTTATATACATATGTTGTTTAGTAGTGTGTGTGTGGTGTGGGGTTTTTTTTTTTTTTTTTTTTTTTTTTTTTTTTTTTTTTTTTTTTTTGTATATTGTTCCCTGTGGGCACTTGGCATTTAGACTTATTCTAGGAACCCAAGAAGACTGATTTTAGTTGTTTGGGAAGGTTTTTGTTTGTAGTTGCTACAGCTGTGTTGATGAGGGTTCTTCGGTATGGTCGTGTGTGTGCGTTGTGGATGTACCGTAGCATTAGTTCGGCTACGTGTACATCTATGGGGGGCATTCTGGCATATTGGTGGAGGTTGCTATTCTTGTAGTTCGGGAGTAACTTAAGGGCTGTGCGCAGGCACTTTCTCTCAAAGGCTCTTATTCTGTTTATTGTAGTTGTGTGGATGAGCAGCATGGTGGCTACAGCAGCGTAGGTGAGATGTCGTATTAGTGTAATGTATAGTTGTCTGAGGATTGTAGGTGAAAGTCCTTGTCGATTTAATTTTCCAAGGTACTTGAGAGTACCATGGATTGGGCGGTTTTTTTTAAGAGTTCCTTGTAGTGTGGCTTGATGGAGAGGGTGGCGTGGATTTTGATACCGAGGTATTTTACAGTCTTTTGGCTCTGTATGCTCTGATTGTTAATTTTAATTCTTAGTTGTCTGTCTTTCTCTCTTCTTTTTTTTCTAAATACAATGACTTGAGTTTTTTGGGTGTTGATGGTGATTCTCCACTTGCAAGTCCATTTGAGGAATATTCTGAGTTGCTGTTCCAGTTTGTTTTTGGCGGAGGCTAGTTGGGTGTGTGTGCTCCAGTATGCCGTGTCATCGGCATACTGGGCTAGCTGGAGTGTTCTATGAATGGGTTGTGGCGTGTCCGAGGTATAAAGTATGTAGAGGAGGCCTGATATGACGCTCCCCTGGGGTGTGCCGGCTTGCATGGTGATGGATTCAGATGTTTGTCCGTTCATTTTTATTCTGGCGGTCCGATCGGTAAGGAAGCTGGCTACCCATCTCACTAGGCGATGTGGTATTTGCATTTGCGTGAGTTTGTACAGTAGCCCATTCACCCAGCACTTATCAAAAGCTGACGTTTTTGTATGGATGAGCTAACATATTTTATAGGAAAGCATGCATTAAAATGGTTTATATATAAGCCTAGGAACAAATTGAATGCAGCATTAATATCACTTTTGTTGTATATGGTGGTCCACTCCTCCAGTTCTAACAAAGAATTAAATTTACTTACGTTTTCATCATTCACTTCCCTTACTCTTTTCCGACATTTTGATTCTGGGTCATAAATATTGTTTATACATAAAACTTGGGCATCGTGGTCTGATAGTGCATTTATAAATGGAAAAGTTGTTGAAGAGTTTAACCTATCATTGCCTATGAAGATATTATCTATGGCTGTACTAGATTCATTATGAACTCTAGTTGGGAAATTCACTGTATGGTATAAATTGTATGTCATTAATGGCGACATTAAATCTGTTTTATTTGCAGATTCTGTTAGAAAATCTATATTTACATCTCCACATATGATGAGTTCAAGATTTGGTTTATATAGATAATTTAAAGTACACCCTAGTTTCCTAATGAACTCTTTGACATTGCTAGATGGTGCTCTATATATACAGATTATGTAGATGTCTCCTAATTGCCCTTTCATGTTGAATAAGAGCCGCTTTTTCTATTTTATATTCAATGAGGTATTGGTTGGTTAGTATTTCCATAGCTGCTATTGGTGTGGTTTTGATAGCACCTGTAATTAGTCTCAGACTTTGGTTTTGAAAGATTTTAATTTTTTTTTTATTTGCTGTTACAAGGAGTTCGTTGCAGTAAGTAAATAATGGCTTTATATATACATTGTATGTTATGTTAAAAGTTGCTCTGGAACATCCGCACTTCATTCCTGTTAAGATGTTTTAACAGTGAAAGGCGCCTTTCTGCTCTTTGTATTACATTTTCTATTTGTTTGGTCCATGTAACTTTGGTATCAAATGTAACTCCTAAATACATTGCTTCCTTTGTTTCTGGCAATTGTTGACCCTCAAAATTTAGTTTTATTTTTAGTAGTTTTTTTCTTAGTGAAAAGATTTGGTAGTTTGATTTTGTTGTATTAACAGTCATTAAATTTTCTTTGGTCCACTTTTGTAGGTTGGTTAAGGATTGTTGCATGGTTTTTTCTAGTTCTGTAATTTTGCTTTTTGGTTTTGAAGTCCACATTACTAAGTCATCAGCAAATAGTGCACACTTCACACCTGATTCTTGTATTTGTTGTGGCAGATCATTAATAAATATATTAAAAAGTGTAGTGCTGAGCACTGTGCCTTGTGGTAAGCCCCGGTGTACTTGTTTATATTTAGATATATTTCTTCCATATCTGGTAGCAATAAAGCGTTGTGTTACGAAATGACATAGCCATGAAAACATTGAACCTTGTATCCCTATTTTTTTTACTTTGTTCAGCAGTTTTCTTCTGCATATAGAATCATATGCATTTTGGAAATCAATAAAAACTGATACGTTATCTTCTTTTCTATTGAAGGAGTCTTTGATTTGTTGACTGAGAAGTAAGACTTGTTCATTTGTAGAGTGGAACTCTCTGAATCCAGCTTGACATGGGGAAATTAAATTTTGTGATTCTAGAAACCAATTTAACCTATTTGACACCATTCTTTCTATCACTTTTGCTATTATGCTAGTAAGAGCTATTGGTCTATAATTTTTTATTTCTGATGCTGTTTTATCTTTCTTCAAGAGTGGGACAATTATTGCTTTTCGCCATTCGGCAGGTACAGTGGTGTTCCAGGATTGATTGTAGAGTTTTAGTAGTTGTTGTTTTGCTGTTTTTCCAAGGTTTTTTATGAACTCTGGATGTATGTGATCTGGTCCAGGAGACTTGTTTTTTAGATTATTAGTTGCAATGTTCAGTTCTTGCATATTAAAATTTTGAAAAAAGATATTGTATTGAGTGTTAGGATCACATTCTCTTTCTTGTTTTAAGTCTTTCTTAAATTGTTTACGTTCCTTTTAATTATTTCTTGTTACTTTACGTGAATTAGCATAATATTTATTGAATGTTTTGGCTATGGCTGCATCATTTGTTAATATTTTATTGTTCTGTATGATAGGTGTACTGTTGCTTTCTTTCCTGTCCTTGACTTTTTTATGAACTTATGGGCTTTGTTGCCATCTGTCCTATAATCCATTTTTTCTAAGAAATTATTAAAGTGATTCTTTTTAGCTGTATTAATTTCTTGTTTTAGTGAGGCACATTTCTTTCACCATATTTGTGTATCTGATATGGTTTTTGTTTGTTCAGCTGTATTTCTAGCTATATCCCTTTGCTTTTTCAGTTCTTCTAACTGGGGGTTCCAAAAGGGTTAGAAATTTTTTATTCTTCCACGAGGAATATGTTTTTTTGCAGTTTCTAGGATGACTTTACAGAAATTTTTGTTCATATGATCTGGGTGGTCATGAAGCTGTGAGTTTGTTTGTTCTTTAAATTTATGTTCCAATTCAGTTTTATATTTGTTCCAATCTGCTTTTTTGAAGTTCCAATACAGATTTGTGTGATTTTTACTGTTGTTTGTATTACCTAGTTTTATATCACCAATTACTGCTGTGACCAGTACTTGGGTCTTCTATAACTTGTTTTTTAATTTTTGAAACAATATCTGTTGTAGCTAACAAGAGATCTGGGTTACTGCCTGCTCCAGAGTAATGTATGAAGGTTTTGGGATCTTCTTTATCATAAATTAGTTCAAAGATTGTGGTATTCAAAAATTCTTCCACTATCCGCCCTGTAGAATCTGCTTTTTCATAACCCCATCTTTTGGAATGGGCATTGAAATCCCCAATTATGATTGTTTTATTTAATTGTTCAATAAGTGAGAGATCTGGTTCATTCCTGGGAGGATTGTAAATACTGTATAAATGAAGATGTGTTTTGTTATCCCAAAAATTTAGCTTTATTAATTCAGCTTTATCTGTGTTATCCATTTCTTTAACAATTTGAAAGGAGGATTTAATATCATTTTTGTCTCCAACTAATATTCCACTACTTATCTATTTTTGGGTAGTAGATGTAGTAAAAATCCAGTAAAATTGAAGTATTTAATTTGATCATTTGTTAGATTTGCTTCTTGTATGACAAATACACCTATGTTATAGTCAAATACAATTTTATTCAGTTCTATTCTTTTTGTTTGGGAGAGGCCACCTGTGTTCCATTGTAGAATTTGGGACAGCAACAGTTGTCCCAAGAGTACTGTATTCTGGGTGGTGGGGGAGGCAACTGGGCCCAACTGGTTGTCCTTGGTCTACTCCTCGAGACAATAGATTGCTGTGACAACTGTGAGGGCAGTAGGCTAGGCAATTGGACCAAAGTGTTCACACGTAGTCAATAAGTTTATGCCAGTCAATTGTCTTCTAACATTGTCCCAGCAACTGGCATCGTGTAAACGCAGCATAAGAGATAAACAAAATTTTACTGCACAAAAAATATAGATGTTATTAAATCACACATTTTATATCAATTTATACTCAGGGGTCTCTGTCTAGGGGATATGTGAATGGCAACCACAAGGTACCCAAGCTGAGCAGAACATTACTTCCACTTACTGGTGTTTTGGTCCTCACTGTAGCTTTTCTATCTGACCTTACCTTGGTCATCTCTTGTTCTCTTCCGACCCCGATGCTATTGGGGTTCCTGAGGGCTAGGGAGTCTTTATTTTTCCAACCTCTCCATTTCTCTAATTTCTCTATAAAACCTAAACCCCTAACATGCTGACCTGTCATGGCATGCAATACGTCCTCTGATTGGTAATCAGAGGATATGGTCGGTGAATTTACTTTGATAGTTCTCCCGGTCAGGTCGGTGAGACCTGTAAACCAACGACAGGTGTGGTCCTCCAGAGATTCTGGGGGTTGTGAGAGAGCGATGTAACCGCCAAAACATAAAAATATGGTGCTCTCTAAAAAGCTGTTACTATTACTGCTAAGTCTCTTCAATATCACTTAAATATGTACATATTCTAAATGTTGATATTACATAAAAATCCTAGCCTTACTCATAAGTCGCTAATCTGAGATTGTTCATAAGAATTCTTGCATGTTGCTACTGTTTTGTCATCACTAGCCTTCTTTTCAATTAGCTTCTTACGTCTAGATGTGTTTCAAGGGATGGGAGGTAAATGAATTAGTATTCATAGTTATGCTTTAGAACATGTAATTTTCACTCATAATTTACTTCTTGAAATAAAATTGCAATTTTTGCATTTTTAGCAAATCAAGATTACATAAAGATTTGGGTAATTTAGCCCAAGTCAAGGATTCAACTTCATAGATAAATTATGGTGCACACATCATATTACCTATTTTACCATGTACCATAATAGTTTTACAATATTACAGCAATTAAAATATCACAAATTTCCCATATAAATGTTAAGGACACCAACAGTTTGAACCATGGAGCCAAGACTGGTTCACAACCACCTGGCAATGGTAATCATAATGATACCAGCAATGGGAAGCAAGACAGCACTCAAGATTTTGGTTCACAACAACCCGGTAATGAGAATGATAAGATACCAGAAAATGGATATTGCACATTGGGAATTTATTTGTTTCTGACCAATGATACTTTCTCTAGCTTGCAACTAGAGCAGCTGTTTCATGGCATGTCTGCCTTGAATAACTTCTACAGCAAAAAGTCTAATACACACAGTATGAATCTAATATGCCATGGCTGTTAATGGTAAAAAAATTAAAAACTGGCCAAGTCTTCTTTCTCATTCCTACATCGGTTGTGAACACTTCCATTTGAATACATGTATTTCAAACTTCTTGTTCTGGTTATGTTACCATTATCAGTGGTTATGAAAAAGGCCTTAACACTATTTGATAATTATTGATTTGTGCAGCAATTCATTCAGAAGTAATAAAAAACTCATATTGGCATCATCTATCTGTTTGCAATATTAGCCTTTGACCTTTGCTCTACAGTTTGCATACATGCATGTATGTATGCCAACTGGTATATTTACTGAACACCAGTAGTTTGAACTATACATGTTTACAGTGTTCTGTTTAAGTTTTAAGTAGGTATATTTATCATCCTTGCAATTTCAAACAGATGAAAGGGTAGTTTTAATAATGACCTCTAGAAATATTCCGACCTATTCTAGATAAGCTGTGCAGTGATTGCATGAAAGAAATACGTCCACAGTTTGTCTGTTTTTGTTCTGCTCATTGATGTAGAAGTGACATCAGCCAATATCTATAGCCTGTCTCACCCTTCAATGACAGTATGGAGTTAAATGGGATATATCTGTCTCTGTCTGACGCATACAAGTTGCCATTAGTTTCGTCCTTTTCTACATTTGCACTGTTGCCAGGTTCCTAATAGCATGGCGTAAGTATTCAGTTGTTATAAATTTCAGGTTTGAACACATTATCCTATGCAGAATTTTTTTCTCTATCAGGTTATATCCTATTTAGAGTCATTGTACATTTCTATAGGCCCATATTTTCACAGAAAACTTTTTTTTTTTTTATGTTTCTATACACATCACGCATTAACAAACTAATTGCTAGAATACGTCTATATTTTTTCTTAGCTAGAGTAACCTATGGTGCTGCTACCTGCCTACTTTGAATTATCAGTTAAGTGTTACAATTTTTTAAATTAAATGTTCTCGGAAAATTTTATATCTGTGCACTACAAAAGTTACGCAGTGGGGAAAACTTTTTTGTTATTGAGTTTACATCAGGGACCAACAGAGAGCAAATGTTGAGGAGGGTTGGAGACAGTTTTTAAAATAAACCACAAGCCTGTAACCTCTTGCTTTCATCGTGTAAGGCAAACAAAAGGTATTCATCTATTAACCTAAAATGCACCAAGTGTGACACAGAATACAGTATAAGGAGCAGCAATAATAGTTTGAAATAAGTTGTGTGTGTATACTGTGTGGAACCTGTGAAGTGCTATTGTGTTATTTATTTGACATTTTCCATAAATATTTGTAGTTATGGGAGGGGAAGTTAGGGAGAGACGATATATTTGTAAATTAAGAACTAAGGAACGCCAAGTAATTATGAATATGTTGGATTATTTTTCAAGTAAAATGAGTGTTATTAAGGTAGTAAGAGAAACAGCTAAGGCTATCAGGTGTTCAGAAGCAGTAGTATATAGGATTAAAAAGGAAACAATGAAATGACCTCTAAGAACACCATCGAAAAAGAAAGCAAAAAGAGCAGGAAAACAAAAAATGCTAGGTTAACGCAATATGATGGAATAGTGCAAAGCGGAGTGTGGCAAATTGTTCATTCTTTAGATACTGTTATGTAGGATGTTGTATATAACATAACTTCCTTATGTTTATAATATATAGATATAACAGGTTTACTTATTGAAAGTATGATCATTATTGCTCTGTTTGATATATGTAGAGAGAGAGAGAGAGATATTTAACAGGTTTACTTATTGAAACTATGATCATTATTGCTGTTTGATGCGTTAATATAATATATAGAGATTTAACAGATTTACTTATTGAAAGTATGATCATTATCGCAGATGCATTAGTATAACATACAGATGTTTAACAGGTTTACTTATTGAAAGTAGGATCATAATTACTTTGTTTAATGTGTCAATACTCGTATAATGTATTGCTGATGCTACTTTGCATATTATTTATTGTCTCAGGAACAAAGTCACATTTGAAGCAGGGTGTAAAACGCCAGGGGGAGAGGAATAAACAATAGAGTGTAAGCGTCAGGTTCACTTGTGTCAATCACAAGTTGTCGCAGCTGAACAATGAACTTCGAAGCACACATATAGTACATTTTGCAATGTTGCGCCCCATTTAACATGCACTGTCTTCTAAGGTTGAGACGCGCTTTACAAATTCAGAAACGTATCTGTAAAGACTGGCTTCAGTTACGAACATTGACTTGTTTATGGTGAGACATGATAGTGACCTTGAAAATAATACAATTAGAGCAAGTGAAGCTCTATTTGCATACCACACAGCAAGTTATGTAAAAGATTTAGCTCAAATGATTATTAGCAACAGTAAGGAAAATTTAAGAGCTGTAAAATTAGAAGCAAGAATTATGAACTGTTTACCCCAACATGTAAATGGTGAAGTAAATAGGGATTAAATAAAATAAAGTATTACAGCTTGATTCAATGGTTCAGACAAAACCAATACCAAATTTTTTTGAGTTTTATGGAGTACTTTTTGCCAAATTGTTGTGTTGACAAATCATAGACTTTGTTTCACTGCTGGGGAAATGCTGAACCTGCAGTGTGCTACATTGAATGAAGTATGTAACGAATTTTCCTCGCAAAATCAAATTGTTGCAGATTTGGTTGGTTGTTGGTGGTGGCAGAAGACTTGGCAAAAACAATGTGGGACAAAATTTAAAAGCAAACTGAAGAGAGGTCATCCGTATGGGTTGTGGGAGACACATTATACATGTCTGAGCTGTTAGGCGCCTACCAATTGAGATAGAATGTTTTAAGGTTAAATTATATTTATGTAACTGTACAAGAAACAAACTACACCAATCAGAACACAGCAATAAAGATGTTTTTGGGTCCAACAACTGATAGAATTTTGATCTTGTTTAATGAGAACAAAGAAATATAGTCAAAGTAATGAAACCTTAGTCTCTTACACAGTTTTCATTCAACATTTTTTTAGGGTAATTATTATCTATTTATACCAACAAACTTACTGCTGGTGTTTTTAAACACACAAGCTGTGTGTAGGCAATGTTTAAGAGGTGGAATCAGGATTAAAAAATTCAATGCCATAGCTGGGATTTAAACCACGGACCTTCCACATATCGAGCGGCTGCTCTAACCACTACACTATCATAGCCAACTTGCCTGTATGACATTAAATTCCCCAACCGATTCGTACTTTCTCTGTAGACCAAACGGGAACCTCACATCAGGGATAAATACCCAAGGGTGACTTACAAACGTAGGTACTTTATGTCCTGGGTTTAAGTAACCTTAACCTCTTGAGCGATAGCCATTTAAAAGCTCTGCAGGCCGAGAGCGGATACCCAATATCCAGCACAGGGCATTTAAATTGTTAAATGCACTAAAAGTGCTTCGTAAATACACAGCTGTAAATTTTAAGTTATTTTAATGAAACAAAAACTGGTATAAAACTCGTTATATGCAGTATACATGTACATCATCAGCAATGTTGAGTTGCATTTACAAATTGTTGAAATGGCACTATTTGTTTCACTGTGGTGAAATGTTAACTTTGCTTTGTCGAACGCATCTAATATTTCTCGGAAAGAAACAGTAGTGGACCCATTGTATGTGTGAGCTATGTGTCAGCAAATCACAGCACAATGTGAAATAGAGCACTACTGTATGCGTGGTTTATGAGTCATCAGAATAAAGCAGGTTTGCAATTTTTCCTTACACGTGTTTCGTAACTTGGATATAGCAGGCTCCGTTCATTTCTTTCTTGAAATACATACATATATTTTCCTGCTTGTAGCTGAAGTGAGAAGCTTTTGAGTGTTACATCTCAGAGATAAAACATGGCATCAACAAGCAGTGTTGCACAAAGGTTAGCGAGTGGTGGAAGTGTAAGGGCTTCTGAAATTACACAGGATAATGTGGAGGACTTCTTGCTGTGTGACAGCGATTTGGATATTGATGGCAAATTTTCTGAATTTGAGGGGTGTGTGGAGGATATAGGTACGAGTAGCAGTGAGGAAGAACGTGACCAACTTCCTTCAGGTGTTCATGAAGAGTCAGCATTGTGGAGTGCTGAAAACAATTGCAATACAAATAGGCACATCTTCACGGGCACAGACTCTGGTGTTCAACCCCAGGCTCAGCTGACTTCTGACAGCCAACCAATTGACATTTTTACAAAATTTTTTACTACCGACTTAGTGTCTCTCATTGTTTCGGAAACAAATGTATATGCGAGTAAGGTGAAGGAAGACCTGCTCTCTAAAGGTAAATTAGGGCCTAAGAGCAGAATTCAAAGGTGGACAGAAGTAACACTCAATGAGATTTACAGGCTACTTGGTCTAATTATACTTATGGGTGTTATTCGTAAACCTGCATTATACATGTATTGGTCCACAGATGACATGCTAGCTACTCCTTTTTTTGGAAAATGCATGTCAAATAACAGGTTTACTTCAATTTTGCTGTTCCTTCATTTCACCTGCACAGAGAATGTAAATGACAAACTCCACAAAATTAGGCCTGTTTTCGATTATATTATTTCAAAATTTAAAGAAAATTATGTGCCTGGTGAAAAGGTCACTGTTGATGAAAGCCTAATGCTTTGGAAGGGCCGCTTAGGTTGGAAGCAATACATCAAAACAAAAAGGGCTAGATTTGGCATAAAGAGTTTTGATGTTTGTGAAAGTAAAACGGGATATCTTTACAATAGCTGCATTTACACTGGTCAAGGGACTGACAATACTGGAGACAAAGATTTGGGCTTATCTGGCTCCATAGTAATGCACCTAATGGAACCTGTGCTTGATCAGGGTAGGACTGTGTACTTAGATAACGGGTACAGCTTTCCTAAATTATTCATGGCCTTACACAAAAGAAAGACTAATGCAATTGGAACAGTACGTTCAAATCGTATTGGTTTGCCAAAAGATGTGAATACCAAGGCTCTAAGGAGAAGGTAAATGGAGGTGCGTCAGCTCCCACCTTTGACCTACCTTGCCTGGCAGGACAGGAGGGTAGTTAAGCATTATCCAATTGCAGCTCTAAGATTTTGATGATTGACACTGGAAAAACAGATGCCCATGCCAAAATGTGCATTTTCAAGCCTGACGTTATCCAGGAATACAATATGCACATGGGCGGTGTCGATCTAGTAGATCAGGTATTGCAAGCATATCCCTCTTTACGAAAAACAGTGAAATGGTATAAAAAGGTATTTTTGCACCAACTGGATATAACCATATACAATTGTTTGGTAATTTGGAGAGCTCTAAACCCACACAAGACAATGACCTACCTGGACTTTCGACTATCAATAGCTCGCAGCCTAATTGAACAATACCAAGTTGAGAGGCCTCTTCATACTGGGGGTAGAAAATCCAAAACCCCTGCATCCCTCAGACTTCAAGGAAAACATTATCCAAAAAGGATACCGCCAACAGCAAAGAAGTCCCACCCATCTCGACAGTGTTTCGTGTGCCGCAAGAAGGGAATTCGCAAGGAAACTGGGATGATGTGTTGCGAATGTGATGTGCCCTTGTGTGTTTATCCCTGTTTTGAGGCATATCACTGCAGAAGGAACATATAAAGGTAAGCCAGTAAAGCATATAGAATTTAATTAAATGTTTCATAATGGGGGAAAATTAAAATAAGTTGAGTTAGATAGAGGATAAATAAGGGTTAAATGCACAAATGCACAGAACGTGTATACATGCCCATATCGCTCGTCCGTCATTTTAAATGGACGTGATTTCATGTCCATATCCCTGGAGAGGTTAAGGTGGTGTTTTGAAGGCCTCCATCTTATTAACTTCTGATCAGTTGGGTTTCAAAGAGGACGTCCATGCTGTAGATGTTCTTGTGCTTCCATGATTTCTGGTGGAGCTAAGACTACGTTAGTACTAGTGTAAGGACTAAGTTGTAAAGACAAAATTGTGTATTGAAGTCAAATAAGTTTTATGACTAAAAGATAATTTTTTAAGCAAAATTACTTTATCACAGTAATTTTCATGGTATGATACTGATAAATTGGATTATTCCTGCTGTATGCTTACCTAACTTTCCTATGGTTCTGTCTTTAATGAAGGATAAATGCTTAACTTGGTTATTTAATTAAACTTGTTCTTTTATCCTGATTACATTTTTAGCATCCAAAGTCCCATTTTTGACAATGGAAATATTGTCAGCTTATGTGTCTCCTTCCCCTGTAGCATTAAGTGCTACTCTTAAAATAAATTTGCAAAACATTTTTAATAATACATTTATCTTCTTCCACACTTCTCCGAAAATCATAATTCCATATAGACATATCAATTCAACTAATCTCATAAATCCATTCAAGGGGCTATTACTGTTCACCAAAGGAAAGGAAGTCTTTGAAAGGAATGTGTTGCCCTTATCTGTTGGGGAGCAGTGCAACAAGGACAGTGAATGTGCATGCTACACAAGGTGTAAAATTATTAAACAAGCATGTGCTCCACCAGACGCACCTCACTGTTAATGGGTTTGACTTTCTTACGCACGTTAGACAACACTAACTGGTTCTTCTGCAAACACAGTGTCACTTGATGTATACAAATAGAATTCATTACATATACTAAAACCAAGAAGGTATTCTTCGCAAAAGTGAAGGTGCCGGACGTTGGCTTTATGTTTTTGAAAGGGCTGTAGTTGAGCTGCCCAGTGTACCATTAACAAGGGTAGGGAGGGTATCAGACCTGTGTCTAACTGGCAATTTTACCCGCCATGAATCATTCCTCTGGGACTTTCTTTGCTGTGGAAAACAGTAGAAGAAGGCTACTCATAAAATTACTCCTGTTTTCACATAGTGGACATAGTAATCATTATAGCAATGTTATGTATATATGTTATGTAGCTTGATTCAATAGGTCTCGAGTAATATGAAAGTCACACAATTATTATTTGCTGAATAGCACTTACTCAAAAGGGGTGCTACAAACAAGAAACACACTGGATGTGATGTTATGTGATATGAGTTCCGGCAAAAGATGGTAAAGTAGCTGAAATCCAAATATAATTTTCTGAACAAGTTTGTATCATGGTGGTATGAAGACAAGGTGTCACATATTTAAAGCTAAGAGAGTGAATGTCCATGTTGAGAGAAAAAAATTGGCTCTCCTGTTATTGTGAATGAAGAACTCATATGACTAGTTAATGAAAACCATACATGTTCAAGCAAACAACACATTCACCACTTCCGAGCATCCTAATAAACTTTTGTGGATTGAAATATGTATTTACATGTGGAAGATGTTAAAATACCACTTACTGATTTTGTTTAGTAGGACGCGTTTTGGAACCATGTGTTTCCATTATCATAAGTAATGCCACCAGTCAGTTTATCTAGAGAATTTGACTATCACAAGTCGCATTTATTAAGTATATTTCAAGAATTAAAGGACGATATAGCCTATGAAATGTTATTTAAATGCTGTATTGTAATTACTAGCCTCTTAAAAGAAACAAGTAACAGGATACATACATCAGCATCCATTGGCACGGCCTACAAGATTATCATATTGATGCTCCAATATTTTAAGATGTTGGCAATGTTAGTAGTTGGAGTATCTGCTGTTAATTTATAATTTCGTTCAATACAAAATTTGTCAAACTGATTCCAAACATATTTCCTGTTGTACTATACGTTCTGAGGATTCCCTCTTCAAATTATTTCATCTATTTCAGCATTAGATGGTTCACCAAAGTGAGAGTCAGCCATTTTTGGCATTTGAATAACGGCCCAGTTTGCCTTAAATTATATAAGCTGTTGTGCATCTGTAGGACAGTGCAACTAGTTTCTCTAACCTGATCATAACATATGAAAAGCAGAGGAGGTGATAATGAAATCTGATAAATTGAATGACAGCTGCCATTGGCTGAAATTTGAAATTGTTATGCACATGATTGGTTGATTTCAACCAAGTCACGTATAAGTGGAACAGTCAACAAAATTCTGACTGTTGCTGCTGCTGGGAGATGTGCTTGTGTTGTGTTCTCCTGGTTGTGGTTCTTATGAATTTTCAATTTATTCATTCTTAGATCAAATACATGATATTGGATATATCAGGTGTGTAAAACAAAATATTAACATTTATTGCATCCTTTGATTATGAATATGGAATTGTCAAAATTTGTATATACATAGGTATTGATCCAGTTTTTGTTCTATGAACAACTTCATGAGAATGTTTCTGGTGGGCACTTCAAAGTTACTGTCCGATTAACATTACGTTGGAGGACGTTAATTAAAAAAAAACTTCAAGGTTGATGCTGGTGTTTTAATATGAGTAGACTTTCCCAAGTCACAAGTTTTCTATTCTCTATTGTGCACATGAGCAGTTCTGGTTCTGGATTTATTTCGTGATGTTCTTGCCAAAAATGAGCTACTACTGCTGATTTTTCTTCTTGCCTGTATTTGACGTTTCTGAAGTGTTCCTTGGTTCTGGTTGGTAGGTTTCTTTTTGCTTTACCTATATAAAATTTATCAGATTGCTTACAGTTAATTCTGCATATGCCTTATTCTTTTCTTTTGGTATGAGACGGTATCCCGTGCGTAATAAGATATTTACAATTTAAATAAATATTTCCATATATTACAATAAGTTTCATATAGTACAAGAATTCATTTCACCAGAATGCAAGAACAGGCAGCGATATACTAACCCCAGAAGTAATAAAACTATATAGTATATTCTTTGTAGACCTATTTTTGTGCAACGGTCATAAGAACATCATACATTGTTTAGATTCACCGTTATATGACAAGAGCGTGGGAGCAGCAGTTTCGCGTGCTTACCCAATGAGAAATCCCGAAGCAATTCAATTTGAAATATACCACATTCTAGGCAACCAATAGAAATTCAATATTTTGGCAGGCAAGAGTAGGGAGGTTTGATATAGTTTTAGCAGAGTGGTCTGTCTACAATCCTACGGAGAATATGACGTATTAGTATGTTTAAGTGATAGAGTGAAAGTTTCCGTGCTACAAGACAAGCGTCAGGCTAAATTCCATCCAAGATTCATTTAGGCAGTACCATCTTATGTTTATTCGGCTATATATGTTCTTGGTGACGGTGAAGTGAAGCTCAGGATACCGAATCATTTGGCATATTTATTGAAAGTCGGTCTATATTTATAATGTACAATATTCAAGTTTTAGCTGCTGAACATTGTAATAAAAGTGCAATTGTCTTTCACCTTCATTTCATTTTTATTAATACTTATTTCAATCCACTCTAAGATAACCACTCATTTTTCCCACGACCTATTAAGCAGTCTCAAAAACAGCTGAGGCAAGAACAAGAGGACCAAGAACGAGAAGAAGAGGACTATTAATTTAACATTAAAAATCAAAAAATATATAGGCGCCCTAAACTCAAACAAGATACGACGCATAAATTGGCGAGCCCAACTTTGGGGCCAGAAAAGAGTGTAAAACACGATGGTTTTGACAAAGGGAACAGCAGAATGGTGCGAAGTGTAATAATGCAACTTAGGGAAGAACAGGCAGGAGTCGTTAGTAAAAGTGAAAGTGCTAGTGAGTGAAAATAGTGAATTAGTGAAATTTGGATACCTTCACCTCTTCCTGGGAGGCTGTAAGTTCAACAATTCTATATTTAATTAAGATTGTATACTTATGCTACTCAGAAGTAGAAAGACTGTCAGTAACATGGAAAGTGCTCAGGTGAATAACTTTGAACGTGCAAAAGACTTTGGAAATTTTGATGCAGATTACGGTCAAGGTCAACCTTTAGACATAACTTTTAGTAGGGAATCTAACATGTCAGGTCTTGAAGTAACAGATGAAAACAGTAGATTAGGAAATAATAATCCTGTTCAAAATTCAGTAGAGCATGAAATTGCAACTTCAACAGGCCAACCTAGCACACATAAAAGTTCTAACAGCCTGGTAGAAATTCCAGTAGGGGTAAATTTAGAGATTTTAGGGCAATTAGCTAAATTATTTGAAGTAATGAAGCATATGGAACAAAATATTGATGGTCAGTTGAGGACAATTAAGAATCAACAAGTAGAAATTAGGGATGAGCTCAGGAAACAGAAATATGAGTTACAGAAACAGTTAAAATGTGTAGAAAAGAGACTTAGATGTTAACCATGAAACTCAGAGGCAGTTAGAAGAGAAAATTACATCAGTACATAGTGAGATAGTACCTAGGGAAGAAATAATCCAGGTAGTGGAAGAGCAGAATACTAAAGTATTACAGCTAGTAGATCAGAAATTAAAGAAACTAGATGGTTCAATTCATGAAAGACTAAGCAAAGCCATGAACTGAAGAATAATATAGAGGGAGTACATGAAGATAACCAGCTGATTCGTGTAAACTGTCAAACCAAATTAGATAATTTAAAAAAGAAACTTGAAATACAGCACGAGAGAAGCGATAAGAGACTGGAGGATATCTTGCATACTGCTCGTGCACAGTTATCACAGAAATTAAATGAGGAAGTAGATAGTATAAATCAGAAGCAAGATACCAAAAGTCACAAACAAATGTTGAAGCACTAATTGATAAGGTAAATGCATTGCACGTACTACACAGCAATAATATTATCAATGATAACAGTGTGAATAGCTCTAGTAATAATTCTGTGCTTCGAGGAAACTCTCGTCACTCAAATGTCAATGTTAATGAACTTCCTGAAACTGTAGTCCAGAGTTTGTATACCGTACCAAATGTGACATCCTGTCATAGTTCTATATTCCAAGATCTGCCATTACCTAGATTCGCGGGTTCCGATCTAGATGACCCACTACAATATTTAGAGCAAATAGAAGAATATTTTAGGTTAAAGAAGGTACCAGAGGAATAAAAAATGTTTGTAGTTCGCAAGACACTTGATAGCCAAACTTTAAGTTGGGTTAACCTTGCTGTGGGAACTGAGAATAGTTTCGAGTATTTTAAGCATCTGTTCTTAAACAGATTCTGGAACTCAGCTAAGCAACAGAAAATCCGCGCAAGTTTAAGCCATGGACAATACTCACCGCGTGGTAATTTAAGTATGGCTGATTATATCTTGCAATATTTGCAGTATCTACGACATCTGAAACCACAAATTTCTGATCAAGATTTCATTACGCTAATGATAGGCCATTTTCCAATGAGATTTCAGAACTATTTATTAATTGCAAAACCTCAGTCCGTTGTAGAGATGATTGAGCTCGTATCAGCATTGGAAGCCAATGAAGAACAATCTTCATACTATACAAGCCACCGGAATAATCCAAGAAATAATCAAGGTTTCCGGAATCCTCCAAACCACAACAATAGGAATTATCAAGGTCGAGATAACTGGGCACGTGATCAGTATAACACATCCATCCCGCAGTTTTTGAAAAACCAGCGACATGAAAATCGCCGGGAACACACACCGCAGATCAACATGATACAGGTTGAACAGCGTAGTCCAAATAGATGGAGAAGGAGAAATTTTCGTAATAGCAGATACTGCAGTGATGTTCCTAGAAACCTAAATAATCATCATTGGTAGTCACAGCGAGAGAATTATAATGAACAGGAGCCAAGGGTCCATTCACCACCACAAACACAACGACCTACAGATATACAAGACGATCAGCAGGAGATTTACGTCGCACCAGTTATACGTAACAGACCTACGCACGAATATGCAGCTTCTCAGGTCTATCACCATAAATCAAACCAGGAAAACTAGATAATGACGTACCGGATGAAGGGTGTCAGTGCGTCGGGAAAACACAATACCCTTCGATAAATTCCCAGATTCAAAATTTCGTCACCAGGGAAATTATAATAAATAAAGATAAAAACAATGATTTTGATACACCGTTTATCAAGGTTGATATAAATGGTCAGCAATTTAACGCCGCTGTGGACACAGGAGCGTCAGCAAGTGTGATATCACTTAGATTATATGAACATCTAAAGAATACAGGAATTGAAATGATGAGCCTACCAACCTCCAATTTAATATGTCACGTAGCCATAGGACGATCAGCCCAACTCATTAAGAAACAATGTATGTTGTCTATAACTATTAAAGGGGAGCATTTCGACGTAATATTCCTGGTAATCAACAACTTAAATAATGACTTAATACTGGGTTGTGTTATTTTGACGAAAATCATGTAAACATTGATTTCAAGAACAAAACCGTTAGCATATGGAAGGACAGCAAGGAAGTCACATGTAATTTTGTAGCAAAACAGTGTGTTCCTATAGAAATGACCCAGGAAGAAAAGGAAATTTTAAATATAGAGCTATTTGTACAGAAATTCCAAGTGTCAGGGGGAATGGAAGTAATTAGGCCACTAGTGGAAGAAACTCAGGTAAACTACCCTCCCAGGTGCAAAGAAACAGGTTTAATGGAAGAAAATGACATACTTTGTAGTATGCGGAATCATGAGATGACAAAGTTAGATACGTTAAGGAAAATATGTAATAGTGCTTATAATCTCACAGATTCCCAATGCAGTGAATTATTTGGAACACTGCAACAAAACACAGAAATCTTCAGTGATGTACCTGGTACCTGTAATGTATATGTGCATAAATTTCAAGTTGAAGGAATAAAACCATATAGCCATAAGTACAACAACTTACCCATTAGCTTACGTGGTCAAGCTAAGAAAGTTATTCAAGATATGTTATGTCACGGAGTAATACGTGAATGTCAGTCAGAATATCTAAACCCATTATGCTGGACAGTAAAGGACACCTCAATATTAGGAGTAAATAGAAGAGGTAGTCAATGGTCAAATTGGAACTACACCTGCATTGCGAGCTACACTTGATGCCCGAAGATTAAACGCCTACATGAAACAGGATCATTTCCAAAATGAAAGTGTCAACCAGTTGATAAGTAGATTATCACAAGGAAGATTTATGAGTAATGTAGATCTGGTAAACAGCTTTTGGCAAATTCCGTTAGCTGAAGACTGCCAAGAATATACAACTTTTAATTTTGAAGGAATTATTTATTGCTTCAGGAAAGTCCCATTCGGAATAAAAAAATGCTAGTAGTGCTTTTCTCAGGGCGATCCATGAAGTATTTCGAGATGTTGAAACTCCATTCCTAATTCGTTACACAGATGACTTTCTGATTTTAAGCAACACATTTGTGGAACATCTAGAGCATATCAACTTCGTTCTTGGAAGGTTAAAGCAGTGTGGATTCACACTAAACATAAATAAGTCAAAATTCTGAGTTAAGGAGGTAACATTTCTTGGATTCATGATCGACGAAAAAGGAATGCGCCCTGATCCAAAAAGAGTTGAATCAATTTTGAAGATGCCAGCTCCAAAGAACCCGAAACAGTTACGAAAATTGATGGGAGTATGGTACTTCTCTAGCCGCTTTTTAGCAAGATATTCACATGAAACAGCACAATTACGTGAATTGCTTCAGAAAAATAGGAGATGGAAGTGGACAGATGAACTTCAACAATGCTTTGAGAGAGTTAGAGGACTGTTTGCCAACTATATTCTCCTTGAAAGACCGAGAGATCATTGGCAGTATGAGATATATGTGGATGCTTCTTCTGGTGGATTAGGAAGTATTCTATGCCAACGTGACCCAGAAGGAGGAATGCATGTCATAAGCACGGCATCACGTGGTCTAACAGACATTGAAAAGAATGCGTCAGTCACCGAGCTTGAAATATCTGGACTTTATTTTGGATTAACTAAATTTCGGAGTTACGTCTACCAAAAGCACATTAAGGTATTTTCTGACCATATTAGTCTGACTTTTCTGCAAAAATGCAAGTTGACGTCTACAAAGATCTCAAGATATGTTCACGCAATCACAAGTTTCGAAATTTCAATACATTACATTCCTGGAGAACGAAATCACTTTTCTGATTTATTATCACGCTTAAATTTTGCCTCTGGGATACCTGAAAATTTATCTAAACCAAAGAGGGAGATAAAAGTGTTGCAAATCAACATTCAGCTAAAGAAGGAAACGGTGAATAGATTAAAGCAACTTAGTGCGTTGTAGCGTTAAGGATAGCAAGTTAAACATGTTATTCCACAGTGCACCCAGAATAGAGAATGCCAAGGAATGCAACATAGCCATGTTAGACGGATTGTTGTATAAACTACATGAATGGCATGTCAAGAAATGGAAAGTAATAATTCCTAAAGTATTGGAGCGGTCGATAATTCAAGAATTCCATGAAAACTTATTCCACTCTGGAATCAACAAAGTGACAGAAGTAATCCTGGAAAATATGCACATACCTAAGCTGCATGAAAAAGTACGTAAAATTGTAGCATGCTGTGACCTTTGCCAGAAGTGCAAGCAAAGGAATGTAGCTTATCAGTTTGACATAAATGCAGTTATTCGAGAGAAACCACGAGATCTTATATGCGTCGATATCCACGAAGTTATTAAATCAAGCTTTGGATACAAATATGTGATGGCTTGCTACGATGTATTTTCTAAATATGTTCGTCTTTTTCCTTTGAAGCGTGCTAACAGCCGAGCCTGCGCCAACAAAATCACACAAGTATATGTTCCGCAAGAAGGGGAAATAAAAGCTATATTAACAGATAATGCAACCATCTTTACAGGCAAACTGTTTACAGAAACAATGAAGAATGCACACATCAAACAGTATTATTGTTCACGCTATTATCCACAAGCTAATGCAAGTGAGCGTATTATCAAAGAATTGGGTATATTTTTAAGAATATTGTGCCATAACCGACAGTCACGATGGATCGATTACTTGGAGGCAATTGAGAAGATTTGGAATGAAACACCGAACGCTGTAACAGGATTCAAACCCATAGAACTCATGAAAGGGCAAATGATGAGTACCATCAAAGTGAATGTTCCTGCACCAGTTTATAGTGAAGAAGCACGACAATTACAAGCAGAAGAAATGTATAACATAGCTCTTGAAAAGATAAAGAAGATGGCGGAGAAACGCAAAAAGAGGCACGATGCTAACAAGAAAGACATTGTATGGAATCTAACCATTGGAGATGAAGTACTGCTCAGGAATAAGGCCTTATCAAGCAAAGTACGACATGAAAATCAAAGGCTAATGCTGTATTACCGTGGACCTTACGTCATATCGAGGGAGCTTGGTACAGATAGTTATGAGCTGAAGGATGCGAGGACCAACAAAATGATAGGAAGGTACCACAAAAGGATGCTGAAACCATATAAAAGAGAGGAACACGAAAATACAGAGAAAGGCAGTATCGAAACAATCTGATAGTTCCTTTTTCTTAGTTCTATATACAGGATGCGGGTTGCTAACTCCAGAGCTGATTGTAATTGTATATGCATATATGTGTATATATAGGTCTAAGTTCATAAGCACTTGTATATGTTCACCCTAATGTTATGATAGTATAGCTAGCAAATGTATCAATCTCTCAGGTTAGTCATTAAGGAAATTGTAAACAACAGCAAGAAAAACAATGGTTATTTAAGAGTCCCTATGAGGCATTGTGAAAACTTAGTTGTATACCTAAAATATGTGTTTAAGGGAAGATAATCAAAGTTGAATCAAAACACTGTGTATATTTTGATCATCTTTGATAGGGCACTTATGAGACAGTATCCCGTGCGTAATAAGATATTTACAATTTAAATAAATATTTCCATATATTACAATAAGTTTCATATAGTACAAGAATTCATTTCACCAGAATGCAAGAACAGGCAGCGATATACTAACCCCAGAAGTAATAAAACTATATAGTATATTCTTTGTAGACCTATTTTTGTGCAACGGTCATAAGAACATCATACATTGTTTAGATTCACCGTTATATGACAAGAGCGTGGGAGCAGCAGTTTCGCGTACTTACCCAATGAGAAATCCCGAAGCAATTCAATTTGAAATATACCACATTCTAGGCAACCAATAGAAATTCAATATTTTGGCAGGCAAGAGTAGGGAGGTTTGATAAAGTTTTAGCAGAGTGGTCTGTCTACAATCTTACGGAGAATATGACGTATTAGTATGTTTAAGTGATAGAGTGAAAGTTTCCGTGCTACAAGACAAGCGTCAGGCTAAATTCCATCCAAGATTCATTTAGGCAGCACCATCTTATGTTTATTCGGCTATATACGTTCTTGGTGACGGTGAAGTGAAGCTCAGGATACCGAATCATTTGGCATATTTATTGAAAGTCGGTCTATATTTATAATGTACAATATTCAAGTTTTAGCTGCTGAACATTGTAATAAAAGTGCAATTGTCTTTCACCTTCATTTCATTTTTATTAATACTTATTTCAATCCACTCTAAGATAACCACTCATTTTTCCCACGACCTATTAAGCAGTCTCAAAAACAGCTGAGGCAAGAACAAGAGGACCAAGAACGAGAAGAAGAGGACTATTAATTTAACATTAAAAATCAATAAATATATAGGCACCCTAAACTCAAACAAGATACGACGCAGGTATTGGGTTTTTAAAGTGTGACTTCTGAAGATTTAGAATGGAAAAATGATTCTTTGGGACCAGGGGTATTTTCTGTTCTATAAAAATTATTTTGAGTTTTTCATGTAGGATAGGGTGATGCGTGAATTTTTTATGGATTAGAGTTTCTTTTTCTGTTGTAAATATGCTGATATTTTGGATCCTTTTCTGTCATTTGGCTTTTGTTATTGTCTTCTTTATACTTTGTTGTAGTCACTGTGTTCTGTAACTTGTAAAATGTACTCCTCTTCTCTATTGTATTCTTCCCTGCTTAACCTCTTGAGCGATGGCCATTTAAAACGTCCGCGAGCCGAGAACTGCTACCCAATATCCAGCGCAGGGCATTTAAAGTGCTTCGTATATACACAGCTGTATTTTGTGTAAATATTAAGTTATTTTAATGAAACAAAAAGTGGTATAAAACTCGTTATATGCAGTATAAATGTACGTCATCAGCAAAGTTGAGTTGTATTTACAAAACGTTGAAATGGCACTATTTTATTTCACTGTGGTGACAAGTCAACTTTGCTCTGTCGAACGCATCTAATAAGTTCTCGGAAAGAAACAGTAGTCGACCCATTGTATGTGTGGCTTATGCATCAGCATACTGTGTAATAAAGCACTACTGTATGCGTGGTCTCTTGAGTCATCAGAATAGAGCACAGAATACAGCAACATTGCAACTTTTGCTTACACGAGTTTCGTAACTTAGTAGACTCCGTTTCTTTCTTTGTTGAAATACATACATATACTTTCCTGCTTGTAGCTGAAGGGAGAAGTGGTATAAAAAGGTATTTTTGCACCAACTGGATACAACCGTATACAATTGTTTGGTAATTTGGAGAGCTCTAAACCCACACAGGACAATGACCTACCTTGACTTCTGACTATCAATAGCTCGCAGCCTAATTGAACAATACCACGTTGGGGGTTGAAAATCCAAAACCCCTGCACTCCTCAGACTTCAAGGAAAACATTATCCTAAAAGGATACCACCAACAGCAAAGAAGTCCCGCTCATCTCGAAAGTGTTTCGTGTGCCGCAAGAAGGGAATTCGCGAATGTGGAGATGTACCCTTGTGTGTTTATCCCTGTTTTGAGGTAAATCACTGCGGAACGAACATATTAAGGTAAGCCAGTAAAGTATATAGACTTTACTAAAATGTTTCATAAAGGGAAAATTAAAATAAGTTGAGTTAGATAAGGGTTAAGTGCTTAAACACACAGGACGTGTATACACGCCCATATCGCTCATCCGTCATTTTAAATGGACGTGATTTCACGCCCAAATCACTGAAGAGGTTAATGGAACATTGAATAGTCTGTGTACGAGGCTACTGAATACAGCAAATTGGTGTGGTTTAGGATTGAAGCTGTGATGTTTTAAGAAACTGTCTGTATATGTTGGTTTCCAAAAGAAGCCAAAGGTAAGTCTGTCATCTTTTTTCTTTATCATTTGACCCAAGAATGGAAGAAGAATATTTCTACTGTGAATTTTATGGACTGGTTTTGGAGATTCAAGAAATGTAAAGCGTTATCTATGTGTTTCCTAGGTATGATAGTGAAAATGTTGACGTAATGGAACCATGCTTTGAACATCCACAGAAAATCTGAAGTAATTTGGATCTCCAACACACTCCTATAAATCAGACAAGAATGGACAGAATGGGTTCCCTATTACTAGACCTGATTTTTGTCTGTAGATTTTCTGGTTGAAAGTGAAAAAGTTTTGATGTATGCACAAATTCGTAAGTTGCCAATATTCATCTATTACGTGGTGTTCCAGCTCTATAGGTTTTAGCCAATTCTTACAGAGAGGTTCAATTTTGTGAGTAGGAATACTGGGAAAAAATGCTGTTAAATTGAATGATACCCAGGTGTCATCTTGTTCTGTTAGAATATCTTAATTGCGTTGATGAGCTGTATGGAGCTTTTCAAACTTCAATTTTTAAACTTTGGGAAGGTATTAAATCTATTGGGTATTTTTTTGGTTAACATCCTCCAGTGTAGCGTCATATAGGATGGTAGCCATTTGGTGAGGTTGTATGTAGGTGCACCAATGTTATCTGCAATTGGTCTCACGGATGTTCCTGGTTTATGAATTTTGGGAAGTCCATAAAATCTATGTACTCTAGGGTTGTCTGGTTTTATTTTATAGCTGTCTTTTGTGCTTATTATGGATACATTTTTCAAAAACTTTATCTACTTCGGAAGTGCAAGAACTTAGTGGGTTTTTCTGTATTATTTCAAAGTCTTGGTTCAGTAGAAATTCCTCCACCCTGTTGGTATAATTATCTTTATCTAAAATCACGATTTTGTTGCCTTTATCTACTTTTGTGTAAATGACTGGTTTATTCTTTAGTGACTGTACAGTTATACAGTTATACTTGTGTATGTTATTGGATGGTGTAAGTTCCAATTGAGGAGCGTTTTTTCAAAATTCAATAGATGCAAAATTTTATAAAATTGAGTTATAGATAGTATCAGCATAATTTTTACCTTCTGCATCGTTCTGTGAAATCAGATTTTGCAAAATTCGATTCGTGTCCTGTGTAGAAGCTAGGGAATATTAGCAGTTTTTTTTCAAAACTCGATAGACGCACTTGCTCAGTTAAAGCAAAGGTCAATAGATGCAATTTTATGAATTTATTGTCCAGAGTATAGCAACCTGAATTCTATGAAAAGCATGTTGACATTGACTGCCATCTCACTGTTGCGATTCTTGGAATTCTCAATCATTTCTGCAAGCTTTGTACACTGTTGCTTCGTTGGAAATAACTGCGAACCCAGGTTGTGCGCTTGGATTTCACATTCATTTCTGCAAGCTGTTTGTTCCATTTATATCCTGTCTTTAACCGCAGAGGTCATATCGGCAGCCTTGCCTATTGGCAATGGTGTTACTCGTTTAACAGTGGGTTTTTCGGTCTTTGGGGGTTTTTATATGTTGAATTCTCACACACATTCACACTTTCATTAATACTTCCAGAGTCAGGAAAGATGAGGAATAATCTTGGCTGGAGAAAAATTCATAACCCCCTGCCAGGAATTGAACCCGGGACCCATTGCACAGCAGGCAGGTGCTTCTACAAGCTTTGTTATACTTACATGGCATTTTTATTCTTAGCTGAGACACTGCACTGTACTATACACAATGGACAGGAGCTCAGATTGTGAAACTGTACCAGTTGTAGAATGCGTGGGAGGTAGGAATTGCAATAATAAGGAAAGGAAATCAAAATGCAAGTCAAGGAAAGCTCATACTCCAGCAATCAAATGTTCACATGGTCTCGAATGCACTCCACGAAATCCTAAAACTAAAGCTTCCAAGGAATCACAGGGGTGTCAAAAGTTAGATTATCTCTCCTGACTAGAAAATTTCACTTTTGTGGGAATGCACCAGAAGAGGTGACAGAACAGGAATATTACAGAAGGGCATTACTGCTGCTATAAAGCAAGACATTAACAAGTACAGATGTAGAGATAGCCACTATGGAAGAGCAAAATCAAGGAGAAGATATTTACCTCCAGAACTTAATATCAGAAAAATGTGGACCAACTTCTGCAAAGAAAGAAGATTAAGAAATCTACCAGTCTGCTCATTGTCAAAATATAAAAACATATTTTACAACTTCTTCAATCTTTCATTCTGTACACCACACACTGACACACGCTCAATGGGACTGATGAAGATTAAATACAGAGGCAGATGTGGAAAAGAGAAACGAACTAAGAATCATGTACAGGCTGCGCAAGCACTAATAAAGGTGAAAGCTTACTTATTCATATTGTGTATTCAATACGTTTGTTATATAAATAAAACAAAATATGTTATTGTGAATGTAGCAGTACTTAGCTTCCAAGTTTATACCTAATAAATTAATCCCTATAAGCATTAATATATTGGTTGTTTAGTACATTATGTACTATAAAGAGGTGAAAATATATGAAAAAATAATAAATGCATAAACAAAAAGCAACAAAAACAATAAATGACAAAAATAACGAAATTTCGTGTCTTAATTTCTCGCTCACACAGAAAAGTTAGTCAGTATCTATCGGCTTTTGAAAAAACTCCGCATTTTCAAACCCCAAATTTTCACCTGTTAAACTATGCTATTTGTTTCTTTTCACATTTTATGAGACAGTATCAGTAAGGAGAATTGAATGATTAATACAGTTGCTGTGCTAACCAATTAGTATTGCCAATAAATAGAAAAAACTGTTTTTCTCAGAAACGCATTTTCTGCATCTATCGAGTTTTGAAAAAATGCTCCTCAATTGTTCTATTACTTTCTCACATTTGGATTTCACTATTATTGTTTGTGATTCTTTAAGAGCTTATGCAGCACTCATTATGTCTGCTGTGTGGTCTTCTGGTTTTGTAAAGTAGTTAGTACAAGTTTTAAGTCCCATGTTTAACAAATTTATTTCACTGTGATTGAAATTTTCATTGGATAGGTTCATGACTAAATTAAACTTGCTTGTTTCTGGGTCTTTTTTTTTATTATGCATCTTTTTGGGTTATGGTTGCTGTTTGGTGTTAACGTGTCCACAGAGGTTCATGAACTTGGTTTTGTTACACATCAATTTGTTTGCTCTGCTCAGAACATAGACTAAATTTTGCCAAAGAATGCTGTCAAGACCTTTTGTTAGTTTTAGATGTAAGCTATGTAGGTTTACTACTAGAATGATGTAAACATTACTGCAGGAGAAGCGAAATTGATCTTAATCTTTATAGCTTACATTTAAAACTAAGTAAGAATTCTGAATTCAGATGATAATCTGTTAAAACAATGTTTAAAATACCAAAAAACAAGTCCACAAAGTATGGGCTGCATTAGTGATTTAAGAAATAATTTAGAAAATGATGGCTTGGGGAACATTTTGGGGGAAAAGGAGAAACAACAAAAAGGTTTTTGGGATGGCGCAAGAAGATATGAAGATACTGAGATACAAAAATTGTTCAGTCCACTAAGAGAGAATAGGTCATTAGTGTCCTCTGTTTCAATGAAAAACATTTGGGAAAGAGAGAACTATATAGACCATGCCAATGAAAAATGAGGGGGAACAGCATGCCTAAGAGCAGGAGTGGGAGTTTGAGGTCAATGAAATGGAGAGGGGGGAAAATGTATGGTTAAGAATGAAATAAATCAAAGTAACACTTTAAACAAGTGAAAATAGAGCAATATGTAGAAAAAAAAAGTAGATGGTTAAAAGATGAAAGGAACTATCATTTATGAGTATATGTACAATGTAATCTACATGTATGGTAAATTTTAACATATGAAGAATTGCCCGCCTGAACAGTGGCCAGTGCCAATTCCAGTGGGTCATACTTTACATCTAATATCTCAGTATTTCAATAAATAACAACAGCAACAACTATCATCATCATCAACACACTATGATAATGTATAAGAAGTTGAAGTAAACCAAGAATAAAATCTTGAAATGGTAATACAAATCATATTTTTTCACATTTAAATTTACAAACCAAATACAGATATAACACCTACTTCTGTGGTTTCCTTCTTGCATCTGGCAGTATCTGCAAAATAATTTGGCCCACTATTTCCTTCACCTTTTGGACACTGATTGATGTCTATTCGATCAAAATCCATCTCCAGGACAGAAATTGCTGTGTACCTGATGATAAAATGATTGCACCACATTCTTTACTACATGATAAAAATGGTCTATACAGTTATTCCTTGCCATGCCATTGCTATCTTAGTTATACATCTGTCTTACTAATAAGGCATGCCACATGTCCATGCTAAGATAAGTTTTATCACATTTGGATTTACAAAGTTAATGCTGTAACAATACTGACTTCAAGGCTTACTTAATCTAATATATTCTAACTACCAATACTTCTCAACCTTAATTTAAGTTCAATGAAATAAACATTTCTTTAAAAACATATACTTAATTTTATATTAGACTACTTAAGTAAACTTGAAACTAAATTAATACATAATCCCTTTTCTGAACAAATATCCTGTAATTTGTTAATCCTCTGAATCAAATGCTCCCTTATGTGACTATTCAACTTTGTTGTCCTTAAGCATAAGTTCCAGCACATTTACTTTTATCATTTTGTTTTTTAACTTTTCATTTCAAAAACAGTCCAAGGCACCTCGGCACACTGAGGGTAAGTATCCTCAGCACACTTTTTAGGATGTGCCTAAACTTAGCAACTCATCCCACAACTTATGTACAAAAAGGTAGAAACGGCCCTCCAACTGGGAATCAATTTATTGTTAAGGAGATCTAAGTCAGAAATTTAGCCTGACATTGTACATTAAAGGCCATGTTAACTTAAGAAAAAAATGCATTTCATGTGACAACAGATTTATATTGTCACCGCGCCCGCCGCATCTAATTGCCGACAACAGCAGTGTCACCCATCGCATTATTGTCGGCACTACGGCAAAGGAGCCGAAGGAAAGAGACAGAGAATGGCCGCATTGTTGGGGCACTTGCCGAAAGAGAGAAAAGGATAGAGGCTTCTGGAGTCTTCTACTTTGTATCTCGCCGCAATAACTGAACGTTCCTGAAGCTTCCAGAATAGTGCCTGGGAGATATAAATAGCGGTAAAGTTTGAGAAGAGGAGTCAGACGTATGTGAAGCGTTGAGTACTCGTGCCGATGGAAACAAGAGACGTATGCGAAGCATCGAGGAGTCGGGCCAACAGAGACGGACAGACGATGTGAAGAGTTGTGCCGACGGAGAAGAGTTAGTTCTTTGTGTTACGAATTCGGAGCCGTGCTGTTGGAGAATCGGAAAAGACTTTCTTGTTGTTGCAACGAGTGTACAAAGTTACTGTTTACAGAAATAAAAGTGTTTCTTTATCTCGACTACATCTGTCTACTTTACTTCACACCCACACCAAAAAGTCACACTGGTGTCAGAAGTGGGATCCGTCGAATTGCTTCTAGTTTCGTTACATCGTCGTCAGAAGTTGCAACGTTAGAACCAAGATGGGGGGAGATTCGGAAACCAGGATGATGGCAATGATGAAAGAATTATTTGCCAAAATGGAAACGTCACACGACAACCTCGCTGCCGAGCTGAAAGAGATGAAGACGGCAAACGACAACCTCGTTGCCAAAATGAAGACGAGAAACGACAACCTCGCTGCCAAAATGAAGACGGCAAACGACAAACTCTTTGCCGAGCTGAAAGAAGAAATAAAGACGAGAAACAACCTCGCTGCCGAGCTGAAAGAGATGAAGACGGAGCTATCGGCGAAAATTGACGGCGAACTGATTGGCGTGACGGAAGACGTGGAAGAACTCGGCGAAAAGGTGGAAGACCTCTGCCAGCACGTGGACGTCGTGGAGGACGACGGGGAACGTCTTGGCGCCCTGGTAGTAAGAGTTGACGAGGGCGTCAAAGTACTGGATGCCAGGGGCAGACGGAATAGCGCGGAGCCGGGGAGGGAGCACCTAGTGGCCGAGGCGACAGTTGCGCCCGTTTCAGATGATATGAGGGAAGACGTGGAACAACTCGGCGAACTGATTGGCGTGACGGAAGACGTGGAACAACTCGGCGAAAAGGTGGAAGACCTCTGCCAGCATGTGGACGTCGTGGAGGACGACGGGGAACGTCTTGGCGCCCTGGTAGTAAGAGTTGACGAGAGCGTCAAAGTACTGGATGCCAGGGGCAGACGGAATAGCGCGGACCCGGGGAGGAAGCACCTAGTGGCCGAGGCGACAGTTGCGCCCGTTTCAGATAACGAAAGTGTACGTCTCGGGGAAGACAAAGGGGCAGTTCAGGGACGTCGTCGAGGATCCTCTGGAGGAGTGTGTCGGGTACGTAACCAACCAGGATACGACGTGGAGGACGATCAGCAGGGAAGCACACAAGCAAACGAGCATCACGCGAGAACCGACTTGGCGTGTGACATGGGGGGACCGTCGGAGCCATCCAATCACCTGACACATAGTGCCGTGAACGGAAGAATGGTGGAATTCATCTTGGACGGCAGGATACAGGAGAGGCCGTGCCGAGCACGAGTGAACACGAGTGCAGTGGTGGACGCGACTCGCGCGGATGTGGTGGGGTTTGTTGCCGGACCCATCGGAAGCAAGGTGGCTGCGAAGGTGCGCCAGAGAGGTCGGCGGACATGGTACCTAGTGAGCCGTTTCCAAGTGCGCAGGATGGCCCGTCAACACACCAGGAAGAAGGGCAACTGGACGAGGGACCGTCAAGACCGGCGGTACTGTTGCAGAATTTCGAAGCAGGATGGCATACATCGTCCTACCCAGACCAACGGACACTATCCAACAGCGATACCTAGAATCGTGCCTCCTGGAGAAGAGGTTCGATGGGTTAGTCCACCGGGGCGCAAGGGAGATGCCGCAGTGATAGTGCTGGTCGGGACGACCAGCTCTGAGGAGGGAGCAGTGTCACCGCGCCCGCCGCATCTAATTGCCGACAACAGCAGTGTCACCCATCGCATTATTGTCGGCACTACGGCAAAGGAGCCGAAGGAAAGAGACAGAGAATGGCCGCATTGTTGGGGCGCTTGCCGAAAGAGAGAAAAGGATAGAGGCTTCTGGAGTCTTCTACTTTGTATCTCGCCGCAATAACTGAACGTTCCTGAAGCTTCCAGAATAGTGCCTGGGAGATATAAATAGCGGTAAAGTTTGAGAAGAGGAGTCAGACGTATGTGAAGCGTTGAGTACTCGTGCCGACGGAAACAAGAGACGTATGCGAAGCATCGAGGAGTCGTGCCGACGGAGACGGACAGACGATGTGAAGAGTTGTGCCGACGGAGAAGAGTTAGTTCTTTGTGTTACGAATTCGGAGCCGTGCTGTTGGAGAATCGGAAAAGACTTTCTTGTTGTTGCAACGAGTGTACAAAGTTACTGTTTACGGAAATAAAAGTGTTTCTTTATCTCGACTACATCTGTCTACTTTACTTCACACCCACACCAAAAAGTCACAATATAGAATATATTTGCAGATTTGTTTGTGCAAAAACCTGAGCCTTTTGCATTTATCCACAGGCTCTCAATTAAAGTTGAAAGTTCTGGCAATAATTTGATCTGATGTCTAAGATCCCTTTCCATTGTGACTATGATTTAGAATGTCATGTGTAGCAACACATCAGACTATGTTTACCAGTTCATAGTTGGTGGTTGTTTCTTTAGTTTTGGCAACTATTTATTTTCTGGACACATAGCATACACACAAGGTTCTAAGTTTTACAGGCCTGCAATGTAGTCACCAGCATTGCATATCTTGTGTTCCCAGCGATGTGGTAGCTGTCGAATGCCATCGGCATTGCCTAATCTCTGGATGGTACATAGAGACCAATCAACTGCACTCAGAATGTCGTTCACTGCTCTCAATTTCTTGCCATTCAGTGGTTCCTTCAGCTTAGGAATGAGGTCGAAGTCATAGGGGCTATGTCCGGAGAGCATGTAGGGTGATAGCGTACCTCCCAACCCCAGCAATGGAACAAATCAGACACCGCTCCTGCAGTTACGATCCGCTTCCACTAATGCGGACACCGTCTGTGCATCATTCTCACTAACTGGAGGATGAGCAGATCTAGGCATATGTCCTCCTTTAAAGGCTTGTATCCACTTTGCCACGGTTTGGTATGGCAATGCATCTACAGCACAAGCCTCTCAGAATCCTTGGTGACACTGTTGTGCAATTCTACCTCTGCCACATTATATTTTCAACCAGATTCTCTGCTCCTGCTTTGAAGACATTGTACTACGTATGTGCCGCCTAGATCCAAACAGATGACCTTTGGCAAATTACTGCGTGAGGAGAAGAGGGGGAAAGGTGCTATAAACAGAATTGCCAGCCCTAGTGTTATTTGGATTGCATAATATAGTTGCCAAAACTAAAGAACCAACCCTTGTACATATAATTCTCAGAAGTTTCAGAATTTAAAATATCCCCAGGAACCTTCCTACCCAGCTCCTAATTTGATTGATACATTAACATTGCCATTATCAGTTTGCTCTTGGATATTGCTGTTTCCTTTACTTTCATACACTGTCTCGCAAATTTCAACATATGCAGTTATTGACAGATCTGCTACTGCATCTGTAACAAATTTTCATACATAGGCACTAAACACTTTTAGACTTGTAATGCTTTTCTATTCAATTTTAAAAAGGGAAGTGTGGTTTTCTTTAAAATCAATCTACTTGTTTTGATATCTAGAAGTTCACTTTTAAGCTGGGAGGTAATTTCAGTCATCTGGAATGAAATGATCTCAACAAATGATAGAACTTTGGGTAGGCTTAAAATTATGCCGATTTGTTTTATTCAGTCATGCTTTGATTCTTTTTGGTGATATATCTCAATTTGGGAACTTATGCACACATTCCTACATCTACATTTGTGGTGTCTGAGCACTCATCTAGACATTTTCAGCAGCTTGGCACACACATACAATGAAACACAAGTTGCTTGACCATATAATTATTGCAGCAAATAGTGGGCGTTTAAGGATTTGTGGTGTCACTTCACTGGAAGCCTCATAAGTTATTCTTTCAACATACAAGTACGAAGCATCATAGAAACATGGCAGTTTTCACTACTATAATTTTACTAAATTAATAATCCCTAGGGTGTCTCCCCTATACAGAGGGTACCTTTACTGCCCAACCGCTGCATCCTACAGCAGCAGCCAAGACCATGGAATGCAAGATGAGAGTGGTGAGTGTCCGCACATCAATTACCCTGACAATAAGGTGACTACTTGACCCTTTAGAGATGCTACCTTTCCATCAGGATAGCTACTCAACTGTCATCACAAGGCTGAGTGCACTCCAGACTAGATCTCCCAGCGGGGAAAATTCCCCACATCGGTACCAAGGATCTAACCAGGGTCCTCCACACAGAGGCAGGCCCACTATCACTGCACTACAGAGGTGGTCATATTTTACTAAACAAAATCTTTATTCTGAGTCACTTCATTTTGAGTTAACAGGGCCTTTAAAATTACATTGTCATTAGGATCAGAGCTATGATTGATTTCCCTACACCCAAAAATTCGGATTTTAAATGGACTTATTTTATTTTAAATGTCATAATACAATAAGTACAGTTTATTAATTATGCTAATTTCACCAAATTAAGAAGACTACTCCTTTTGCACATTACTAAGCTTAGTGGGTGAGCTACCAAAAGAATGAAGTTATGCACGCTTTGTCTGTACAGCAGACAGGCAGAACCAATTCCCCACACTGTGCCCGCCACATGCACTACGAACATGCATAACTTGATTCCTCTTTAATGTAACTGAGCTATTAAGCCTACACATTACTAATCTGCCTTCCAGAATGGTGGTTAAGTGAATAAACATTCTAGGACTGTACAATTCTGAAAATGAAGTGTCCAGATGAAAGGGATAGAAAGAGAGGAAAAAACAAGGTTTTATTTGAAAGATATGTTAAATTTTCCATTTATGGTGCCTTTCAGTATAATTTTCGCATTTTGAACCATTTTGCTTCTTATTGCATTTTCAAAACACATTAAAAATAGTTTAAAGGCCATGACCATTGAAAATATAAGACTACAAACATTTATCAGCATTTTATGTAATAAAACATTGCATTTACGAAAAATCATTCCTAGCAATAAGGAAGGAATAGGCCTGCTGATGCAAACTCAGTGTAGATTTTTGCTTTCATGTCAATGGTGATAATTTTAGTTTCTACAGTTCAACTATTATAGTGCTTATTTTATTGGTGTTAAGTCAAAATGTCACTTAATAAACAAAATACGAGTATTGAAACACAACCAATAATATATAAGTGGGAAGTGTCTGTGTCACCAAAGCAGGAATATAATTTACAATATGTATTCTTACTTTAAAAACCTTTCCGAACATGAAGAGCATGGGAAGCATGCATGTAAGTACAAGCAAGTTGTACTGGTTTTAACGAACAAGCATCTGTTACCTATTACTGCTGAATCCTGTCCCACTGACAATCACCTTTATTGCCATATTTCTAAACAAAAAATGTAATATTGGACTTGTGTGTTTAATGAGCTTTTTGTTTAATTGCTTATTAAACTTACTGTTCATATTAAAAAGGATTATCTGTCATTTTCAGTTATCGACTCCAGGCCCTCCACTATAATGGATAATCAAGGTTCTACTGTATAGCAGACGGCAATGGAATTTAAATCAAGAAAATTTCTGGATTGTGATCCAAATGTGCTAACAAGACACTGGAGGCAGTTAAGCTGCCATATGGCCAAATTTGTTTCTCTTGCACATGACTACAGTAATGTTATACTGAATAATTGTTTTATTTTAACAACTGCAAAAGAGCATATGCACTGGTAGGAATATGCAATAAGAGAAAACAAAGTGTAATTAACACCAAATGATTTCTTAAGCCTATAATACTGAATTCTAATGTTCCTATAATAAATTATTGCAGTAATTAAGATATTTTAATTACAGCACACACACAAAATTTTATGATAGCTGACAGCTGGCCACTTTGTTATCAGATTATTCTCTTTCCAGCTGCACAAATAAATTTTGTAGGCACAAGTGATATATCACCAGCTTTGCAGCATGACTTCAGAGTAGGTTTAACTATACACCACAAGGCGTGGCAAGCCTCTGACTGGATGTTGTGTTGACCAGCTCCTCCTGCCACCCGCCATTAAATTTTGTGTTCGCTAGTTAGCAAGTGGTATAAAAGTGTGTAATCTGAAGTTTCCTGCATTCTTCCTTAAATTTGTACTCATCATACTCACGTTGGATATTCAATATGCCGGAATCCTGTATGACGAGGATAAATATCTGCAATGGGAACAACTGCACTTACAAGCCACTTATTTGAACGGCCACAGTCAAAATACGGACGTGTCCATTTTACAGGACCAGGAACTTCATCAGCACCTATTGAAGAAAAACATTTAGTGAACCTCCTTATGCAAGTTGTTGATGTGCATATTTGTGTTTTATGCATTTAAAATGGTAAAGAAATTGTAAGGAAACAGTTTAGTTTTAGTGGAGCTTATTGTCTTACACAAGTGATTATTGCACAAGAGCACTCCTTTGAGCATTCTTGGCTTTGCTTTAGAGTTCTGAATTAGTATGCTATATTCAAACTCTGAAATTCAATAAAATATTAAATATATATGTAAAACCAGACAACAATAAGCAGAAAAGAAACATCAAAAACACAAAAAAACAAGCTGCTGTATGGTAATCAGTCATATCAAATTAATGTACCATATTTACTTGAAAATAAGACAGCCTCCCCCCCTTTTTAACAGAATTATAACTGAAAAATTGGGATCTTATAAACGCATATTTCAGGAAATGAAAATAAGAAATATATTACTGGTCTATGAATTTAACACCTATGCTTTAATAAATACTATTGTTCTTGCTTACATGTTGCTTTGATACTTCACACCCTTTCATGTGCATCATTTCACAAATCACTACACGGCACTCTTCTCTTCTACCCACTCTGTGACTGCATCATCCACTGGAGCATGGTGTCCTTTCTTAAGGCCATGAGAAGATTGAGTTCCTTTTTTCATGGCTTTAAGTTTACTTCTCTGATTTATCCAGAAACAAATCATGTTTGGTCAAACCAAATACTCTTGACCTGCTGCTCATACACACAATGTTTTTCTTCAGCTAATTCCAAAACATCTAGCTTAAAACCTATAATGCAACTTTTTTGTGAATTCATGTTACCACTAACACATACAGGTACAAGAGAAACCCACTTTCAATACAGCTGCTGTAGTTGTAACCGAAGATCTTGTTTTACTAGTAAAAAGAAAGCAGGTAGAAGGGCTGAAGCTACTAATGAGTGAAGGTCAATGTCTAATTCTCTGCTCCTTTCTTTGCAATGAAAAGTAAAACTTGTCCTTGGTTAACCATCTGTATGTACCGTAACAAAGAAATTCTAAACAACTGTTTTTCTAGGAATTACAGCCTGTCTCAAATTAATGTGCCCAACATTCACATGCAGGATAGCACTTCTATGTACTGAAATATAACAAAAGTAAGCCATTTCACGTTATATAATGAAGTGATAAGTGTGAAACTAGTCAAATTTATTACAAAGATAACTAAGGATCACCATCAACTGCACTTCTCTTTTTCATTCTTTACACATTTAAGCTCATACAGAGAGATCCAGGTACAGCAGAATCCCTATCACTCGACCTAATGTGGACTTAGAGGCTGTCAAGTTAACAAAATATCTAGTTTTACGGAATAAGAGGTGTGTTATTCACAACTCATAACGTAATACTACAAATTACATCAGGCAGCCTCAACTCACGTAAATACGGGCAGCGGGCAAAGTCAGCATATCTGTGCGTGCAAGCGGGCATTGTGTTACAGTTGTTTATCTGAGTGCACCAGCAACGGACGTGTGTAACTAGTGTGCAGTGGCGGTTCATGAAGTACAGAAATGGCAACATCTCTAAGTGGGGCTACCTCATCTAATCCTCGCCCATCTTCCCCATATACTTTTTCCTCTGTTTGGGAACAACAGTATCTGTTCATAGACCTAGGGGATGCCGCGAAATGTTTAGTGTGTGGTAAGATTGTTCAAACAATTAAAAAGTATAACCTACAACGACATTACGCTGCTCATAGCAGTGAATACGACGGCTATAATGGAGTGGAACGTGACATGATGATAGAGAAACTCAAAGACACTATGGCTACTGACAATGATACGGACCATAAAATAAGTGAATCGGCTGTACGTCTTAGCTATAATAGAATAATTATACAAACTATGGAATCTACATGTTTTCCATTATTTGTCACTCCTTTCGCCGTAGACGTCGAGAACGTTCCTACAGAGTTTCAATTAGAACTTATTGACCTGCAATATGATCGGGAAATGAAGGATTCCTTTGTTCATAAAAGAAACTTGATCGATTGTTATATAAACTTTCCTCAGTCCAGATTTCCACGACTACACAGACAAGCAGCTCACATATTAAGCATATTTGGCTCTACTTACCTCTGTGAACAATTCTTTTCACTAATGAAACACTGTAAACCGAGTCACAGAAGCCATTTATCTGACAGCAACTTGAAATGCAGTCTTCGTCTTTGTACTACACAGACAATTACACCAAATATTTCACAGATAATAAGGGGGAAAAGGATACAAAAAAAACTCGACGTCTGAATCAAAATTGAACTCACTTGGAAGTATTAAATATAATATAAGTGACAGATATAAGCTATGAAATGGTATGTTAAATTTGCTCTATTAAGCATCTAGGTAAATATATGTTTATTTCTCTTTGTATACTCAGTCAACACTCAATAAACGTTCAAAGCTTCCGATGTTGCAACTCTTAGTTATTCCGCCACTGACTGTTTTTCTATCTCCGTTGACCTTCATTTCTGCCCGCTTCCACACGCTCGGGCATCGGGCTATAAGATATGACGTCACAGTGCATCGAGTTGAGGCTGCCTGAATTACATAAATGCATGTTTTAGCACAATATAGGAAGCAGAAAAGTATAACATATTGTAACTTTCTGGTGGGTGTAAAAGTAAAGTAGACGGATGTAGTCGAGATAAAGAAACACTTTTATTTCCGTAAACAGTAACTTGTACACTCGTTGCAACAGCAAGAAAGTCTTTTCCGATTCTCCAACAGCATGGCTCTGAACTCGTAACACAAAGAACTCTTCTCCGTCGGCACGACTCCTAGATGCTTCGCATACGTCTCTTCTTTCCGTCGGCACGACTACTCAACGCTTCACATACGTCTGACTTCTCCGTCGGCACGACTACTCAACGCTTCACATACGTCTGACTTCTCCGTCGGCACGACTACTCAACACTTCACATACGTCTGACTTCTCCGTCGGCACGACTACTCAACGCTTCACATACGTCTGACTGCCTTCTGTCGCACTTTACCGCTATTTATATCTCCCAGGCACTATTCTGGAAAGTTCGGGAAAGCTCAGTTATTGTGCGGTGAAATACAAAGTAGAAGATTCCAGTAGCCTCTATCCTTTTTTCTCTTTTGGCAAGCGCCCCAACAATGCGGTCATTCTCTGTCTCTTTCCTTCGGCTCCTTTGCGGTAGTGCCGACAATAATGCGATGGGTGACACTGCTGTTGTCGGCAATTAGATGCGGCAGGCGCGGTGACAATATACTAAAATTTGTTATTGTAAAGGCAAATTTAAAAATACATATGTACTTCCATAGAGAAGAATAGAAATTCCTAGTTCTTCATAGGAAAAAATCTTGTGATGCTAGTCTGCCTCTCACACTCATTTTGCTGCTGTGTAGCTTCATCACGTAGACGATGGAGAAATAAAATGTCCATATCACATACACTTTGTTCCTCCAGACAACAGAGAATTGCTTCAGTGGCCTAAAGTCCTTCACTGTGAGACATCTTTTTATTTTTTCCATTGTCTTTCTTCTTCTTCTTCTTCTTCTTCTTCTTCTTCTTCTTCTTCTTCTTCTTCTTCTTCTTCTTCTTCTTCTTCCTCCTCCTCTTCCCCCTCCCCTCCCCCTCTTCCTCTTCCTTCTCCTTCTTCTTCTTGTTCTTCCTCTGAGTCCCATTTCATTTTTTCTTTGTTCTCTTTCACTAGTGCAGTTATTTCAGAATCTCCTAAAAGTTCACAGTTTTCATCCAGCCCCATCCATTCTCCGGCATCAGCATTGGTAGTGGCTTTGCAGTCAGGAATTTTCTTCAATAAGTCCACTATTTGAGAGGTTGAATCAGAAACTGAAAAATTCAATGCCATAGCCTGGATTTGAACCACGGATCTTCCGCTTATCGAGCAGCTGCTCTAACCGTTAAGCTACCATGGCCAACTTGCCAGTACCACATTAAATTCCGCAGCTGATTCCTGGTTAACCACAAGGGAATCTCACATCAGAGATAAATACCCCAAGGGCGACTTACAATTGTAAGTACTTTATGTCCCAGGTTTAAGTAGCCTTTAGATGGTAATTATTACTTATTTATGCCAACAAGCTTACTAATAAATTAAATAAATAATAAGTCCACTATTTCACAATTTTCTGACTCAGCCCTGCTTTCTTGAAATTTGTATCGTGAATGGTCCAGCAGCTTTCTCCAGGAATGAACTAGGCTTATTTGCTTGATTTCATTCCAAGATTAGGATACCCAAACTACTATGTCCAGCATATTAATTTTCTTTAGTTTGTCAATCATGTGACATCCATTCTCCATGGCTAAAACAAGACATGACAGTAGCTTTTGTCTGTATCTCTTCTTCGGTGCTGCTAAAATTCCTTGGTACACTGGTTGACATACTGAAGTCATATTAGGAGGGAGAATCATGGTTCTTATGTCTTCGTCCCATTAGCACACTTTATGTTTTTAAATGCCCATAGATTTCTTAATTTGCCTATGAGCACTAGTTTCAGCTTATGATTGCCTGTTGCATTGCTGCAGGCCATGACTGTAACTCTCTCCTTATTTTATAGCCTGGGGCCAATTTTTCATCCCTGGATGCAGTGTTTAGGAAGGCAGCATTTGAAAATTCAAACCATTCTCATCACAGTTGTAAATTTGTCCTCCAGATACGCCCTCCTTATCAATTAGTGCATGGATATTTTTCTTGAATTTACTTATACTTTCCAAGTCAGCATATAGTTTTTCACCACAAACATTTAACTGTTTGATGCCATAGCGATTCTTCCATCTGTCCAGCCAGCCAACAGTAGGCAATAAATCTAGGCTCTCCTTCTTGAAATTTCTCAGAGAATTTGAAACCTTTCTCTTGAAAAATGGATCCAGAAATTACCAAAAATAAAGTGCCTCACTTTCTTTCTGATATTCAACTTTCACACTCTTTCTCTCCTTTAAACTATCAGTAGAGCTCTTTTCACACACCAAGACTCAATTTCAGTCCTCTTTATTTTTCAGCCTATTATTGTACTTTGCCCAATTCCTAAATCTATGGCAATTTTATTAATATATTCCCTCTCCTCCAGCCTCTTTAACACATTCAATTTAATTTACATTGTCATATCATCTTTTCTTCTCACTTAACATTTTCACTGACACAAACACAACTCAACACAACACTAACAGTAAGACTAAAATCTTGGAAGCTGTACTGTAACCAGAAATGTGTAACTGAAAGTTTGGCTTACCACGTTCAGAGGTATTTTTTACACATGGTGAATGATCTTGCTAAACTCTGCACGAGTGGTATCATGCAAATTGATGCTGGGGTAATGTCTCTGTCTACTTCCTTGAAATAAACAAGACACTGTTGATAATGTGAGTGGGCACTATATTTAATCACGTATGGTCTGGTACTACACGGAAGTCAGAAAGATAACCTGACATCCCTGTAGTCTTACAAATACAAAAGTGAACTCGACAGTAAGCCACAGGAGAATGCGATAGGTTGTATATGTACACTAATTAAAATTCACCTACACTGTTTATATCACACAGTACATTAAAGGAATTATTGCAGTCAAGTTTAACACAAAAAAAATTAAATAAAAATAGAAAAAGTTAAGTTACACAGAATGTCAATTTATTCGGATTCTACTGTACTGTGTAAAGTATACCTGTTATGATGAGTTCCTAACACTTTCACTAAAGAAATATGGTCACTACTAAAAAGAAATCACTGACACCCATTGGCTCCCAGACCTAGGAAACTCAAAAATTTGAGATATTTTCCTATATATTCCAGTGGTCAATTGGTCCTTTCTTAATGGTCTATGGCAAGATGACAAATCTGAAGAAACCTGCCTTTTAATGTTTTCATTTTTGTTGACTGATGGTAAGTACATTCAGAATTATTACAGACTAAATATCTGACGCTTTCAAAAATTTTTGATTCTGTTTAATTACCTGTTCCTACAAGTTAATGCACAAAAAAAGAGTTACTGTAGCTGGAATAAATTAGTTTGCCATTATTTTTTAGTGTTTCACTAATTAATACATGCCTTCATGAAGAATACACCATGATAATCAAGAAATTTCTTTCAGTTGGAATAAATAATGTTGCATTCTTACACTAATTTCATATGTATTTCATATAAAATAATTATAAGCAAAGACTTTCAATTTATGAGTAATGCTCTACATCAATCATGCCATCAATCACACTTGGTTTATTCTCCTTCTTTCTCTCTCTAACTTGATGTGTTGTAGTAGCTGGACCTTAGTCACATAGTGCTAAAGAAGAGACTTCCTTGGATGGTAGGCAAACCAAAGAAAACAAGGGGATGAGTTAAATCTTGTATACCCTCCAAATGAAACCATGCTCTAGCACTTGGTTTCTTTCCATGGAAAATTAAAAAAAAAGTTAAAAAACTAAACTAGGGCAGTTATTGTAAAATAAAGAGATTGAGTACCACAAGAAAGTCATAGTATCACACATGAACATTTGGGGGAGGGGGTGAGGCGACCATTTTGTTAATATTTAACAACTTGTTGCATGTAGATATATAACTTTAAGAGTATTTAAAACATTAACAAATTTGACAAAAAATATCAAAATACTGTGACATTGAAGTGACACTGCCATGGATACGAGAAAAATAACAGACTAGGTTGAAAAAAGGTTAAATAAAAAAGTGGATGTACAGCAAGAGTGTAACTGTGTAAATTGGTGTCGGTCTGGGTGGCTCAGTTGGTTATACGCTGGCCTACTGATCCCAAGGTCGCAGGTTCAAATCCAACTCAGACTGATGGTTTTTAAGTGTGTTTAAAAACAACAGCTCCATGTCAGTAGATTTACTGGCATGTAAAAGAAATCCTGCGGGACAAAATTCCGGCACACCCGGAGATGCTGATGTGATCTTAGCAATTGACAGCATTGTTAAACAACAATAAAATTTTAAAAAAAGTGTAAATTGGTGTATGTGAGGCCAACTGAGTGTAAAAATAAGGAAACAAAATAATTGAGAAATTAATAAAGTTACACTGGTGTCAGGAGTGAAACGAAAGCCACAAAAGCAAAATGGAAGAAATTATGAAGTAACTACTGGCAGGCATGGCAGAAGTAAAGGCAGAAATGAAAACTGGAATGCAGCAGATGATAACAAAAATGTGTAATAAGAAGTTAGAGCTATCAGCAATGATAGTCAGGCATGTAATTGATGTGAAGCAAGCCAAGCACGATTTCAGCCAATGCATTGTGGAGCATCTTAGCACCCCAGAAGCCAGTGTCGGTGGCAACACCATGCAACCGATAACTAGCATGGAAGAAACTCTCAGCAAAACTAGGTACTTGGGCATTGAGACATCAGGATGCAACACATCTGCATGTGTCAAGTCACACTGGTACGACGGCACATCGAACTTAGAAGTCTTTCACAGACAATTTGCCACCACCCCCAACCAATGGTCCATGGAACAGGAAGCTGAGCAGGTGACAGCTAGCTTACAGGGATGGGTGGCAGAAATAATAAGCGTGATTTCAACATTGACAGCGTCCCAAAACATCTGGGAGGCTCTTAAAACCCTGTTTAACAAGCACAGTCTGGCTGCCATACATCGCAGCCAGCTCAGATCAAAGCTACAACAACCAAGGGAGATATTGCAGGAGTTCACCCATGTTAATGAAGAACTAGTGAATAAGATTCTGGTGAATCTCCCAGCCTGGTACATGCACCAGAAAGTTATCTACTCCACATATCTGCGCGCAATGCTGAGACAGGTCAGTGCCTAATGCTCGGTGAATATCAGACTACCCACGATGCACTGAAGACTGCGCAGACGACCATGTTGATATGTTGACGGATGGATATGCGGAAGGCGGTACCAGATATTGGTGGACACGGGTGCAGCCGTGACCGTGGTGTGACCTGACATGGTGGAGGGCTTAGCACCGAGGAAACCACATCGGCCCTACAAGAGTGCTGGCATTGGGTGACACCTTGCCTGTGGAGAAGGAGGCCTTGCTGGAGCTGATCTTGGAGCACAGTGTTACAATTCTGTGAGTGTACATTGCAAGGGTGATGGTCCTGAGTATGGCTGCCCTTAGGAGCCACGAGGTGGCGATAAACGTCGGCAGGAGGATCCTGCGGGTCAGACAGGACATGGTAACATTCCAAAGCCCAGTGACCATGTAAAGATCTGCAGGGTAACACTGGAGGAGGTTACAAGAGGTCAGCGGCCATGGGTGCAGGAAGGTGGTCACTCGGAGAATGAAAGGATCGGCGATGTAGTCTACCACATCCATGGGCTGCCCCGAAAAAAGAAGCATTGCAGCACTGAAGGGAGGGGGGCACTGTAACATTGCTTCAGACTTCTTTGGGAAGCATCCATAATTGAATACTCCTTGGCATGAGGTGATGTTACTATGGATACGAGAAAAGTAACAGACTAGATTGAAAAAAGGTTAACTAAAAAAGTGAATGTAAATTTTGAGTGTAATTATGTAAACTGGTGTGAGACTGAGTGTAAAAATAAGGAAATAAAATAATTGAGAAACTAATAAAGTTACTAATTATGTTATGGTGACAGCTTATATTTTAAACAATTTTTAAAACACATTTTGCCTTGAATACCAGTTTCTACCTGATGTTGCATAGGACTATCTACTCTTGAGCCCTGCATTTTTATTCAATTGAAAGTATGCAATAAATATTTTGCTCATTGTAAGTAAAAATTCAGAATTGCAAACCACTAACACAATGATTATTCTCCTAAATCAATGTTGTGCTTGCACACCTAAGAATAATAATTTGCACATATCATTACCTGGTGGTCCATGGAATGTGAAAGTTTCATTAGTGTTGTTTGCATAACGGATTTCAACTTGATAAGTTGTCTTAGTATCATGCCTCCCAACAACATTGTCCGGCAACCACTGTTTAAACCTAAAAAGAAATACACATATGAGATATGAGTTCCAAATTAAAAATCTCAGTAAACATGCTGCTGCCATCAGCGACGGCTGCCGCCACCACCACCATTACTATTATCATCATTATTACTAATGTCCCTTGAGGGAACCTCTAACCCCTAGATGGCACATCCCCAGGTGGAGGAGAGGGGAAAGCTTCCCAGGTATGGGCGGTGGAAGGGATATCAAATACCTCCCGCGCACCAATAGGCCAGGCAGAACAAGCTCAATAGTTGGGAACGCAGTTGCTCTAGGGGAAGAAAACCCCAAAATCACATCCCTGGCCATCCAGGTTTGGGGCTGTAACAATGGACCAGCTCCCCATTACATGGAAAAGATGTACATTATCCCAGTACACATGAAGCCAACAAGACAAGAGACGACAAGTGCAATGAAAATGGACTTTAAATTCAGGAATATGGAATGTACAAGGTATTAGAAATAAACAACAGGAGATAACGCAGGACTTACATGAAATATAGTTATTGGAATACCTTCAGAAACAAAAGAGAAGGGACAAGGATGTGAAGATAATAAATTTTATTTACATTGTTACTCCAGGATCAAAAAGGGTGAAAGGGCAAAAGCAGGAATATCTATAATGATAAAGAAAAATCTTTAGAAGTATGTTAAGTCATGGGAAGGTGTAGATGAATGTTTTATAAAAAGTACATTAAACTTACAAGGAAGAATGATCACAATAATAGGAATATACACACCAATGGATGATGACAAGCAAAAAAGGAAGGATGGTTTTGAAAATAAGTGGATGGATGGAGAAAATGCCAAAGAGTCATGAAATTATAATTGCTGGAGATAAGAATGGAAGAGTAGGTAAGCAAAATGGCAAAAGTATGATCGTTATTAAGCATGGAGATTTTATTGACAATGAAGAAAGTATAATAAATATCTCTGAGCAATTTAATTTGAAGATGAATACATTCTTTGAGCATACGGAAATACACAAATGTATGTGGTATCAACCCTCAAAGGGATTAGGGCTAGATTATTATATAATAAAACAGGATAAAAAACTCAAGGTACAAACTGTCAGAGTGTAGTAGCAAAAAGTACATATACCATATAAAGTCATTGCTAACAGGAAAGATGAAACAAATAACTGATACCGGTACAAATAAGTTAGAAACAGAAGTGTATAATTTAAACAGTTTACAACATGAGAGCATAAAATATCTATATAAAAGATTAGAGAAAAAATTGAAACTAATTGATTTTATGGTCGAAGAGGAATATAAATGTATCAAGCAATATTTACATGAGCCAGTGAAAGAAGCCCTAGGATATGAAGTAAGCAAAAAGGTTAAATCTATAGGGTGGGATGAAAATGTTTAAAAATTAAAAATCTGATGTGTTGCAGTCACACGACTTTTTCTACTCTCGTACTAACCATTCTTACAAACTCATTCCTCTATCTTCTTTGTGTTAGTTGAGATAAACATTTGCAGAAATTATCTTATTGCTTATTTCCTTGTAACTGCAAGGGGATATGGGACTACAGTAGGCTTTGAGCGATAATCAAATCTTTTATAGCTTTCAAATTCCATTCTCTTTGCATGGCTAAGATATAAAAAAATTAATAATGATCTTCCCTTTGATGAGAGTTTAGGTACTCCAAAACTCACACCAATAACAAGGAATATCTCCAAAATGGTTCACTCCACAAAAAAATGCACCAGGGTCTAACTTTGTGTTTTAACGAAATCTACATTTGTTGTATAGTAAGATTTGGTCTATCTCTTACGGTTTACGAGTTATTCAAAAGTCATCAAGAGTAAACAGGACTACATAGGCTATAGCCAAAAAATTTAAAACATACATTTCATTTTTCATAAAAATATCTTAAACCTATGGCATTTTAATCAAAATCATTAGAGCCATTTTCGAGAGTCAAAATTGTTGAAAAATTTTCCATGTAAAGGACAGTTCAGGGTGGAGGAATTTTCTGCAAAATCTTCATGTCACATCCTTGAAAGACATTAAACTTAAATACCAACTTTTCGTTTTTGAGCTATGCACACACACCTACCAGGCCAACAACCCCCCCCCCCCGCCCACACAGACCTTTTCCTAAAAATGTTTTTTTTTTGGAGGGGGGGGGGGATTTAGGGGCCCTCAAAACATATATTTCCAGTGAAATCTCGACATCAAATTTTTGGGTGGAATACAATATTTCCCCTACTTATGTAGCAGAGAAAGTAATAAAGAAAAAAGAATTATACATTTACAGAAGAAAGATAATGATTCAAAAGAAGAATATGGAAAAATCAATAGAGAAGTTAAGAATCAAGTCCAGAAGAGAAAAAAACAATTTTTGGCAAAAGAGATGGGATATGTAGAACAATGCATTGGAGGAATGCAAAAGTTTGAAGCTTGGAGAACGATAAAAAAGGTAAGGAAAAATGAAACAGGACTGATGATGTTTAAAAGTATCATGGAAGACGAATGGGTGACATACTTTGAAGACCTGTTGGTGGAAAAAAAGAAGAGGATTTCTTAATGATACATATCATGAACAAGATGGAAAGAAAATACAACTGGAAATAATAGATATAGAAATAAGTAAATTAAAATTAAGGAAATCTGCAGGACCTAGTGGACTTTACCCACAGTTGGTTAAAAATATACCACAAAAATTAAAATTAATGTTAAAAAATATATTCAGAGATGTATAAATGGAGAAGTAATACCTACAGAATGGAAAACCAGTTACATAACCCCAATTCATTAAAAGGACCAAAGAATGCACAGGAAATTATAGAGAATTAGCAGTAAATACCACAATATCCAGATTGTATTAAAAATAAATAATAGAACAATTACCTGAAAAGGAAATTCATAATAAACAACCAAAAGAGAAAAAAGGATTTCATGCAGTAAGATTGACAATAGATAATGTGTTTACTTTGAAGCTGGCACGTGAAAAAAGGGTTAAGAGAAATAGAGAATTACATATAGCACTGATTGACTTAGAAAAGGTTTATGACAGTGTGCCGATTAGGAAATTATGGTATGAAATTAGGAATTTAAATACAGAACCATCATACAAGCCATTGTTAATCTATATTATGAAAACAATGCAAGAATAAAGAGAGGAAATTTGTTAAGCAGACAGTTTAACATTTCAAAAGGTCTAAGACAAGAATGTGGCCTTTCCCCTACAGTCTTTAAATTATATTTGGATAGAGCTTTAGAAAAATGGACCAGGAAATGTAAATTCATGGGTTTAAAAATCAATGACGACATATTACACTCATATTATGCAGATGATCAGCTGAAGACGATATAAATCATATGACACGAAAACTGAATTAAGAGTATTTACTTCATGGTCTACAAATCAATTTAAGAAACATCAAGAGTACTTGATAGTCCTTAAAGCATTTAGAATTAAGAAAGGGAGAAGATTAAAGCTGCAGACAAATATAAGTACTTAGGGAAACCTTTTAATAAAGAGGGGAATCGTAAACACGAAATTGATCATAGAATCAACAAAGTAAGGACAGCTATAAGGGAAATAGCTTATCGGCAGTTCCCAAGAATACAATATGGCTGACATTACTCCATAAAGCAGTATTGCCAACCTACATAATAAAAGCATCATTTATAATCTCAAATATCACAGGGTAAAAGTACGATAACATGCTTTAGAACGATAATAATGCTTGAACATTGTTACCACACAATACATTAACCTAATCAACTTCAGCAAATCTTGTTCTGCAATAACACTTTTGGATAAAATCACTTCTGAACATTAAGTATCGTAATACATATTTAATGCACTTCTGTGTTGTAAACTAAAAAATAACAACAGTAGCTATAATTGTATATAATGCTCTAAAATAATTCAAGACAAAACCACGCACACACTAGCAATACAATGGCATCAACAGATTAATTAGCTAATACGGCATCTAAAAAGAATCAGTTGGCTTCTCTGCAACGTGTTCAAAAACAAGGGCTTCTGTGGCAACATAATAGATGCAATAACACCAATTATGGCTGTAGCTTTACCATGGTTATATGTTATGAACAGCTGGCAGTACTAATGCAACCTAACAGATGAAATATCACCAAATATAACCAGATTGTGCCATAATGGGGGAAAAATGTCACAGTTGGTTTTTGGGGTATTCCAATAAGATGTTTCCTCTACATTAAAGAACTAAATGGCATATGGCAGAACAAAAATATCACAAAGGCAACAAAAAAGAGATTATATGTCTGTATTATTCAAAGTATTTTGCTTTATGGAGCTGAGATATGGGATGCAAATTGCCATCAAAGAAGCAAGTTATTAGCCATGGACTGTGTAAGAAGTTGTAGAACATCAAGACTGAATAAAATTAGAAATGAAGACATCAGGAAATCTATAAAATTAGATAGGACAATTATAGACAAAATGGAGTGTAAAATGCTTAAATGGTTTGGACACATCAAAAAGATGGGCAAAGATAGATGGTCTAGGAAAATATTAGAATGGAAACCACAAGAAAGAAGAGGACGAGGGTGGCCAAAAAGATGCTGGAAGAGTGAAGTGAATGAAGCACTGAGAGTGAGAAACCTACTGTGCTTTTCAAACAGGAAGGAGTTTGTCCTTGAGCGCGTCTAGGCCGGCAACCAATCGGAGTCCTGCTGTGCTGTCATATTGCCTTCCCCTTAAGTGGGGCTTGAGAATCCGTCTCTAGTGCATACTATTTGCGCTAAGATCAGAATATTCAAATTTAAAAAACAAATGCACAAGGAAGGTAGGGAGTAATATTTATAACATAACCGTAAAAGCCACATATTTAGCTCAAATAGTTTTCATAACCAAATGAATGAATAAACATACCCATATGTTACATCATAACGACGGGTTGCACCAGAAGCAATGCAATGGGCATATTTGTGTAATTACAGAACTGGAATGTACATTATTGACATGGTATGCTAAAAGAATTATTGCTTTGAACAGGTCAAGGCGTTTGTTAGTCAAGACAACAAACAGTTCACTCTCTGTTGGCCTGTAGAATGCTTTATCAGCAGAATGTGAGCTGTCCCATGTTTATTATTGTGTTGTTCCGTAATTGGGGACAGTGTTTATTTACCCTACAGATGAGCCACTGGCAGTTTCATTGGATTAAAAAACAGGTAATTCATAAAATATAGCTATATAGCATCTAACATACATAATATGCATTCCAAATTGAATTTAAACAACTGTATTATTATAGAAGTTTGGAAAATTCATTTTGGGTTCCCTTACGCCTAGCACCAGGTAGACTCGCATGAACTAGGACAGTGTACGAGAGAGAGGGAAATATGAAAAGAGTAGGAGTAATGAGCTTGCAACGCTGTGCACGTAAATGTATCTCATTGGCTGCAGATCAGTACTCTTCCCATTTGAAAAGAACAATAGAATAAGATATGTGTCTAGGTAGGCAAAAGTGAAGACTGGGAATGGAGAAAGTGTTAACCATAGAAATCTGTGAAATAGTAAATTACTATTATTACTATTAGTATTATTATTATTATTATTATTATTATTATTATTATTATTATTATTATTATTATTATTATTATTATTATTATTATTATTATTATTATTATTATTATTATTATTATTATTATTATTATTATTATTATTATTATTATTATTATTATTATTATTATTATTATTATTATTATTATTATTATTATTATTATTACTACTACTACTATTATTATTGTTACTATTATTATTATTATTATTATTATTATTATTATTATTATTATTATTATTATTATTATTATTATTATTATTGCTGCTGCTGCTACTACTATTACAATTACAGAGGAACTTGGATAATTCAAAGCTGAAGAGACATGAAAAAAATTTGAATTACAATTTCAATATACGTTGGAATTATCTGAGTTCCACTGTATCCAAAAATTCAAATTATGAAATTTACATCTAAAATTGACATTGTAGCAATACAGGTACATACAGCCATTCCTATTTAAGACTATCAAGTAAAGAAACTATCTTTGACAAAAGTCCATTTATTTTTAAATTAAGGACAAAGCAGTAAGGTGGTACAACTCGAAATACTTGTAATATACTGTAGGCCTACAGTGATTGCACATTTTACCCAATGCTCTATAGCAATTTTTTTTGTCCATGTTTGATTAAACCACTTTAATACGTACTCGTCAACATCAGAATTTCTTGGTTCTCTCACTTTTCTCAATTCCACTTGAGGCACTACTTAGAACTTCATCCTTATTCTTCAGATAAGTTGACAAAGAGTTCAGTGGTTTCCTGCATTATTTTGCAATTTCAGATTTCTTTAAAAACTCTTTTCAACTTCTCGAATGACAACACCATTTTCCGTAAAAGTTAGTCTTGTACTACACATATGGTTTACTATGAGACATAGTGGCATTAGATTTGCAACACACTGAACAGTAGGAAGCTCAAACAACAACTTAAGGTGCACGTTTTAAATAAGGGGATGTGGGAAGAGCTATAGAAGCTAAGGGCCGGCAGCTAGGAAAGCTATTCCAAATGCCCCCTCCCCTCCCCCAACTGCATTCTGACGAAACAAACAACCCTGGAGCGATGATCTCCTTTACAGAAGCAAAGTTACCTTATTCAATTTCCACGTTTAGATTAATTTTTTAACAACTTATCGCCAAACAAAACAAAAGCTAAAACCTGTTTATTGTATAACAATTAAGAACAGTAAAACGTGCCCGCCTCGGTAGCGTGATGGTTAGCGTGTCTGCCTCACGTTCAAGAGATCACGAGTTTGAATCTCGCTTAGGGTAAATTATCCAGGTAAGGTTTTTTCCGAGGTTTTCCCTACTCTGAGAAGATGGATATCGGGTAACTTAGAGCTCCATGGACCTCAGCCTCATTTGAGTATTTCGCCCATTTCATTTCATTCAAAAAAAAAAAAACAATAAAACGTCACCAACACAGTACCTGGAACACTAGAACATGAGACAAAACAAAAGCATAAAATGACAAGTGGTAAAATGAGTCGCTGCAAGAAGCCAAGATAAAAAAGACAAGTAAACAATAAAATAAAGTAAAATATGCGAGTTACACACGTTTGCCCTGTCCACAATCGCGAATAAAATGTAACACTCGCTCTAAGGCACATGATGTGTCTCCCAGCACCTCAGCCAGGGTCGCTGACAAACCCAGGCATTCCTGCAGCGGAGTAAACAATTGGCACTGAATTAAAACATGTCGCACAGTCAGGGGCTCATAGCAGTGAGCACAGAGTGGTGCAGCATCGGAAGATAGAAGGTGACAATGACTAAGAAAGCAGTGCAGTCTCGCTAAAATCACTTCCTCCCAACGAGAGACGCGCGAGAAAGTCCTCCAGGTGACAGGTAGGGGCTTCACCTCCCAAGATTTGTTCCCCTGAACATACTCCAATCACTACCCACCGTGAAAGGAGTGCACGACGTAAAAATAAGCTAAAATCATCAGAGGGAACACAAGCACTAAAAAACCTGCGGGCTAAAACTGCTGCCTTATCAGCAGCCTCGTTTCCTTGCAGGCCTACATGTACAGGTACCCACACAAGGGGACGCAAGTGCCAGCACTGGCGAGGGTGTGGAGGTGGTCCTGGATACGCTGCACCAGTGGATGATAATTGTACAGCGTCCGTGGTCTCTGGAGGGCACTTAAGGAATCCGAACAAATAATAAAGTGCTGCATGGGCTGTCAACATATGCACAAAAGGACTTGATAAATACCAAATAACTCTACTGTAAAAATCGAGCACTGCGGTAAAAGTCGAAAGCTAAAACTCTGGCGACCGTGAATAAAAGCACATCCTACTCCCCGATCGTCCTTCGAGCCGTCAGTGTATATAAAACTGCAGGATCCAAACTGCGCCTGAATATCCAAAAAAGGCAGAACGAGAAAAAGGGATCTGGCGTCGACGACTTCGACAGGGACAACAAACCCAGGGTGGGTGGAGACATGGGCCTCGTGGCGAAGCCATGGGGGAAATATAGTTTCACCTTTCGGCAACGTCGCGGGTAATTCGACGTCCAAAGGCCTAAGCATTGAGCGAAACCGAACGCCAGGAGGAAGTAGGGCTAGGGAGTTCGTTAAGTACTGGCGGTCCAAGCTATCATTAAAAAATAAACTAAAAGACGGGTGTTCGGCCAGACTAGAGAGTCTACAAGCATAGCTGCAGAGAAGAACATCCCGCCGATAGCTGAGCGGGGCTTCAGCAGCTTCCGCGCACAGGCTAATAACTGGGCTCGTACGAAATGCGCCAATACTCAACCGGATGCCACGGTGGTATGTAGGATTGAGCCGATTTAAAACCGATGGTCGAGCCGAAGCATACACAACACAACCGTAACCTAGCTTCGATCGGACCAGTGAACGGTATAATCGTAAAAGAACTGTCCGATTAGGGCGGCGCCGTGGCCGAGCGGTTAGCGCGCTCGCCTACCACCTAGGCGGCCCGGGTTCGATCCCAGGGACCCGCATGTGGTATTCGTGGTGGACGAAGCGGGTTCTCCGGTTTCCCCCGCCATCTCATTCCACCGGTGCTCCATCTTCATTCCATGTATCATCAGTGTCACCGCCTGTGGTGCCGTAGTAGTAAAAGCGAGCGTTAAACACTACACACACACACACACACACACACACACACACACACACACACACACACACACACACACACACACACACACACACACACACACTGTCCGATCAGCTCCCCAGGATGTGCCACTTAAAACACGTAAAACATTAAGAGAACGTTCACACCTTGCTTTTAAGTAGGAAATGTGAGAAGACCAACTAAGGTTTCGGTCAAAAATCAACCCCAAAAATTTCATCTCGTCTGCGAAAGGGAGTGCATCTGGGCCGAGGAGGGAAGGTGGGAGAAACGCCTTCCGACGCCATAAGTTTACGCAGACGGTCTTCTCGGTGGAGAAATGAAAACCATTTTCGACACTCCAAGTGAACAGTCGGTCCAGACACAATTGGAGACGACGTTGCAAGAGAGAAGTCCGCCGAGAACTATAGTAAATGGCGAAGTCATCCACAAATAGGGAAGATGAAACGTCAGACTGGACGCACTCTACAATGGGGTTGATTGCAACAGCAAATAGTGTGGCGCTGAGTACCGAGCTGTGCGGTACTCCGTTCTCTTGACTAAAAACATGGGACAAAACCGTGCCCGAAACACTCCATCCCGCATAAACTCCCGAATAAAAAGGGGCAGCCGACCACGAATGCCCAATTTATGGAGCACACGAAGAATACCGTAACTCCAGCAAGTGCCATAAGCTTTCTCGAGATCAAAAAGACAGCAACCGTTTGGCACTTGCGCACAAAGCCGTCCATCACGTGCGTGGATAACGAAACTAAATGGTCGATCGTTGAACGGAAGCGACGAAAACCGCACTGAGCAGATGTTGAGTTTCAAGCCACCACATCAATCGCCCGCTAATCATCCGCTCTATCACCTTGCAGATGCAACTGCTGAGGCAGATTGGACGATAACTGGAAGGTAGATGCCGGTCCTTTCCAGGTTTTAAAATCGGGACGATGGTAGCTTCTCGCCAAACGGATGGGAAACAGCGGAGTGCAAGATATAGTTAATTACTCGTAAAAGGAACTGCTTGCCAGGCAAAGACAGGTGCTGCAGCATCGAAATACGACACCATCCGGCCCAGGAGCGGACTGCCTCGAAGAGACCAGGGCCCGCTCCTGCTCCGACATAGTGAAGAAGGCATTATAACACTCGCGGTTGTTAGTGAAAAGAAAAATCATGCGTCTCAGCTCGTTACTTGATTGGTAAAAAGTCCGGGTGGTAATGTGATGAGCTAAAGGAGTTTTCACGTTATGAAGGCACAATGGCTCTTATGGAGAATCTGCGCGGCGTTGCCACGTATGTTGCGCCAATGTGATTACCGCGTTTGCTCACAATCAGGTTTATCATTATCATTATTATTATTATTATTATTATTATTATTATTATTATTATTATTATTATTATTATTATATTAATAATAATACCTTATATTAAACCCTTACCCTTTTTACATCCTTTTCTTAATATAAAAAATGTAGGCCTACTTACACCAGTCGTCTTATGAAGTTCACTAATAGTAAACGAGTCACTGTGTCCGGCGTTCCTTTTCTTTAAATAATCATACACCCGAAGAACTGTTTTTCGCTCGCTACTTTTAATAGTTTCTCCTTTTCTTCTGCGATCCATTGCACACTGATCACTTATCTGCAATGCACACGATTACCAGAGAACTTGTAAAACTCACTCACACCTCAAATCCCCGAAACCTATTGAAAACCTCCACTGAAGTACAATCCCTTATCGGTCCTTCAACTGCCACACATCTGGTTTCCATCTGCAAGACAGGAGAACCGGGTGTTGTTGGCCGTGTGTTTGGCGCGCTAAAAACATTTTCCTTTAAATGGTGATTTATGGATGGCTTGTTACTGGAGATGTTCTATATTTATATAAAAAATAATTTCGTTATTTCCTTGACAACTTTGTCGCTGGAAGTTTTTACGTGGACTTACAGAACGAGAATTAGCCAGCGACGATATTTTCCACTGCTTCAACAAAGAATCTTAACACTTTGTTTTAAACTTTATTTTTTTTTAAAAAATATGTTTAGACATATTGATATAATCCAAATACTAACGTGGCCTATAAAAGCAAGCGAATAATCCAGATTTTTTTCATTGCAATTATTTCGGTCTAAGTCATGTTTCAACGTGCGGAGCGAGAAAAATGTTAAAAAATCTGCTTTCAACAAAATTTTACATTTTATTATTTTAAAAATGTACAATTGCATAAAAGGTTTATCGTACATATCATAGTATTCTTCGACACATTTTACACCGAAATGCATGTTCATACTTTATCTTAGTCACATTTGAAAACACGCAAATTTGGCAACGGCGCACCTGATTCTTCCATAAGAATAATATGGTCCATAAGAGCCCGTTGTGCCTTCATGACGTGAAAATAGCTATAGACACCTGCAAAAGTGCCACCAAGGGCGTCAGCGACAGCCCTAGGGCAAACTACAGTGTCATTATTGATCTTAAGACCAGGCACCGTAATTCTCGAAACTTTGCCGGCCACGCGACGGAGCTTGTCCCAAGCCACCGACGATGGTGTGAAGCAGTTGAATGATTCCACAATGCGGTGCCAGGATGTCTCTTACTGGCCTGTATGATCCGACGAGCACGGGCGCGTAATCGCTTGTATACTCTGTTCATCAAGAGATTAGAGGAGACGTAAACAAAGCCACGTGCGTTTTGGCCACAGCGCGCCCTCTTGACGCTTTCGCCGTGTAATTAGTCCCTTGAAGAAATACTGTTACTAAGGTCTGAAATGTCACTTAATATTTGCTAAAGCATGAACTAGGTGTACTAAGCATAGTTAAAGCGTAAGAATATGCAGTTAAGTGAATCTGTAACCAGCCTAATTCATTCTGCGCGCGCATTATTCAGTATGAAAGCAACATGGAGGAACAAGTGAGTTGTGAAACATAAATGCGGCAAACCGTTGCGAATTGGTGAACAGACAATATTGAACGTGTTTAACAAGTTCTGCGAGAAATATCCCGAACTTGCAATTGAAGACGTGATTAACATCCGAGTTTACCGGTGTGTCAGTTGCAAGTATTGACAGCACACGCAAAGAAAAATCCTCAGTTGCTGAAGATCCCGGCCAAAAGCTTCCACATACCAGATAAATGGTGATTATAGTTTGCGACGAATTTGTGAGATCTGCAATCCGTCGAAAAGTTCACCAGTTCTTTGTTAACAATGAACCCCCACCTTAAACAAAGTGGTGTTGGCAGTTAACTCTGATCCCGATCTTCCAGATTTAAAACGAACTTCCCTCCACAAGCTGTTTCTGGAGATCAGTTTCGAGATTATGAGCAGGATATGAAAAAGTGTTATTGTGGACAGAGATGACGTAAGTAGTAGTTAATTTCCATGTGCTACATGTTATTTGGATCAAGTAAATATATCCTTTCAGTAGTGTAAAATGCATATTATACCTACGCGTAGTGGTAGGTAACCGTGTTGCGTCATTGTGAATGACGTGGCCGCGGAGTGATACAAACCGTGCTTTATTTATATCTCCTCTAATCTCTAGATGAACAGAGTATAGATGACCAGGTTATCGAGGGTAGGGTGGCGCTGAAATACCCGTAGTGCAGCCCGCCGTGCACGAATCGCCGCCCGGTCGTCGGTCCACCAAGGAACGGTTGGGCTGACAACCGAGGGATACCACGCTCGGCAATCGCTTTGATCACAGTAGTAAGGTGATACACAATCTGGTCAACATCACCGAACACACGGTCTTCGAAAACAGGTAAGTGGCAAAAAAAAAAAAAAAAAAAAAAAAAAAAAAAAAAAAAAAAAAAAAAAAAAAAAACCCGGCCAGTTCCCTCTGTGCAGCTGCCAGGTGGGTACACGTGACGAGGGTACGTAATTGGAAACCAGGCTGATCACGCAGGGAAGATGATCACTGGAGAAGGTATCCGAGACGACGTTCCACTCAAAACGATGGGCAAGCTGTGCTGTGCAAACAGATCAGTCCACGTGAGAAAGAGTGCCTGTGGAATCAGGAATAAAAGTAGTTTCGCCAGTATTGAGAAGACACAGCTGATTGCGATGGAAAAACTCTGCCAGGTGCTTGCCCCTTAGGCAAGCCCTAGAAGATCCCCAAAGAGGGTGATGGGCGTTGAAGTCTCCCAACAACAGGTAGGGCGCTGGGAGCTGGGACACTAGATCCGAAAGGTCCCCAATGGCGAAGGGAAAGAAGGCGGGAGATAAACGGAGCATACTGTAGAACAAAAATCAGGTAAACTCACAGTAACGGCTACAGCTTGCAATGTAGTAGTGAGCATAAGAGGCTGGTAAAATACGTCGTCGCGGATCAGCAGCATCACACCCCCATGTGCAGGAGTACCGGGCTCCGGCGGTAAATCAAATCGCACCGGAGTAAAACCAGGAAAGGTGAAAGCATCCTGCTGGTTAAGTTTGATTTCCTGCAGGGAGAAAAGACTTGGGGGCAGCGAATTAGCCAACAGTTGCAGTTCTGATTTATGCCTGCGCACGCCACGTGTATTCCACTGTAAGATAGACATCCTGTGGAAAAATGGGAAAAGCTCGTCACTGAGTTTATTTAGCCGACGGCTGTCGCTTCAATTTGCCCTTCTGATTCCGCATGGGACTCTGGCTTTGTGGAGCAGAAGGTTCATGCTCCGTAGGCTCTTCGGACGGAAGAGGGTCAGTGTCACCAGAAACCTGAGACAGAGGTACAAAATGATTGTTAGTGGTCACGGGAGGTGGAGAATCCCGCTTCACGCGACTGCGCGCCCTAGTCTCCTGGGATTGAGATCGCCGAGGAGGTGAAGGAGAAGTGACCTTAAAGGCACACTTTCCACTGGCAGAGTTAGAAGGCTCTTTGAGAAATTTGGAGCGTTTCGGGGTGACTTTGAATTTCCGGGTTTCACTACTTATGGGAAGGATCGTGGAGCTGGTAGAAGTGGAAGCTGGTACTACAATGTGAGGAGCGACGGTTGTGGAGACTATAGGGCAAGTTTGAGTGCCCATATCCCGTTTTGGCACTGGTGTCGAAACAATTGAACTTAAAGTGCCAAACTTCAGGAGAGGAGCTGGCGAGCTAGATGGCGTTTGCGGGCTTCAGAGTAACACAGATGCTCTTTCCCCCGCAGCTCTTGAATGGCCTTCTCATACTGGTGTCGCGGACAGTCGCGGGAAGTCGTTGGATGGTTACCTTGACATTTCACACAGCTAGGAGCCGATGGACAGGCTCCCTCATGAGAAGCCTTACAATTGGCACAAACCGCAACCTAAGTCTTACAGAAGGTCTTAGTATGGCCATAGCGTTGGCACTGGAAACAACGCATAGGCCGTGGAATATAAGGTCGGACCAGAATAACCTCATAACCTGCCTTGATTTTCTGAGACAACTCGAGCCGATTAAAAGTGAGAAACAGCATGTGGGTATCAACCTGCACGCCATCACGCTTAGCTCTTACACGGTAAACTTCAGTTACTCCTTGGTCCGACAGATAACCCTGTTGGGTAGTAATGACGCCCTTAGAGGAGTTCAGGGTTCGGTGCTTCTCAACACGGATGGGATATCCGTGGAGTTTAACCTTCAATATCTTCTCAAACTGTTGGGCAGTGTAGCTCTCGACAAGTAGTGAACCGGATCGTAGACGGGTGCAGGATTTTACAGGACCGGCAATTTTATCTAGACCTGACTGAATAATGAACGGGTTGACCTTAAAAAATGACTGACCATCTTCCATCCGGTGAATAACTAGGTAGTAACATGCCGATGACGCGTGTAACTCTTTTTCAATTTGCACTTGTTCGCGGCGTTTAGGTGTGTTGGTTGCCATAGAAAAAAGGCGAAACATTTCATTCCCCAGTGCTCCCCACCCACCATGGAGCCCAACAAGGGTTCAGCCCACTGGGATGACAGGGCTACACAGGGGATATAGCGGGCTCGCCGTCCCATTCACCTGGAGTTCGGTGCATTACCTAGTCCTGGCCAGTTGACTAGGGGTGGGTTAGCTCCTAGCCTCCCGTTTAGGTGAAGCAGAAGCCAAAGCAGTGTATTAGAAATGCGCATCCTCTCCAAATTCAGAGAGAAACTGGACCGAGCTCAGATATGCATCCCTCAACCACAAAGATAAACCTTTCCACCGACAGGGGTCTCCATGCACGGCCTACACATGGGTGGGTATTTTGACTGACTCCTTCACCACGAGGAGCCCACACCGAGGGAGTCAGTTGGCCTGGGGCGCCGGTTGCGCCAAACCCATACCTACCGCAGTAGGTTCCCCTGGAGGGACTAATCTGCCACTGTCTTATGCTCCACATATAATTGAGATCTAAGTGAGTATTTTCATCTTTGCACGGTTTTGTGCTTATATGAAAGGTATCACAATCTTTACAAGTATCTAGTTCTGGTTGCCTGAACTTGTATCCTGTTTCCCTGTAGACTAGTTTAAATAAATCATATGAAGACATTTCTCAAGATATTTCATGCTCTCTCTCATAATTAATACACATTTTGTTTACATTCAAATGGCTAGAACGATACTGCTTATCAGAATCATGCCTATATTGATTTACTTTATGGGTACCTGTCAATGTCTTCTCGTCAGATCATTTTGTTTTAACGTTTTGTCAATTCATGTCTTCCAAGATTGCTGCAATTAGAAAACGCACTTATAACCCTTAACTGCTGAATTAATCTGTCCACCTTTCCTTATTGTCAATTTTCTCATTCTCAGGCATTAATTCACCTAGCATTTGAGTTGGCAACTTGCATTAAATTCATGTACCATGATAAGAGTGAATAAAGCTGCATATTGTAGCATAAATGTAGCATTTTTGTTTGTAACATAACTTCACAGCAAGCAATTATTTTGTATTTTCTTATTATATGTGGTTATAGAAGTTTTCATTGTGAAATTTGAATGTGCTATTACTGCCACTTTATCATGTACAAATAGACAATGCAAGACTGAACATATACAAAATATTTTGTTCAAGATATTTACAGTATCTCAAGAGGAAAGATCTCGTTACGTGCAATGTAATTATATACTAAATGTTGAATATCACATTTTATAATGAAAACTACTATAACTAAACACACAAAAAAAAAAAAAACCAAATAATGTACTACTGTGCTTTTCAAATGGAAGGAGTTTGCCCTTGAGCATCTCCAGGACAGTAATCAATCGGAGTCCTGCTGTGTTGTCATATTGCTTTCCTCTTAATTTGGGCCTAACGTATGCCAAGAAAAATGAAGAGTGGGGGTAATAAGCTTGCAACGCTGTGCATGTAAACGTATCTCATTGGCTGCAGATCAGAACTCCTGCCATTTGAAAAGCACAATAATAGAACAACATGCTTCAGACGTTTAAAATCTTCATTAACCTCTTGAGCGCTGGCCATTTAAAACCTCTGAGGGCCGAAAACTGCTACCCAAAATCCTGCGCAGGGCATTTAAATTGTTAAATGTGCTAAAAGTGCTTCGTAAATACTCAGCTGTATTTTGCGTAAATATTAAGTTATTTTAATGAAACAAAACCTGGTATAAAACTCGTTATATGCAGTACACATGTACGTCATCAGCAAAGTAGAGCTGCATTAACAAACCATTGAAATGGCACTATTTTGTTTCACTGTGGTGAAAAGTTAACTTTCCTCTGTCGAACGCATCTAATATAAGTTCTCTGAAAGAAACAGTAGTCGACCCATTGTATGTTTGGCCTGTGCGTCAGCAAAACCAAGTATAGTATGAAATAAAGCACAGTGTATGTGTGGTCTGTGAGTCATCAAAATAAAGCATGTTTTCTACTTTTACTTACGCGTGTTTCGTAACTTGGGTAGCAGGATCCATTTCTTTCTTTGTTGAAATACATACATATACTTTCCTGCTTGTAGCTGAAGTGAGAAGTGGTATAAAAAGGTATTTTTGCACCAACTGGATACAACCATATACAATTGTTTGGTAATTTGGAGAGTTCTAAACCCACACAAGACAATGACCTACTCTTCATAATGGGGGTAGAAAATCAAGAGCCCCTGCATCCCTCAGACTTCAAGGAAAACATTATCCTAAAAGGATACCGCCAACAGCAAAGAAGTACTGCCCATCTCGAAAGTTTCGTGTGCCGCAAGAAGGGAATTCGCAAATGTGGAGATGTGCCCTTGTGTGTTTATCCCTGTTTTGAGGCATATCACTGCAGAAGGAACATATAAAGCCAGTAAAGTAAATAGACTTTGCTTAAATGTTTCATAAAGGGAAAATTAAATAAGTTGAGTTAGATAAGGGATAAATAAGAGTTAAATGCACAAACGCACAGGACGTGTATACACGTCCATAGCGCTTATCTGCCATTTTAAATGGACATGATTTTATGTCCATAGCACTCATGAGATTAATACTCTCCTGGTAATTTCTTTCTTTTCTTTTTTTTTTTTTTTTGCAAGCTCCAGCAATTTCAGAGTTCTGCTTTAAATCATTATTATTCACTTTACCACTGTCTCTGTAGCGTGATGGTTAGTGTGTCTGCCACGCGTTCAAGAGGTCACGAGTTCAAATCTCACTTAGGGTGTTATCTGGGTAAGGTTCTTTCCGAGGTTTTCTCTTACCATGAGAAGACGAATGTCAGGTAACCTGAAGCTCTATGAATCTCAGGCTCATTTGAGCATAATTTCACCCATATTCAGTCATTCACCATCTGATATGACATTACGTTGAAGGACGTTAACAAACAAAAACAACATATGAATTTATTTCAACCTGCCAACTGAATTGCTATGAGCCAAACAAAACCTTTTTAAGGAAATTAACAATCTCAAAGTAATAATGAAAAATGAGCACAAGCATTTTCAGCATTACTTTTACTGCTGCAAAAAATGGTATTCATTGTTAATACAGATTTCAGTTACACAATTTAATTTCAGTTAGCTTTAGGACAGTTTATAATAACAACAGTAACAGTGTACTACCACTACCACTACTGCTACTGCTGCTGCTGCTACTACTACTACTACTACTACTACTACTACTACTACTACTACTACTACTACTACTACTACTACTACTACTACTACTACTACTACTACTACTACTACTACTACTACTACTACTACTACTACTACTACTACTACTACTACTACTACTACTACTACTACTACTACTACTACTACTACTACTACTACTACTACTACTACTACTACTACTACTACTACTACTACTACTACTACTACTACTACTACTACTACTACTACTACTACTACTACTACTACTACTACTACTACTACTACTACTACTACTACTACTACTACTACTACTACTACTACTACTACTACTACTACTACTACTACTACTACTACTACTACTACTACTACTACTACTACTACTACTACTACTACTACTACTACTACTACTACTACTACTACTACTACTACTACTACTACTACTACTACTACTACTACTACTACTACTACTACTACTACTACTACTACTACTACTACTACTACTACTACTACTACTACTACTACTACTACTACTACTACTACTACTACTACTACTACTACTACTACTACTACTACTACTACTACTACTACTACTACTACTACTACTACTACTACTACTACTACTACTACTACTACTACTACTACTACTACTACTACTACTACTACTACTACTACTACTACTACTACTACTACTACTACTACTACTACTACTACTACTACTACTACTACTACTACTACTACTACTACTACTACTACTACTACTACTACTACTACTACTACTACTACTACTACTACTACTACTACTACTACTACTACTACTACTACTACTACTACTACTACTACTACTACTACTACTACTACTACTACTACTACTACTACTACTACTACTACTACTACTACTACTACTACTACTACTACTACTACTACTACTACTACTACTACTACTACTACTACTACTACTACTACTACTACTACTACTACTACTACTACTACTACTACTACTACTACTACTACTACTACTACTACTACTACTACTACTACTACTACTACTACTACTACTACTACTACTACTACTACTACTACTACTACTACTACTACTACTACTACTACTACTACTACTACTACTACTACTACTACTACTACTACTACTACTACTACTACTACTACTACTACTACTACTACTACTACTACTACTACTACTACTACTACTACTACTACTACTACTACTACTACTACTACTACTACTACTACTACTACTACTACTACTACTACTACTACTACTACTACTACTACTACTACTACTACTACTACTACTACTACTACTACTACTACTACTACTACTACTACTACTACTACTACTACTACTACTACTACTACTACTACTACTACTACTACTACTACTACTACTACTACTACTACTACTACTACTACTACTACTACTACTACTACTACTACTACTACTACTACTACTACTACTACTACTACTACTACTACTACTACTACTACTACTACTACTACTACTACTACTACTACTACTACTACTACTACTACTACTACTACTACTACTACTACTACTACTACTACTACTACTACTACTACTACTACTACTACTACTACTACTACTACTACTACTACTACTACTACTACTACTACTACTACTACTACTACTACTACTACTACTACTACTACTACTACTACTACTACTACTACTACTACTACTACTACTACTACTACTACTACTACTACTACTACTACTACTACTACTACTACTACTACTACTACTACTACTACTACTACTACTACTACTACTACTACTACTACTACTACTACTACTACTACTACTACTACTACTACTACTACTACTACTACTACTACTACTACTACTACTACTACTACTACTACTACTACTACTACTACTACTACTACTACTACTACTACTACTACTACTACTACTACTACTACTACTACTACTACTACTACTACTACTACTACTACTACTACTACTACTACTACTACTACTACTACTACTACTACTACTACTACTACTACTACTACTACTACTACTACTACTACTACTACTACTACTACTACTACTACTACTACTACTACTACTACTACTACTACTACTACTACTACTACTACTACTACTACTACTACTACTACTACTACTACTACTACTACTACTACTACTACTACTACTACTACTACTACTACTACTACTACTACTACTACTACTACTACTACTACTACTACTACTACTACTACTACTACTACTACTACTACTACTACTACTACTACTACTACTACTACTACTACTACTACTACTACTACTACTACTACTACTACTACTACTACTACTACTACTACTACTACTACTACTACTACTACTACTACTACTACTACTACTACTACTACTACTACTACTACTACTACTACTACTACTACTACTACTACTACTACTACTACTACTACTACTACTACTACTACTACTACTACTACTACTACTACTACTACTACTACTACTACTACTACTACTACTACTACTACTACTACTACTACTACTACTACTACTACTACTACTACTACTACTACTACTACTACTACTACTACTACTACTACTACTACTACTACTACTACTACTACTACTACTACTACTACTACTACTACTACTACTACTACTACTACTACTACTACTACTACTACTACTACTACTACTACTACTACTACTACTACTACTACTACTACTACTACTACTACTACTACTACTACTACTACTACTACTACTACTACTACTACTACTACTACTACTACTACTACTACTACTACTACTACTACTACTACTACTACTACTACTACTACTACTACTACTACTACTACTACTACTACTACTACTACTACTACTACTACTACTACTACTACTACTACTACTACTACTACTACTACTACTACTACTACTACTACTACTACTACTACTACTACTACTACTACTACTACTACTACTACTACTACTACTACTACTACTACTACTACTACTACTACTACTACTACTACTACTACTACTACTACTACTACTACTACTACTACTACTACTACTACTACTACTACTACTACTACTACTACTACTACTACTACTACTACTACTACTACTACTACTACTACTACTACTACTACTACTACTACTACTACTACTACTACTACTACTACTACTACTACTACTACTACTACTACTACTACTACTACTACTACTACTACTACTACTACTACTACTACTACTACTACTACTACTACTACTACTACTACTACTACTACTACTACTACTACTACTACTACTACTACTACTACTACTACTACTACTACTACTACTACTACTACTACTACTACTACTACTACTACTACTACTACTACTACTACTACTACTACTACTACTACTACTACTACTACTACTACTACTACTACTACTACTACTACTACTACTACTACTACTACTACTACTACTACTACTACTACTACTACTACTACTACTACTACTACTACTACTACTACTACTACTACTACTACTACTACTACTACTACTACTACTACTACTACTACTACTACTACTACTACTACTACTACTACTACTACTACTACTACTACTACTACTACTACTACTACTACTACTACTACTACTACTACTACTACTACTACTACTACTACTACTACTACTACTACTACTACTACTACTACTACTACTACTACTACTACTACTACTACTACTACTACTACTACTACTACTACTACTACTACTACTACTACTACTACTACTACTACTACTACTACTACTACTACTACTACTACTACTACTACTACTACTACTACTACTACTACTACTACTACTACTACTACTACTACTACTACTACTACTACTACTACTACTACTACTACTACTACTACTACTACTACTACTACTACTACTACTACTACTACTACTACTACTACTACTACTACTACTACTACTACTACTACTACTACTACTACTACTACTACTACTACTACTACTACTACTACTACTACTACTACTACTACTACTACTACTACTACTACTACTACTACTACTACTACTACTACTACTACTACTACTACTACTACTACTACTACTACTACTACTACTACTACTACTACTACTACTACTACTACTACTACTACTACTACTACTACTACTACTACTACTACTACTACTACTAACTACTACTACTACTACTACTACTACTACTACTACTACTACTACTACTACTACTACTACTACTACTACTACTAC
>CM060962.1:42263259-42265759 GCA_030765045.1 Tenodera sinensis
ACTACTACTACTACTACTACTACTACTACTACTACTACTACTACTACTACTACTACTACTACTACTACTACTACTACTACTACTACTACTACTACTACTACTACTACTACTACTACTACTACTACTACTACTACTACTACTACTACTACTACTACTACTACTACTACTACTACTACTACTACTACTACTACTACTACTACTACTACTACTACTACTACTACTACTACTACTACTACTACTACTACTACTACTACTACTACTACTACTACTACTACTACTACTACTACTACTACTACTACTACTACTACTACTACTACTACTACTACTACTACTACTACTACTACTACTACTACTACTACTACTACTACTACTACTACTACTACTACTACTACTACTACTACTACTACTACTACTACTACTACTACTACTACTACTACTACTACTACTACTACTACTACTACTACTACTACTACTACTACTACTACTACTACTACTACTACTACTACTACTACTACTACTACTACTACTACTACTACTACTACTACTACTACTACTACTACTACTACTACTACTACTACTACTACTACTACTACTACTACTACTACTACTACTACTACTACTACTACTACTACTACTACTACTACTACTACTACTACTACTACTACTACTACTACTACTACTACTACTACTACTACTACTACTACTACTACTACTACTACTACTACTACTACTACTACTACTACTACTACTACTACTACTACTACTACTACTACTACTACTACTACTACTACTACTACTACTACTACTACTACTACTACTACTACTACTACTACTACTACTACTACTACTACTACTACTACTACTACTACTACTACTACTACTACTACTACTACTACTACTACTACTACTACTACTACTACTACTACTACTACTACTACTACTACTACTACTACTACTACTACTACTACTACTACTACTACTACTACTACTACTACTACTACTACTACTACTACTACTACTACTACTACTACTACTACTACTACTACTACTACTACTACTACTACTACTACTACTACTACTACTACTACTACTACTACTACTACTACTACTACTACTACTACTACTACTACTACTACTACTACTACTACTACTACTACTACTACTACTACTACTACTACTACTACTACTACTACTACTACTACTACTACTACTACTACTACTACTACTACTACTACTACTACTACTACTACTACTACTACTACTACTACTACTACTACTACTACTACTACTACTACTACTACTACTACTACTACTACTACTACTACTACTACTACTACTACTACTACTACTACTACTACTACTACTACTACTACTACTACTACTACTACTACTACTACTACTACTACTACTACTACTACTACTACTACTACTACTACTACTACTACTACTACTACTACTACTACTACTACTACTACTACTACTACTACTACTACTACTACTACTACTACTACTACTACTACTACTACTACTACTACTACTACTACTACTACTACTACTACTACTACTACTACTACTACTACTACTACTACTACTACTACTACTACTACTACTACTACTACTACTACTACTACTACTACTACTACTACTACTACTACTACTACTACTACTACTACTACTACTACTACTACTACTACTACTACTACTACTACTACTACTACTACTACTACTACTACTACTACTACTACTACTACTACTACTACTACTACTACTACTACTACTACTACTACTACTACTACTACTACTACTACTACTACTACTACTACTACTACTACTACTACTACTACTACTACTACTACTACTACTACTACTACTACTACTACTACTACTACTACTACTACTACTACTACTACTACTACTACTACTACTACTACTACTACTACTACTACTACTACTACTACTACTACTACTACTACTACTACTACTACTACTACTACTACTACTACTACTACTACTACTACTACTACTACTACTACTACTACTACTACTACTACTACTACTACTACTACTACTACTACTACTACTACTACTACTACTACTACTACTACTACTACTACTACTACTACTACTACTACTACTACTACTACTACTACTACTACTACTACTACTACTACTACTACTACTACTACTACTACTACTACTACTACTACTACTACTACTACTACTACTACTACTACTACTACTACTACTACTACTACTACTACTACTACTACTACTACTACTACTACTACTACTACTACTACTACTACTACTACTACTACTACTACTACTACTACTACTACTACTACTACTACTACTACTACTACTACTACTACTACTACTACTACTACTACTACTACTACTACTACTACTACTACTACTACTACTACTACTACTACTACTACTACTACTACTACTACTACTACTACTACTACTACTACTACTACTACTACTACTACTACTA